>JAEIGM010000073.1:0-180582 GCA_018903735.1 Drosophila cardini | reverse complement strand
AGCTTAACAGATGTTCGGCCCTTTCAGATTTGATGTTTATTTGGCCAACAAATGGCTTCAACTTGCATTTTTAATGATTTCTCCCTTTGATAAATTGTAATAAAAATGCTTTGGACATGTGTAGCAAATATAATCCTTTTGCCATCATCTGGTAGCTTGAAGTTGATGGCTTAAATCGTATTAAACTATAATTTAGAAACTTCAAAATATTCTAGTTGATCTAAAAAATATATTTCAAGTTATTTAGCTTTTTAAAACTGTATTTGGTTGGACATATATATTTCTTAAAGCTATATTTAATTTTAGCCTGATTAGTTACATATATTCGCACAATTTGCAGATCATCCTAAAAGTATGCCTTACTTTTTGTTCTGTTAATATCCCAACATTTTCCCTGCCTTAAGTTAAACACAACATTATTAATTTTGAACAATAGAATTGATTCTTGTGGTGCCAATGAAATTTACGGGTAGATGAATTCTATTCATTTGCATGTTTGAATCAGTTCAACACCAGCCAAATTGAGTACATTTCATGCACACACTAACGGTATCTCATGCATTATTTCAGAGCACGAAATGCATGTTAATTTGGCCTATATTGTGGTATATTGATTGAAATGCAAGCTACATTGAAACTCTATGACATGCCCTACACCATTTTAGTGGGCGTGGTTAAGTCCTAACACCCCGTCTGTATCATTCAAGTAAATAACTATCATTTGATGAAATATGAGTCGATGGCACCTGTTTAGCCAAATATTTAGAAGTGTCAGATAATGATTTCCTTTCTATCAATTCACCCAACTGCTAATGACGGGGAACATGACTTTGGTTTAAACCAATTATTAATTGGCTTTTTGATCAGAATAGAAATTTCGATAAATAGGTTACAGAAATGATAAATTAATATAGGTGCTAACATGATGTGTAAAATATTTCATATAAATAATTCTGTATAATTTTAAGTGGCTTATTATAAATCAAAATTCCATCTGTCCATTTCATAAAAGGGCGAGCTATTGAATCGATAAATTGACTGAAGTACTTCGGTTATATATGATATAAGATGTATCGATTTAAATTGCAATATAATTTATTGACAAATTATTTCTCTGGCATGGATTTCTTTAGCCGCCTTAAACTGCTTACAGAGTGCAACAAGACAGGGAATTTTCCATAAAAGGATGCAACAACAAATTTAATATAAATAACATGGCAATATATATTTTCATTGCCTTGTCCTTAGTCTCCGTTCCTGTTTCTGTCCCTGTTGTTGTAGCGACTCAGCTTGGTCGACCTTTCACTTGTTACTTGCGCTGGCAGCAGACATCATTATTCTCGAGTGGTTGTGCGTTGATAAACTCACAAAGCATAACAGTTTCTTACTCTTACTTTATACAGTCTCTTTGGGTCCTTTAGACTTAGAGCAGCCCTGGTCGATGGCGTCTTCATCTTTCGCTGTCGTCATCCTTTATGCAAAATCAAATAAAAGAAAATAAAAACATTGCCAAAGGAAAAGCTAAAGGAAAAGAAAATGAAGAACAACAAGCATTGGCCTTGTGTCATCGGTCTGATGTCTTCTGGTCTGCGACGATGCGCAACTTGGCGGCAATAAAAGAATGCTTACGATTTATTGATTTCATATTAGGAAGCACACACACACACACAGACACACATCACACAGCATAGATCAGAGCTTGTGCATAAATTTTATGCCTGAAAGTATGCAACAATCTATAGATTTCTTCATCTTTCTTGAAGCATGTGTGCGTGTGTGTCTGCGACGTTGAGGTTAATGTCATGATTTCAATTTGTCAGAACCGACTTCCATCCCTTTCCCTTCACTCAATACACAACGTTCACAAAAATACGAAATGTGGGTCAATTTTTTCGGTTTCACCGAGACTTTATCTAGAGCAGAGCAGAGCATGGGGCGAGAAGACCAATACAAATTCTTGTGCTAATCTACACGGTAAACACACAAAAAAGAGAATTTGGGAATGCCTGCTAATTGGTAGACATTCAAGCACTTTAATAGACTAATTTCATTATATTTACAGATTCAATATATTTTCTAAACTTGAGAATTTCTGCTAAGCAATCTGTTTTATTATTTTAATTAAATGTGTAAAACGATATAATAAACTTTCATTAAAATTGAATAACTTTCTTAACATATTCGTTTAAAAAAGGAAACTATTTTTTAGATAAACTCTGAACAAAAGCGAATAAAACTACAAGTTTCAGGTTTGTTTTCGATACATTTTGTTTTTTCAAAAAATAAAATGTGGTAAATTATACCAAAAGTGCATTCATCAGTTGAATTACTATACAGTTAATATAACGTAATGGAATCTACGTGAAGCTATTATTTCACGGATGATCCACAGTTGTTGCCAATGGTTTTAACATGAAAATAATTACGCTAATGCCCACAGCAAGTCGAAATCTGTAGACAAAGGGCAAACAATAAACAAAACAATAGATTATGAACACTACCACAAGTCGGGAA
The DNA here is from genome assembly GCA_018903735.1 of Drosophila cardini. NCBI lineage: Eukaryota > Metazoa > Arthropoda > Insecta > Diptera > Drosophilidae > Drosophila > Drosophila cardini. The sequence goes on along the minus strand of JAEIGM010000073.1, from coordinate 178,068 downwards.
TTACAGTAAGAGCTTTAGTTATAGTCACACCCATGAGTATAGTTACAGTTTCCAAGTATACAAACGTTCAAACAATTATGGGCAGACTAAGGGGCCTGACAAATATTCAGGTTGGACAGTGTAAATATGGCAACTTGTGCTATATCTAGGATTTGCATAAATCCAACCACATTTATTCAATAGGCAAAGCCAGTAAAGGAAATACACATTCGGCCAATCGGCTTTAAAACCACTTAATAACCAAAATGTAAGGCATTTAGGCACCAACCACTCAGTGGTGGAGAGTCTATGGGTGGAGCGTATGGTGGTGCGAGTGGGTTATGCTGATTGCCCATATGCTTGGCATTGATTTGGGTGGATGTTGGTCAACGTTACCTTAAATCTGCTATGCAAATCGAATACAACTAAATGTAAACACATACAAATGCAGCTGACGGCCGTCTGAGCAGTTTTTCTCTCTCTCTCTCTCTCTCTTTCTCTCTCCCACACTTTATCTTTCCCTTTCTCTTGATCCACATTCAGTTTCGGATTTGATTTCGAAAGGGTTTTAATACCTTAGTTTTCTCTCCGTCTATCTCGATGTCTGTCCACCCGACTGTCCGTTTGTTGAACTTTTGCTGGAACGGATTAACTTTTTTGCACGTGTGCAGTTGGGCAGTAAAGTTGAAGGAAAAGCAAAGTCGGAGAAAGGATAAGGTGCTGCCACATGCCACATTTATATGCAAGCACCGATTCCCTGGGTAAACACACTAGCACACACACCTCACACACACACACACTCGCACACTCACATCTGCATTAGTGCGGTGCGTTTCATTTCTTTTATTCTTCGTTTTTTTTTCTCTTAGTCAGCATTGGCCAAATTCTTTGATTGTTCGTTAAATCCTTAAAATGCTTTCCCATTTCGTTGAGTTAAGGACTTGAATTGTTTTTTCACATTCATTGAATCTTTTTGCTTTCCAACAATCATAGTTTTTTTTTTTCTATTTATTTGTTTTTAAAGCAATCAGAATTACTTATGTGTGGGTTTTATGCGCTTTTCAAATACTTATTGAGTTTTTAGAAGAGAGAACTTTCTTCAAATCTAAACTTAGCTACAAAAAATCAGTTAATAGAATCTAAATAAATCTTGATAGATAAAGATTTGCGGACTTGCAGAAATAAACTGACTTGTAAAGCTAATATATGTTGAAAATAGTCTGATTTTACCAGGTAAGAATTAGACATTTATCTGAATAATAAAAATACTTCATGTCTTTTAACACTATCTTAGTTAAACGAAGAGCATTTTAACGGATTTTTTACATGATTTTGTTTTAATATTACCTAAACTTCTTAACTAACTAACTAAGTATTCCCCTATCAACAAAGTATGTCGTTTGATTAAGGTCACTTGACAATTTGTTCAACGACTTTACATAAAGCCTTCAAACTCATGTTAACATAGTCTTTATTAGCTTTTCTGCTCTGCTCTGCTCAGCTCTGTTATGTTAAATAACAGACTTAACATAATGTTACACAAAGTAATGGAAAGTTTTTCGTCGCTCTGTCTGTCTGTTTCTCGAATCTTTGCTTGATTATCTTAATAGTTTTTATATAAAACGAAAAGACGCATTGCCTATCAAATGGATAGCAAAGTTTGCATCTGAATATAACGATTTATAAAGTATATTTCTATATATGTAAGATAGTATCTATACGCTAATATATTAAATTTATTGACTTTAATTTATTTCATACCAAAAACTTTCAAGCAATTCGCAAGAAAACCCTAAAGTTTCTGTGGTTTCAGATCTCTCATCTCTTGCATTTCTGGTACTTTCCAGCCAAATCGGTAAAATACATGATTCAGCCATGAGTGTCAGTCAATGGCGAACATGTTATCCTAGTCAAGGTTAACCAATGTCTACTTTAAAGAAAGGTTGATGAGTAATTTGTCTGCATCGTCGAGATGAACAAAGAAGCTGAGAAGCTGTTGGGTCTGGTAATTCCAAAAAAGGCAAATGATCAGTTGCCGCAAGACATGCGAATGAAAATGAAACCTTGGCAAAAACCTTAACAAAAGATTAACAGGTAGTTAACGGTAGATCACGCATGAAACCCGCCGACATAAACAACAAAGTGTAATAAACCTGAGCAGAAACAAAAGAATAGAATCATAAGCGCAAAGGTAATTACACTCCAAGCCCTCAACAGTTGTCGCGACGCAGCTGCGCATGGGCAGCAAGAAAACAACGCGTTCGATCAGGTTCGACAGCGACTCAAACGAACTTGAACGTGTTGTAAGCGAGGCAAGCGTCGCGCAGTCGCTGTCGCAGTCGGCGCTCGTTTGTTGCATTTCTTTGTACTGCAAAATGGGTCAGACTATATAAAGACAAGTTCAAGGCGATCGCCGTTTCAGACGTCGACAGCAACATCAGCAGCAAACACGCGAAGTGAAAGATCGTATCGAACGAAAGTTAGTTTTTGGCCAAACCCTAAAAAGAAAGACACCTATAGTTGAATATCTTCTATTTGTGGATCGTTTTGAATTAGAGTGCAACAGGTGAAAAGTGTTTGACAATCAATTTTGGTGCCAGTGAACGAGACGCGGCATCTGCGTGACTTTTGTGCATATTTTGAACACTGCAAGGCAGTGTCTATATATTTTATTCAAAGAGAGACTAGTGATAAAATAACAGAAGGTAATTTACAAGTAGTTTAAAAAAATGTTATACATATTTACAGATTTATAAAAATAAAAGCTTTAGAAATATAGAAAGCTAAGTTTAGAAAATTAAATTAATTAATATATAAATATTAACAGAATATCGAAATCGTTGTTTTTAAAGTGTTATAAAAAAAGTAGAATTAAATTAGTTACAAAAATTATAAAAAAAAAACAATTATATAGACAAAACAGTTGGATTTTAATGTAAAGACGATAGTACTGTTATTTAAAGAAAAAGAAACAGTTATCTATAATAGTTCACAGAATATTTGTTTTCTATTACCAGTAACTTAAAAGTAATTTTTAAAAATTTTCATCTCAGTTAGTTATCTTCTGGTATATCATATTTTAAAATATTTCATTTATTTCATTAACTACAAATAATTTGTGAACTTATAGTCTTTAAATGATTACAAAAACTCCAATTTTGCCTCCACAAATATTTTTCAACAAAAGTAATTAAACAAAAAGTTTAAGGAAGTAATTAAATTGAAGCTTAGTCTTTTATCTTGGAATTACACACATCACTTAACGCTTTAATAATATTTTGATAATTTCTGTTCTAAGAAAACCTAAAACAGTTATCAATTATAAATACAATAAATATTTAATACAATTTGAAGAGTTGTGCATTGATTGAATGAAAATATTTTAATTGATTCAAAGTGCAATTACTTATAATCAGCTTAGCTTATTGGAAAGTTATTTACAGAATTTATTAGAGTGAAAGAAAGGGAGAAACAGAGACAGAGAGAGAGAGAGAGAATAGATAAATTCCAACAATAATAATTGAGGTCAGACCAAGACATAACAGAACTTGTAGGCCAACAAAGAATTTCAGTTAAACGAGTTAACAACTTTGCATGAAAAAGCAAAGCAAACAAAACCAAATCCACACACAGTAACACACACACACACACATACAGACACACACACCACGCATACGCAACGATTAATGGATGGTCGAAAGACGTCAATAGAGCTGGCTAAAAGAGCTGACTGGCTGGCACTGCTTTTGGGGCTGAATGTGTGGCATGCAGCGAGTGCCACATTGTGCATTGAACCATGCCTCAAAGCTGTCAGGTTTTAACTGGTTGCATGGCAACTTGAACGCAACATTGAGCCCACCCATTGACCCAATTTGAGTGTCGAGTTGCGTGGCCAACAGAATTTTATTTTTTGTCAACGAAACCATCACACCTTGTGGCCTTGATTCTAGCTGAATTTGAGGAAGCTAGAGAGAGAGAGAGAGAGAGAGAGGGAGAGGGAGAGGTAGAGTGAAAGACAAATAGTCGAGAAATATTCTGTTAGTTGGCGCCAATTAATGCCAAGCCTTTGTCTGTGCTCCATTCGATTCACTTGATTTTCCTACAGAATTCAATGTTTTGTTTCTTCATTATTAATTGCCCACAAAAGAGCAAAGTTTTTGTCTTTTATTTGTTTAATATTTGACTTGTCAATACGACAGCTATTCAGCTTCATTGTTCATCTGTTCTTTAACCTATTTGCAAACCGCAAAAGCTTCGCTCAATTTGGTCTGACAAACTTCATGGCTTTAATTTCTTAGCCAACTCCCTTCCTGCCTTACCTTAAAGCAAGTCTTTTTGTAACTTTCATTCATGAGCCATTTGTTGTTGTTGTTGTTGTTGTTACTGTTGTTGTTGTTGTTGGCATTTGCGGCTTCTACGTTGTCAACATGTCTGCGTTGTTATTGTTGCTGCAGTTGCTGCCTGTCGTGTTGGAGGTGAAAGTTTTCTTGAAATTTTTTTTTTTAAAGCGTGTTCAATAAATTTCGTTAGCGCTAAATTGTTTGTCAGTTCATTTTCTAGCTTAAGTAAATATATAAAGTAATGTAGAGAAAAAGAAAATTAACTAAACAGCTCAAGTGTTAAATATTTTTAAGAAAATTGTAGTTAAAACTTTAAAAAAGTGTTTAAAAACAGCAGTTAAAAATTAAGTAAAAATCAAATTTGTTTTAACTTTTGAGACTTTGTTTAAGCATTAATGTTTTATAGTTATAAAAGCTGCACAAAAATTGGCTATAAATATTTAATTGTTTTTCTTAGATTTCCTACGATTAGTATAGTTTTTACACCCCTTACAACTATCGGATATATCATCCATATGCTTCTATATAAAATAGTAAACACTTGTCATTTAAATTGAATTGAAATTTGTGCATAATTCATATCATTTCAAGCTCTATTTCAGCTGCCACTCAATCCAGTGGCAGTTTGTCCATCAGTTAAAAGACATATATATAATATATATGTGTATATGTTTATACTATAAACTCAAAGTGCACTAAAATTACAGTTGTTTCTGCTTTCGTGCAGTTTATAAGTGCAATGCGCATTGGGGTCAGGTAAAAGTAAAACCAATTTCAATCTCAACTGTCGCGTTGCATCTGCAGCTTCAGATGACACACGAGAAACTTTCGTTTGGTCTTTGAGTCACTTGTATGAATGACTACTGTAGTATAAGTTTGAATGCAAATCTTAATATTATTTGTTTTTGATTTAGATTGCGTAATTTTGAGCTGCGATGCGTTTGTAATTTTTGAAACAGTAAACCGTTGACACCTGTTACCAAATAGCTCGTAAATGTAACCAACCAAAATCTACAAAAGCATTTAAATGCAGCTCAGTGTACCGTTAGGCGAAGTGGCTTAAAGCAAAACGAAAGAAACGAAAGACTCAAGGCACGAACTGAACTTTAGCAACCAGGTGAGCAGTTAAGGGTAGCTACTTTACCTGTCTTACTTTCGGGTTACCCATTTATCGAGTGGTCAATAAACCCAAAAGGTACTCGAATTCTTGGCAAAAAGAAAGTGAAACGCTACAAAACACGCGAGCGGTGAGCTGCGAGCTGCGAACTGCGAGCTGTGAGTTTCTCTTGCGCCAAAACCAGTCGATGACTGGCCTGTAATTGTTGTTGTTGTTGTATCGCTGTTAACCGAAAATGAGAAACAACAATGAAAGCAATAACCAAATAATCTACCAAAGAGAGCTGGACAGAGAATGAATCACATTTCAACTCTTCGTAGAGGAAAGAGTCGAATTCAAGCCACAAAACGCTTTCTCATCTCTTCACTTTGACCAGTCGCAGACTCAGTGGGGCGTGGCATGAAAACTAGTTGAGTAAATGCACCTCATAATGAAAATAAATTATAGGTATATTTATTTTAAACATTTTAATGTCTAAAGAACTGCTCAACACCCCCGACAATATTATGCTTTCGCTTTTTTGCGGTTGTTTTCATTTCTTCTACTTAACTTTCTAATTTCTTTTCAACACTATTCGCATTCGCATTCGCCATTTAGCTGCAATTGCGGTTAGTTTACAAGTATTATTATATATTTATTATAGGACACTCTTGTTGATCGTTTGCTATCTTAAATCAAATTCATTTATTGTTTAATTGCCGACTCTTAATGCAATTTCCAAGAAAGTAAAAGTAAAAGTTGCGTGCTTCATGCCACAAAAGATACCACAAAGCTCTCTAACTACATTATATCAAAATCATAATTATATCTTCATTTATTAGGCATACCAAAGTTAGTTGAAGCTGCTCTTAAATGTTTGTTATATCATAAGAAGTGCTTTAAAAGAGAACTCTGTGTTTAAGTATAGATTGTTGGTTGTTTTGAGAGATATGGAACTACTTAGTAGTTTATTATTGTTCTTAAAGCTCTATTTCAGAAATACTTTAAATTGAAAATTAAGAATTCTAGTACATTTTGATGTAAAGTTGGTGGAGTTTCTATTTTGATTAAGCTCTTGAAGAAATTTATACAAAGTGGTCAAAAAAGTTTCAAATTCAAAGATTTTCATTAAAAAATATTTTTAAAAAATATGTAGTATAATATTTAAAATATTTACTATTTTAAAATATATATTAAAATTAAAAAAAATTTTTTTTTAATTTACAGACATTTATTTTATGAAAAACTATTAAATAATTCAGAGATTTTTCTTTAAAATATTTTTAATAATTTTAATATTAAAATATTAATATTAAAAATATTTACTATTTTTATATTTATATTTTGGTTTTATATATTATTTTTTAGTCATTAAAATTATTTATCTGCACATTCTAAGTCAGTTATTTTGACAGAGTTTTATTTTATTAAAAACTATTGTAAAATTCAGAGATTCTCATTAAAAATTAATTTTAGAAAATAGATCTTATAATATTTAAAAATATTTATTATTTTTTTATAAAAACTTTATAATTAATTTTTAAAAATATTTATTTTTAAATTTTATATTTATTTTATAATTAAGATTATTTATCTGTAATTTCTTCATTAGTTTTTTACAGAGTTTATTTATGAAACCACGTCTAAATTGTTAAATAAACACAAATAGAATAGAAAGAAAGAAAGATACAGACCCTGTATTACAGAGAGATAGCGGGGAGTTGGCTATAGATTTTCCCATGGATAGTTAAGTTCAACTTTAAGTAGAGTTGCACGTTTCTAACTTTAAAGCTTTCTAAATTTACATAGATGCAATAATTTAAAAATCACTTCACGCTCATTTCGAAGCGAGTTGATTAATGATTCACTTTGAATGTGTGCAAAATAATTTACATTTATATGATAAAACCTGATACCAGAGATCTGTTCACTTGACCCATTCAGTTGGCCTGTTTTCTTACCGCTATCGTTGCCCGTTGGCTGTTGGCTATTGGCTATTGGCCATTGGCTGATGGTCAATTAAATGGAAATCAATGCAATCTTCATTGGAATTCTTAAGATCTTTTTCTACAGTTGTTAATGTCAGGTGTATGTTTGTGTGTGTGTTGTTGTTGTTTTTTTTCGTTATTATTTTAACGGTAACCTGTTGCATGACATGTTGACAAGCACCGCTAGGCTGTGGTGGCATCAACATTGAACTGGTTTTGTTCTAACTGAAAATGATTGAAGTGTTCTAGAGTCAGAGCTCTGTGTTCTAACTCGTTGAGTTCTTGGCTAATTTCCATTTGAATATCGACACGTATCTGATAAATAAGACTTCAGGAAATCGTAAACTTCAATTGCACTTGCCACCTCAGTTCGCAGTGGTTTTCTGAGTACAAAGTGTGTGAATAGTTTGAGTATGGAGTATGAGTATGTATATTCATACTATTCGTTTTGTGGCCAACACATACTACTTGCCTCTGTTGTTGTCTTGGCCCCCTTGGTTTTGACCAATTTCGCTGTATTTGCCGCTTTCTTGAAGCTCTCTAATATGGTATCCCGCACTGGGAACAGGTTCAGTTTGACCGACACTTTAATTGTGAGCAGTTAGACTAGTTTCTTTACAGTCAAAGCCAGTCAAAGACAGTCAAAGACAGTCAAAGCCAGTCATACCCAAAGCATTTCGGAAGTGGTTTGCATTTCTTAATTAACCCCACCAACAACTTTCATATTTTCTTCTTTTAATTCCATTGAAAAAGCATTTCTTTTTTATTATTTATTTTTAAAGGTAGTCGTGTGAATTTATTTGATTTAATTGCGCTTTATAGTTAAGCAATTTTAGAGTTTCTCATTAACCAATTCTGTGACAAAAAGCCTGAGAGTTATTAAAGGTAGTGAAAAGTCTTGAATTGTTGGGAATTCTAGGAATATTTTTAGATTTTTAAGTTTTTAAATAAAAATTTATTTAAATTAAGGAAAAGTATGCAAAAATTTAAAAGCTTAAAGTTGGGTATTATATGTATATGATTTAATTATTAATATTAACTACTTATGTTTGATTCTTAATTAAAACTATTAAACAGTAATTTATACATAGAAATAAGATATTAACTGAAAAGAATTCTTTTTAATATTTATTTATTTTTAAAAAGAACAGATTATTTTTAAATTTTAAAGAAAAGATTTTAAATTTATAAGAGCCAAACATTTAAAATTTGATACGACCCAGTTATTTATTATATTTTATGTATGTTTTAAACTAATAAATAATTTTTTATAAGTTAGCCATGAAGGCAAACTAAAATATTAACAAAAGACTAAGTTTTTAATGAGTCTTTAAAAATATTTATTGATTTTAAAAATTTTATAGATTATTTAGAATTGAAACAAAATTAAAGATATAATGCTAAGCCGAAAAGAACTTTATATATTATGATTTATATTCAAATATAAAAATATAAATGATTTCTATTAAAACTTATAGCTGCAATTATATAAAAATCTGTAGTTTTATTGTCATAATACTTTTATTTTATTTAAAAAGCAAAGAGAGAATATTTTATAGAATAGACTAGAAATTTAAATTAAGAAATATTTTTATGTGAATTTAAATTTAAAATTAAACCATTTTTGATAAGAATTAAAGTGCTTTTTATATTATGAAGCATAGCAATGCCAAAAAAAAAACATATAAAATATGATAAAAAATTATATTTTTATTATTTAGTTTATTTTTAAACAAAATATGATTTTCATTCAATTTTTTGGCCATTTTTTGGACCATTTTAACTTTATTAAATGCACAAAAATTGAAAAATAAAATATAAAGTATTTAATAGTGATATAACTGTTGACAATATGGCTTTAAAAATGAGCACACGCATGCAGAGTGTGGCCAAAAAAAGAGGCCAAAACTCATGTAATGGCTAAAAATTGTTGGTGTTGTTGTTGTTGTTTGTGTTTTAGTGTTTTTGGCTCATTTAAATGCCCGTTGCGTGCTAAGGTTCAAACAACTTGTGTGTGCACGCTGCCAATGTGAAAGTGTATTAGGGACTTTAAAATTGGTAGAAAATACACGAAAGACTCAAGACACAAACTTGGCTTTAACTTTGGTTTCTTCTGCTTTTGCTCCATTTCAGACATCGTTCGTCATGTTGAATCAACGCAAATTAAACGCTTACCTGCTGCTCTCCATTGTGGCCAGTAACTGCCTGCTGCTGACCTATGCCTTTCCACAGCAGGAGGTCTACCAGCGCCAACAACAGTTGACCCAGTCAGCTCAGTCCCCGGTCTACAGGGCTGAGAGTAATGCCCGCAAGTTTGCCGTCAAACCAAATGCCTCCAAGAAGGTGGCATTGGATGACATTGAGGATGATGTGGAGGGCAATCAGATACAGGAGAACATTAGTGGACCTGGTGGCTTTACCTGGTCCAACATGTTGTCCACTGTTATGACCATGTTCTTCAATGGTGCCGCCAATGCACCCACCAAATCTGACGATGTGGACAGCTCCATTGGACTGGGTGGCAGTCCCTGGGCTAATGTGATCTCTATGGGTAAGTAGTGTTGGTAAACGCTGTAGTTTCTTGTTAACTGTTATATTCTCTTACTTTTTTTTAGGTCTTCGAATTATTAACACACTTCTGGGCGGTGGTGCACCCAGTGATGGCATCGATAAGGTGGACAATGGTGGCTCTCCCATGCAGGTAATTAATCCATTTTTATTTATCTTAGTTTAAGACGCTTTTGTGCCATTTGTTTTTTGAGTTGTGTTATTTTCAATACTCATTTGGTTTTTGGGCTGCTCTCTTTCCCTCACTTTCTATCTATCTCTTTCTTACCTTTTGTGTTTTTGATTTTTGTTGTTGTTTTAATTTCCTGCTATTCCTCTACCTCTTGAAAACAATTCGCACAGGGCATCTTGGCGGCTGTGTTGTCGTCCGTGTTGGGCACCAGAGATCCAGATCAAGTCAACTCGATGGCCAAACAAGCTGGCGAGGTAAAAACCATTAATGCTTAGTTCAAAACGAACTCACTAAAGCCTACACTATGCAACAAAATTGAGATGCCACACGAGTGTTCTTCAAATTTCAATTAAATCCATTTTAAATGCTTTCAACACATTTTTAATCAACTTTTCAAGATCTAATGATCCAAAGCATAAACGGTTTCTTTAAGTAATCTTAGTCTTAATTTTATATAATTAAGCTTTATTTAATTAATTAATCATTTCATTAATCATCAGGTTTAATGTGAAAATACTTTCAACTTCAAATCCCGTTTAGTTGCTCTTGTTTCTTGTTGCATAGTGTAAGCTTATGTAAATTATCACGCACACACACACACACACATACACTCACACACACACACACACACTCACACACACGCATACAGAACTCTTAAATAGCTTTAGTATTGGCACAAGCAATGCAAAACTAATTGACTAATGCTTCCAATGCCTACGCCCATGACCATGCCCATGTCCGTATCCATGCCACGCCCATCACTCTACCACTACTATTCGACACTCCCATTCACAGTTCATACAGATCGTGATGAATCTATTGGATGCCCTGAAGACCTCCTTCTCCCATCGTTCCCTCACAGCCCGTTCCATGGGCAAACGTGATTCGGTTAGTGATGCCACAGTCGCTGGAATTGCTCTGCTCAAGGGTTATGTGAGGACATATCGCAATTCGGAGGATAAGTGCATGCAGCGCTATATGTGTGATGCCAACACTGATTGTGTGCGTGAGATTGGTGGCAGCAGCATCTTCTGCCAGTTGGGATCGTAAGTGGAACCTAAAATTATATATCAAACAGATCGTATATATTTAATCTCATTATTTTCCAACAGTTATGCCACCAGCTATGTACTGGGACGCAGCAGCAATACCAGTTTTGAGCATCTCTATGATGCCGGTCGTCGGGGGCGTTCCGGTTTCGATTGTCGCCAATTGTATTTGGAGTGCAATGAGGTTTAGGGTGCTTTTTAGTACGTTACGACTGGAATCCTTAAAGTAAATTAAATTAAATTAATTTATGTATGTGCTTACTTGAAACTAGCTCTTAGATATTTATATTATTTATTTAAACTCTGTATTTATTTACAAATTTTGCGTTTCCCTGAAACGCGCCATTTTCTGCAATGTGTACGAAGAACAACAAACAAATTAAAATACCAATTCAAAAGATATTTTACATGTTTTTTACTTTTTATAATGAAATTTTAAATTTTTAACTCAATTAATTTTAAACTTGGCAGACAAAATTAAGCAGTAATGAGCTGAAACGGTTATGCACTGCTTGACAAGTCCATATAAAGCTGTTTGCTATAGCACTGCGATTCAAGCAGCTTTTGTTTGTCTGATGACAGTAGTGCAACAAGCAGTTAACAGTGAAAACACTATATTAGCAAGCAGTGTACCCGCAAGCAGTTTGGCGCGTAAATTTAAATTTCTACAGTACTGATAAATAATTCATTTAATTTTAATTGAAATAATTTACATTTTCTGATTTTTGTACGATATTACTGTTTAAAATTGTGGAATACACAAGTTCTTCGCTTTGCTTGACCATTCAGATCAAGCATTTAATCAACATTTCGATTACCTCCCTTTCTCACAATTAAAGTTCTTTATATATTATCTGTCAATTTTAATTCCACATGTCTGTTTTACTGAGGCGTATAACTGATGTTGTTGTTAAAGGGCATGAAATGGCAAGGTTAAAGAAAGTTCGTGTTTCAAGTGCGCAGCTGCAGCTGCAACTGTTTGAAAGTTTTGACATTTTGATAAATTTTGAAGAAGTGCATGAAATTTATTAGACTGACAGACTGACAGACTAACAGACTGGCAGACGACTCATAAAACTATATGTAAATGGAAACGTGCTACATAACTGCACTCTGAGGCATTCAAAAATTCTAACACACTTTTAATGGCCGTGTTCGGCAACATTCTGTGGATGAAGATGTGTGTTGTAGGTGGGGAAAGGGAAGGGGAGAGGGAGAAGGGGAGAGGAGAGATGGGTGGGACTACTCGCATTGCATTTCCAATTCGCCAGAAGCTAAATGCAACAGCCGCATCCAAAGTTATGATTAATTTGTGCGCTCCAAGTTTTGCCGTTTACCAAAAAGTTGGCCGTCATTTAAGTTGTTGTTCGTGTTGTGTTCAGTTGTCGCAATGAAGTTACCAACAACTGCATATTTTCCACTATCTGGCTAAGAACAGCAGCAGCAGTTTGGTAGTAGCAGCAGTAGCAGCTTGGCAGTAATTAAAGGCACTGCAGCTGCATCGCTTAAAATTCCATTTAATTACGTTGAGTGTTTAATATCTTGGAGTGAGCGCTAATTAGAACTGGAACTGCCTCAAACTTTTTGGACAGCAACTGCAGGAATCACAGCAGTCACAGCATCACAGTAGTCACAGCAGTCAAAAACCTTTGTTCTTTATACTTTATGCTCTGCTCCTTTACAGCTACAAAATGCAAATTAAACAATCGAATTTAACTAACGATCCAATTTACTCCAGGGTCCTCTGCAGTCCACATAAATCGGGGGCAACAGACGCTATTTTGGCAGCCAAATTGAATAATATTTACTGTCTACAATTATAAACTAAATAAAGTTGGAATTATAAATAATTTAAAGTTTAAATAGAATTTATTTGGCTTGATTATTTGGATCTGGCCTTAAATAAGTGTGGATAGAAACAATTATTTTATACAACTGTATTTATTTCTAACTATTCCTAACACCACTGAATGCAAGTGTCAACAAAACAATTTCAGTGTTTAAATAACTAACCAAATAATCACACCATATAACCAAAATATTCTATAAAGTTTATTTAAAACTGAAAAATTGATTTGACACAATGCGTTGCTAAAAATAAAATCAAAATAAAAATAAAATAAAATATTATGGTGACATTTTGATTTTTACCACTTAAATTTATTGAATTGAACTGGCCAAAGCTCTTTGATTTATTCGGTGAACATTTTATTGACTGCTGACACAACAACAACAACAACAACAACTAGTGAAAACAACAACAAGTGACAATTGAAGAGCAAACAAAATCAAAAATTTTCCTTAAACCGAGACGGATTTTTCACATGCTTTTCTGGCATTTCGTTAAGCTATGCAAAAAAGTTAACAAAAAGCTAAAAAAAGCAAAAATCAAAAATAAAATAAACAATAAAGAGGGAAAAATATAAAGTCCTATTAAAAATTAAATGTTTGCATTCAACAATTTACTGCCACAGGCAACAACAACAACAACAACGAACAAACGCTGTTGTTGACAACTACACCAGAACAACAGCAACAACAACAAAAATAAAAACAAAAAGTATTTAAAAATAAAACCAACGAAAAAATGTATAAAAGAAGCAAAAGCTGAACCGAATAAGCCGCAGTAAGAAGCCGGAGGCCGCTCTGCGGGTCGCCGTGCAGGCAGTTAAATCGATACACTATAAACGACACAAAACCAATAACGTGTGACACTGTGCCAAATTTGCTTTTGGCTTTTTTCTCTCTGGTATTTTTTTTTTTTTATTTTGGCTTTTCTCTTTCATTTTGGTCGAGGCCCTCAGAAATGTGAGGGCCCAAAGACCAGAGACCAAAAACCGGACCGAACAGAACCGAACTGAACCAATCCCAACCCAAGCGAACCAAACTGAACGCTTCTCTGTGTGCCACAAACCCATTTGGCGAAAGTTCCCTTAGGCAACATGAACGTTTGCACGTGTATGTCACTCTATGCTCATGTGTGTGTGTGTGTGTTTGAGGCATGTCAGTGGTTGTCACCATCAGCGTCAGCGTCAGCGTCAGCATCAGCATCAGCTTCAGCAGCGAAAAACGCGACGTTATTGGCTTTTGGGTGTCGCAATGGGGAAATCGAAAGGCGCCACATCAACATACTTTTGGCATACAAATTCAAAGATCCTGTCTCCAAGGTCCTTTCTCCTCTCCCTCTCTCTCGCTATTATGTAGCACGGAGTTTAGCCATTTGTTGTGTCTGCTTATTACATTGTTTTTCAACATTATTATAGATTATCTTGTATGTCCTCAAGCGAAAGGTACAAAACAAATTCGATCAGTGTCTGATTAACATTTTGGCGAATATGCAAAATAAAGCAGAAATATACATTGATTTACGCATAAATTGAGGAAGTAAGATACATATTTTAGTTAAATATGTTGAATAAGTTTCCGGCAATTATTACCAGGAAAATATTTCTGATTTTCACTCATTTTTTGCCAGGACAAAGAGTTATAGAGAAGTATAGAATTAGAAAAATATTTTATTTGGTATAGATATTTTTATTCAATTTGTTAAACTGTTTGTTAACCATTTAAAACTAAGTAGTAGTAGTGGATTTAAGAAAATTATTGCATACTTTTAGGCTGCGCTTTAAAATAAACCTAAAAATTGATATCGGGAATGCATTTAAGAGCAAACGGTATACAAATCACATACCAAACGATTTTTCGTTACATGTTCGTCGTATTCTAGACCACTGTCAATCGAACTGGATTACCGCTTTGAAATTTGATTTTTCTCTTTTATTTTTCAGCAGTTTCCAACCGCTGAAAGTTACCAATTTAGAATTTTCAACAGGGGAATATAGCCAGGTTTACACTTGCACACAATTTGTGTCCAGTTTTTTTTCTCTTTTGGTAGAGAATGTGCGCAATATGTTTGGATCACGTAAAGTAAATTATTGAGAATTCTTTGTTGCATGAAATGTGTAGATTTCTGTATTGAATTAATAAAATCGGTTTTAGACCCTTGAATATTTAATTGAAATGTATTAAAGAAAAAAAAAGGGGAACAAACAGCTCTCAACACGTGTCCAGCATTCACATTGGTTTTTGCATTGGTTAATCTGTGGTACAATTTTGAACTTGACATAAGGTTTTTACTGTGGTTTTGGGTTCGACGTGGGGGAATCTGTGGCTACGTTTACTTTATGCGTAGCCCTAGGAAAAAAAAAACATGGCAAAAAGCCATTTGGGTACTAACTACTTTCCGTTTTTAGCCCCAAAAAAAAGAGATTCGATTTGGTGGCGTTTGAAGTAGAGATAGAGAAAGTGTGTGAGGTGAAAGGGGATTTATCAGCCTATCACATAGGCTCGTTTTGCTTCGTTTGCTGTCCTATCGCTATCCCTAACTGTTACTTCTCTCACGTTCCCATCCCTATCCCTTTCCCCTTCCCTTCCCCTTCCCCTTTCCTATTTCCATCTCGTTTTCCCGTCTGCCCGTCGAAATTGATGTAAACAAGCTGTCAGAGCGACTAACATCCATTTGATTTGCTCAGGACGATTGCTCTACTCTATTGCCATTTGGGTAACTGCGTTTGCATTCAAAGCAAACGATTAACTACTAGTTTTATTAGTTAAAAAGTAATATATATATTTTAAAACTAGTCAAACCTAAAGTTCTTTTGTGTAGTATTTAAAATAATAAAAATATGAGACACTTTTCTTTGCTTAAAGCCCAATTTTCCATTACCCAGAAAGTTTTCTATTTTACAAATGTTAGTCCCTAAAGTTGGCTTATATTATTGACTTACAATTACTTTAATTAAGTCAATATATATTTTATTTTAAATACCAAACTAAATTACATTTTGAATGGACTTTTTGCTGGAGTTTAACTTTTCTGTATTGGTTGTATTTATAGCGCCTGTTTGAGTCAGTTTCATGTCGAACTTATCGACGCCATCTCCAAATGTCCGTGGTAGTATTTGGGACCGGGGCCATGTATTGGTAAATTTTTTTGTTGTTTTTTTTGCTGGTAGTGCCTTGTTCCCGGCACAAATTGCTTAAATTGGAAAATTGCTGGCGATGCGTTTGTATGGCATTTTCCGCACCGAAAGTAACTGCCAACTCTGCTCACGATTCAGCTTGGTTTTTGCCTGACGGAAAATACAGAAATGTATATATATATATATAAGATATAGTATACTATATATATTGCATTCATCTTTTATTGCTCTCTCTGTTCTCCTTTTTTCACTTTCTTCCTTTTTTGCTGTTGCTCTTTTCCTTTAGTTGTTGCCATCAAATCAATATTCGATTGATGCCAATACTATTATCATTTTATTATGGCCATTTATTTGTCAGAACACGCACTTGGAGGCAGAAGCAGAGGCAGAAGACACAGGAAACAGGCAGAGCACTTGAGTTACCACTCAGTTATCCCGCTGTTCCTCAGAAGTTCGACCAGTCAAAGACAGAAAGAATTGAGGGAAAAAAAAATTGTGAGAGCAGCAAATTCAATTGTCTGTGCAAATTAGCAAACCGAATTGATTAATTGACTTTATCTGATTGCTTCATTGCAGTCCATTCCACTCATCAATGACATGCGTGCTAATAGATTTCACTCCATCGATTCCATCCATCGACATATCGAAACTCAGTGTCCTCAGTTGCTTGTCTTCCGTCTACAGAACTTGGCCAATGTCGCCTTTGACTTAAAGCCATAAAGCTTGGCTCAAATCGCTAACCCTTTCGATTTTATATCTCATCGATAAACTGTGCATGAACCCTTCAATGTTTTATGCGATATAATTTTTTGTGACTTCCATCAGCAGTTGCTACAAACTGCAGGTCTGTGCTATCGTAAATCCTGTTCGAAGATTTGTTTAAGAATCTCATAAAAATGTAGGAATGAGTCCAATAATAATATGGCTGCTAAAAGTATTCGACTTACAGTTATCCCTTAAGAAGGATGTGTTAATTTAAATTCAAATTTAAACTTAATTTTATACTTAAAAACATTTCTAAGACCTTTTTATATGTCTACTAAATATAATAAGTATTTCATGTTTACAGGGTATTTAGATGCGTATCTGATTTGGTCAGCAGTCAGTCATGCCGCCGGCTGTCACTCAGCCATAGCCCCAAAATTGACGGCTTATGCTAAGACATAAATATGGCCAGGCCATAAAAAGTTGGCCAAGTTCAAGTTCGTTAAGGCGTAGCTCACCTTATTGGCTTTTTAATTGTACTTTGTAAATGTTTTTTTTATTAGCCTTTACTCGCTATGGTCTCCACCTCAGACCCAAAGTGCGCGGAATTAAAACAATTGTCGGTTGTCTGTCAATAAATACAAATTTGGGAATAAACACGACGCCACAAATGTTGCAAACTTTTATTGCTGTTTTGTTGTCGAAAGTTACTAATTAAAATTTGTCCGTCAATTGGTTTAATTAGAGCAGCAAAGTCCTGTTCAAGTTTATGGTCAAATAAAAGCAATACAGAGACGAGTTTTAGCCGTAATTTCATTCAGACAGACAACATAAATTATTCTAAACAGAAGCTCAACCGTCTAAGTGCCAGGTCTTAAAATCCATTTTATTTTAAATTAAGTATTTAATTGCTTGCAAAGGTTTATTAACACATTAGCCAAAGCAAAACAGAAGACAGAAACAAACAAAGAATCAAAATAAAAGATCAAAATAATAGAATAAAAGGAAATATGTGAATACAATCTTGGGCATTCTGTTGGAATTTATTTCTTTGTCATGAAAACTTGTTATCTGCCAGCTAACGTCATCATCATCATCATCATCGTCATAATTTTGTTTAGTCTTATCGAACGCCAAAAAGTTAAGAATAATACACACTTTAACATTTCCTCATAGTTTGTGTGGCTCGAGCATAACTTTTCTCCAAAATGAATGTTTCTTTCTCTCCCTCTTTGGTACTTTTGCTTTGTTAAACAATTTGAGTCTCTAGTTGTTTGTTGTTCTTCGCCTTATATAACAGTATTGTGCGTAAACATTCAGTATACGCCACGTGGTACTCGGTTGCTTCACTTGGTGT
The DNA here is from genome assembly GCA_018903735.1 of Drosophila cardini. Lineage (NCBI taxonomy): Eukaryota > Metazoa > Arthropoda > Insecta > Diptera > Drosophilidae > Drosophila > Drosophila cardini. The sequence continues at coordinate 159,832 of JAEIGM010000073.1, read as the reverse complement.
CGGTTAGTTATGCATTAAAATTGGCTTCGCACTCATTTCACTTGTTTGCATAACATTCTCGGTCACAAATTGGATTCGCCGTTAAATGCAAATGGCAAATTGCAAATTTCAAATATGTATTTATAACTAGAATGTGCATTCATTGCTGCTAATAGTCGGGGAAGACAACAATGCTAAATCGTGTACATTCTGAAACGAAAAGACCCAAAGTTCTCCCATGTAATCCACAAAAGCGCTGATAGAGATAGCTAGCAATAGGCCATTTGGGCTGCCTGATGCTCTGTGGCAATTGTTTAAGCCACGCAATGACGCTCCGATTGTGGTCCTATATTCCCACCTACCAAATCTTCACCGCCCTCTGCCTCCCTTCGTCTAACTCCACCCACTTCGTCGCATTGCCAATGCAAATGATTTGCATTTACGCTCTGAACACACAATTTGCAGCTGCCACTGACTATGGTCCCTGGTATTCGATTGGTAATGGCCAGATTGTTTAAGCCAACATTCACCACGATGGTTACGGCAAAACGTTAACGTCTACGTTTACGATTTAACGTTGATATTGTCGTTTGGTGAATGCTTCTAATGCAAAAACGAATTGATTGCTAAAAGTCATTTATCTTCCTCAACTTTTCGCTAAAGGATCATATTTGGATTTGGTAGCTTATCACACAACCTGAACTCAAATCTTGTACCCAAATAACATTCAAATCCATCAAGAAATAAATTTAATACTGCCTACTTTTAGGCGTCAGCAAACAAATCTTGCATTTATAGCTGATAAACCTATAAATAGCCAATTTATAACTAAACTTGAGGTATTTAATTAATAGCAAATGTGGTAAACTTTATAATTATAGTAGCTAACTTTTAAATTTATCAATAAGTTTTGAATTGGTATAACAAAATTGCAAGCTCAAGCAAAAACTGATGCTTAAACTCATATAACTTACAAAGTGATTGTTTTTATTGTTTGATGCATATCTGTATGTATATGCAAATATGTGTTTGGATGCTCTAACTTGATATTGTAAAATCCTGTCGCTGTGGTAAAAGCTAAGAAGCTATATCTGAACAACAAACAGTGCAGTTATTGAGCAATGTTCAAATGTAAATATTGTGCTTCGAGGGAAAATGTAGTCCACAGGCACTTCAAAAATAACAGATAACAGAAAATAAAAAGAAAATCTGAGATAAATTCCAACTCGAAACGATGGTCAAACAACAGAGATTTCCAACAACTCTGAATACCAAACTTAAATATTGAAAATGCTTTTGTAAATATAACTTCAATGATTGGCAGTGTGTGAAGAAACAACTTGAAATTGAATATGTCCATCCATCCGGTATTTACTGTATTGTGGCTACATAAGTCACCTTATTGACTAACTATATGTTATGGCTTTTACTAAAGGAAATAGGAGAAGCGACAAAATTGTTTTGCTTCTGATGGGAAAAGAGGCTGAGTAAAACGTTAATTTATTTACTTGTGACACTTATTTGCACTGATTGAAAGTTATTTGTTTTGTTTTGCTATTCAATTACATAAAGTTTTTGCTTATGGTTTTATTTTCTTGTTGATCTGTGGAATTTTTTTTTTAAGATAGCATTCAACAATTTTTGGCCAAGAGCACAAACCACGCTTATTTATTTACTTTGGACATTTAGGACTTTGGCTAGTACTCGCTTATTTACTGTTTGCCGAAATGCGAAACCGCAAACACAACTAAAGCCCCCACAAGCCCCACAAACGCCCACAGAACCTACACAGAGTAGGACACCATAAAACATGCAAAACATTCAAGCAGGCAAATGGTCACATAGCAGAAGAGGTGGGAGTCTTGAAACTGCCCCGAATGCGGAAAAGTTAAGCCAAAAATACTTTACCCAAACTTAAATGCTTTTCACAAAACTGCCTCAAGACCATGAACAAGATCAAGAAGCAAAAAGCAAAATGTGGACAGACAGGCAAAGAATAGGCGGAAGGCGTAAAACAGTGAAAGGGACAACTTGAAAGCTTCAAAATATGTAGAATGTAAAAAAAACTATAGAGCTGACTCACGGCAAAGAAATACCCGTGAAAGTTTAAAAATTTGATAAAAAAATTTTGAAAAATATACTTTTTAATAATCAATCCTGATTGAGATTGTTAAGTTTGATTAAAATGTATAGCTTATTATAAAAATAGGAATATCAATGACTATGATTCTTAAATTGTAAACATTTCTGAGGATTTTTGTAGCGTATTTAAAAGTGTAGCATATTTTCAGGGGCATATTTTGTAACTGCAAGATGTAAAACAAAATATTTAAATTAAGAGAAAATAAACATGGTACATAGAATTCAGTTGGCCAATTTAGTTTAGAAACATTTTCCCGACTTTAATAAGCCCTAACTATTCTAGTGCCGGGTATAAAAAGGCGTCTAAGCAATGCAAAATGCTCAAGTGATTCCCTGAGTGCCAAGTAGCCTGGTATCCCCTCAGAACAGCAGACATCAAAAGCATAAAACACACACACACACACACACACACACGGGCTCACACTCACTAACACGCACTCACATCGAAAAGTGGGTTGCCGAGAGTTAGCCTCGATCTTAACACAATTAAATGGGCGTGGCGGAGGGGGCAAATCATATGGTAGAGGGGGAAAATGGTGCATGATGACCGACAAGTCAGTGCAGGATGTCATTTTGTGCACTTGCCTCTGCTTCCTATGTATTTTCCAGTCATTATTTTTCTTTTTTACAGATTTTTATACGCAGTGTCGAGAGTAGTAAAGGTTTGCTATAAGCATGAGTGAATGGGAATAATCCATAGAGTGCTGGGTATAATACAGTTGTGTGTAATCACTTTTACTTCTATGTATTGATTTACTGTTGCTGCTTTCACTCAAATGGACAGTCACTCTGCTCTGGTGCATGTTCTGAGTTTTTCTTAACCGATTATTAAGAAATTGTTTCTACATCGCGGAAGAATAGCAAAAGGCAAAAAACTAAGTGAATGAAAATGTTTTAATTTTTATGAAATTTTCCATCGCTTGTTGGAGTTGTACGTGCTCAGTTTCCGTTGTCCTGTCTGGAGTGTATTTGCTCTTCTACAAAAACTTAATAAGGGTCATTTTGTATCCTTTGAGTAAATTGAAGCTGTTCTTTGTACAGTTTAGTATCCTAATAACAGCAAGAATTGATTATTACGTAAAAAATATAAGAAGGTTCAAAAGCAAAATGTAAGGAATATAGTTACTAACCTTTATCTACTAGTTTATTGAGGTGTTTAAACTTTAAATCACTTGTTTAGTAAAAGCTAATATAAGAAATAGAAGCCCACGAAGCCCAGATCTTCTTAGCCAACTTTCACTGTATATTTACTGTATTAATTTTCCACAGAATGAACACTTTTAGCTGATTTCTTGACTATCTTAATGGGTTGCTTGGCTGAGCCTTATTTATTCTTATGCTCCTTTTTCTCCTCTTCCTTTTCCCGCTGTCAGTCACTCATCAGCTTTGAGAACACTGCACAAAATATTTAGTGCCTATTTCATGTTTTTTGTTTTTGTTTCTCCACTTAGCTTTTCTTGGTGAAATCTGTCTTCCTCCTCTCAGAATCCCTTCAACTCCTTTTAACGAGTGGTGACAAATTTTACGTGCTTCTTCGTATTTTCTCTTTTCACTCATTCCTTTTGCTCCTCTTCCTTTTTCCATTTCTTTTTTGGTGGCTGAGTTGTGATTTCCGCTGCAATAAAATAGAGTCGTCGTCTACCTTAAAGGCTTTATTGCTCCGTTTTGTCGTCGACTGGAGTTCGTCATTTTATGGTTAAGGTTCTCTTTTTATATGTACTCCCAGCTCGACTTCTTCGACTATAGTCGTAAGTGATGGCCATTTGGCTTCTGTTCCCCAAAGTCCACTTTCTGTATACTTCTCAGCATTGGTTTGGGTCACCGTTTTGAGTCCCGAAAATATTACCATAAAATATTAAATTATTTATGTGTAGCCCAACGACTTTTATGCCCGTTGAGAATGTAGCCAATTTTCTGGGGTATCCATTGTCGTAAGAAGGTATTCATCAGTCTGAATATATGATTAGCAAGCGACTCAATAGGGCGCCCATAAAAGTCTGGTTGAAAGCAATTCTAAATTTAGAAAACTCAAGTAAAAATCATTTTAATTTCAAATAATGTTCAATAAAAATAGCAATTGTATAAATTTCTAATATTAACTAAATTCAATAGCCAAAGGTCATATTAAGTTCTGTGAAGAGTTGAATTCATTTAAAGTTATTGTAAAAATAAATGTTAAACATTAAAGAAAAAAATTATGATTCTAAATTGGGTTTTCTTGGAAGTTAAGTTGAAATTGTATATTTAAAAATACTTACATAAAATATAATTTAACCCAGTTTCAATTTGGGCATCTTGTTGAAATCTAATACTTTTTTAAACAATTAAATAAAGTATATATTTCAAAGGCAGAACAAAGTAAAACTGGGTTTAAAGAAAGAAGATTCGGGTTGAGTTTTACATGAATTTATTGAATTTGATTTAAGTTTAGTTTCAGTTGGTTTACAATAATCTAATTATTGATCGGTTTTCACAACTTTTGAATAGCAACATTTCTTTTGATTTTGTGTTCGGAAACATGGAGTTACTTAAGACTAGAAATTAGTATAGTTAAGTTTAAGTATAATAGATCTTTATGGGAATTTCTCCCAGATCGATTTGAAACAGATCTTATATAGATTTCGTTTTTAATAATATTTTATCTATTTGGAACTTAACATATATACGACACACACAAGCATACATACTATAACATTAAACTTAATTAAAGAAAGTTGTACCTTCTGTCCCCCTCTATGTCTCTCTATATCCTTTTATATATATTTATCCCTTTATCCCCTTGTGTCAACTATTTACAATTACGTCTTTAATTAATCTCTAACCTAAATTATACAACTGCACATTGCGCAAAGCTTACAAATAATTGAAGTCCGAGCTGGCCCTCTCAATAGGCGAGTCACGTCACAAGTCACGTCTTGGCAAACATTCCCCAAGCTCTTTGCACTCCGAGGACACACACAAGTCCTGGCAGCCTTAGGGCCAACAAAAGGAACGTGCTGTTTGGTCTTCGGTTTGTTGCTCCGGATTTGATGGCCGATGCGGAGTATTCACCTGTTGGAAATAGGTGTGTAGATGTGGGTGTGTGTGAGTGTATGTGAGGTGTGGTGACAGTTGCAATTAATATGAATCATTTAACTTGCTGACAAAATAATTCACACGCACTCGCGTTCGCAATCATACAATCGCAATCACTCACGTTACAACAGTCACAGACTAAAAGTTTAATACAAATACTAGTACAGAATGGACAGTTTAAGGACTTACCGCTCAGGACGTGCAGGTCAACGGACACGGAGACACTGTTCGATGGCTGGCACGTATAGTTGCCGGAATCTTCCTTGCGCACGAACGGTATAATTAACGAGCCGATCTGTAATTAATATAGGCTTTATTATTTCAGCACCTTCAATTTCTACTGAAAAGCGCCAAAGGCTTCATTTACGACACTATGCAAACAGTTTATAGATCATAAAATTGAGTCTCACTTAGAGTAGAGAATTTACAACACTAATTGACACCTAATTATGTCGAACAAAGTTTTGAATCAGGTCAGCCGAAAAGTATGCTATGATATTTTTGCATCTGTCGCATGCAATAATTTAAACTAAAGCACTTATTACCACCTTATTCTGTTAACATAAAAAACTTACCGTATTTTGGTTATCGGCCACAGTGCCAAATATATTACGATCCAATTGTGTATACCAGCCAGTACTTTCGTCACTCTCGCTGATCTTCTTCTGTCCACGAAACCAGATTATATACTTGGGCGGGTCCAGAGTACCTCTCACTATACAGTGAAGCGCAACTTTGCTGCCGGCCTTAACAAACCGACTCTGGTCACCAATTAACTCAGTCTTGGGTGCTGTAAAGGAAAGTATTTAATTAAGATTTTATGGATAATAGTTTTTGATTACTTACTGATCACTTCCAGATGCACTTTGGCACTCAATTTTGGCTCGGTGGCCATTTGGCACTCGTATGAGCCCTCATCGCTGGGCACTACGTATTTGATCTGCAGGGACCAGGTATAATCGTGATCCTCCTGGAATATGGACTGAAAACGCTCATCAGCTATAAATGTTGTTTCATCCACGCTGATAATGTGTCCATCTCTGAGACGCACCCAAGAAACGGGTTTATCCGACAAACGATGAATCTGAGGGTTATACGGTATACGGTAAGAGAAATATTTAACTTTGATTAAAGATTTAAATTAGATTTCCAACCAATTCAAACGTTACCAGTTCTTAAAGAAACCCCAAGAACCGCTTCAAGTGCTTAGATTTAAAATTGTCTGCTTGGAGAATGTAGTGTTTTTTACTCCATTCAACTGGACAACAGATAAAACTAGGTACATGTACAAATACAGAATAAATTAACATATTGTAAAAGGGGAACAGAAAAATAAGTAAAGAAAGTATAAGAAAGAAACACACTTATTTGCATACATACAACACATTGCACAAAATATATATACACATAGGTACTATATGTCTCTGTATATATATTAATATATTGTGTGGTACAATATATATTTACATGTTTTTATATAAAAAAGTCAACAACAATAGCAACAACTATTTGAAGAGGCCTCACATTTACATTTACATGAGTAGCTGTGTCTGTATTTGAGACTCTTTCAACCAGTCTTTCAACCGGTCTCGGTCTCGGTCTCGGTGTGTTTGCGTGTGTGTGACACACTTTAACAGAAACCTAAAGAACACTCGATGTAAAAACGTAAATTGCAGAAATGTGCGGACTTACGGCAAGTTGGGGGCCTTGCTTACGTCATAAAAATAAACGTAAACAAAATAAATTGTTGATATGCAAATGAAATTATGCTGATCTGTTCGCAAAAGTTTTAGCACAAACAGCGAAAGGTAGCGCGAACTGCGTACTAGCCTCGGTTAGGGATTGCTTTGGGGCAAAAGTATATAGTAGAAAGACAGAGAGACGGATATACTATATACCAATTTGCTCTTTGAGCTGGGACTGGCTAATTTAACTTGCCGAATCTGTACATTTTTATGTAGGCGAACTTCCTTTTCGGACTTGGGAATTCTTGGTATAAACAAATTGAGTAAATTGAACAGATAGAATTATAAATTAAAGTTGTGTGAAGTCCATTCTGGGTACAGTTAGTTGACCTTTAAATAAGGTTTCTTCATTTAAAAGTAGATATTAATTATAATCAGAGTACATTTAAATATTAACTTGAACTTTTACTGTCTGTGACTTATATGGTATAATAAATTATTGATCAACTGCGCATTTCGTACAATGTTAAGCTCAGCAAAAATGTTTTTTAATTAATTAAAAATATGTAGATAATTTTCGAGCATTTATAAAATTTTTATTTATTTTTTAATTAAATATATTATACTGAAAAAAAGTTAATGATGTAGTTAAAGAATTCCATCCCTTTGTCCCTTCTCTCCTGCTGCTTATTTAATTTGTTGAGTTTTATTTTGTGCAGAAAATTTTATAAATAGACATTTAATTTTTACTCAGACATTGAAATCATAAAATTACAGCGCACACGTTGTCTCTGGTTTGTTATAATCTTTCTAAGCTTCCATCCTTGACACGTAGTATATAATTTTAAGTCTATGCATACGTAAAGTGGAACACCCATACGCACTTCAACACACACAGATACACACCGACACACACGCACGGAGAGTGGCACAAGCTGCTCACGACGCTTGTAAATAAATGGTGGAATTGTAGGGCTTGGATACGGACTTTGGCATTATCCGTAACTGTAACTACACCTGCTGCTACAGCTACAGCTACAGTGATGACTGTCGTGTCTCACCTGGCATGGCATGTAAGCGTGATTTCCCATTTGCGCTGTGATGTTTAGCACTGGCATTGTCAGATTTTTGCGCGGCTGTTGCCCGTTGTGGGAGGCCAAATACGAATGTTGCTCATTAAACATTTGTTGTCGCTGCTCCTCCGGTGACAATGTCACAGTCTCTGCGGCTATAGTTGATGCTGCAGCTGCTGCAGCGGCAGCTGCTGCTGCGGCTTTAGCTGCCTCCTCGGCTGCAGCTGCTGCTGCTGCAGCACGGTAAGCTGGCAGATCTGCGGCTGCGAATACGGGAAATGGTGGCAGAAATGTTGGAATGGAGAATCCCTTAGTCAGTGAATCAGCACTGGCCGGATGAGGTAACACAGTATTCTCCTCATCCTCTTCCACCTGATGGTCTATCTCCACTCCAAAGCCCTGCGACGTTGCCATTTCAATGGAGTTGTGGGCTTCCGTTTCCGTTAACGCCAACGCCGTTGGTGCTGCCATTTGGACTGGGTCAGAGGCTGCTGTCTCTGGGTCTGAGTTGGAGTTTGGGCTTGAGTCTGGGTTGTCTGTAGTTGATGTCGGATAAATTGTTGATATGAACAACGTTGCCATCGTCCTTACTGTTGTTTGCTTTTCAGCTGCGGTCCTTGTGGGCTCTGTAGTTAGCCCAATTTGTGCGGACTTAGTTGCTACTGGAGCTGCTCCAGCCTTAGTTGTAGTTGTCGTTGTTGTTGTCGTTGTCATTGTCGTTATCGTTGGGGCTGTTGATGACATGGACAGAGTTGTGCTCCCATCACGTGTTGTTATTGTTGTTGTTGTTATTGTAGCTGTTGTTGGCTTTTTCCCTGTCAGCAATGTTGTTGAGTTTTGGGCTGTCGTAATTAGATCGTTTTGTGTTGGCATTGGCCTATCTGGCAAAGTGGATCTCGGGAATGTCGTTAACTGTGTCTCCGTGCCACTGGCCTGGCTAGAGGTTGTGTTGCAGGTGACAAGGTCTGTAAATAGAGCATATAAATGTACTGTACTTAACTGAGCTACTTAACAGCGATGAAGACATTGACAAAGACATTTTAAATTATTTTAAAATTAAAATTTTAATGAAAAAATCTCTTAATTAGTTTTGAGAGACAAACGAAACTTACTGAAGAAAAACCTCTATGAAATTAGCTTAACTTTCTTTTTTTTAAATTTTCTTTAAGAAAAACAAATATTTCTTTAAGATAGACAGAATAAACAATGTAGAGAATGTTGGTTTAAATGGCGTTTGAACAGTTTACTTGGGATTCAATTTGCTTAGGCTCGCAATTGAAAACTCATTGCCAAAACATGTTCCAAATGTCTGAGCATATTTTCTCCATACAAAAAAGATGCTGTGGTTAAGTATAAATTTATATATCTTCACATATACTAAAAATAAAAAAAAAAGATAAGAGACTAAGGCAAAATCCTAAGCAAACAAAGAAAAATTTAATGTAATCTTTAGAGGATAAACGAATCTGAAAATGACTGCAGGATACACCAGAGTGAGTAAGATGCAAAAAAAAAAAACCTTTTGTAAAATTGCAAAATATTAAATCATGCTACACATTTATACAAAAATAAATCTATGGGAATAATATGCCTCCCAGAGCCTGGTTGAGAGAGTGCACTCACTCTCTTTCATAATTCATATATTTTGTTTCAGTTAATTTTCAATTACGCTTTTATGCTAATTAAAATCATAAAAATGTTTCGCATTTTGTTGCTGTTGTTGTGGCTTTAGCAGAATAAGAGGATGCCCATTGAAAAGTTTTGCTTTTCCTTTTAGCTGTTTTGCTGGAAAATGGTCCTTTAAAATACATGAACATTTATATGTTTATGGACCGCACTGTAAAATCCGGCTCGCCATTTATAATTATGTCAGAAATTCACAGTATCCAATTTGTGTGCTTAATTATCGTGTTTTTTTTTTAATTTTTTTTTTTGATGAAATTTTTCTGGTAATGGCAAAACTGTTAATAACGGATTTATTCATTATTTGTTGGAATTTCGATCCATGTTTACTTTATTACTGTGCACATAGCTTAAAAATCATTTGAATATCATACTAAATCATTATTTCATATTATTTAATTAGTGCAAAAATTGCTTAATTGGAATTAAGGTATTAATTGTTATTGAATTGAATTATGTGCATGGTTTGAGACCGGTCTCCTTTTAGTTTTAAACATTTATTATTCTCTTTCAAAAAATGTTATTTATTCAAATTTTGTACTCAAATTTCCTACAGATACATTTATGTATTTTTAATATCCCTAAGCATAAAGATTATTTTAATAAATATGTAAAAAAAAACTTTCCTTCTTGAAATTTAATATTTTATAATTAATTATTAATGAACTTTAAATTAATAATAGAAATGTAACTTTTTGTGTATATTTAGGTATTTTTTACTAGTTATGACTAACATATAAATAAGTTATGTTAACTATATTAAAAGATCATAAGCTAATAACTTCGGGTACTAAATTTAAACATTTTTTTTTCTTTTACTTTCAAAGTTGTTCATGTTTTTAGTGGTGTGTGTGTTCTTGTCACAGTTTTGTCAGTGATTAGTTCACCGTACAACTCAACTTTGTGTTCACAAAGTTTTTGCGACGACCCTCAAAAGAACATAACGCCTCGGGGTCAATAGGCAACCAGAAAAGTCGTCAAACCAACGAAAAAAAAAAAACAGGAAAATAAAAGAATAAAGATGATGATGAGGGCGTAAACTGGGCGCAGTGGAAATCAGTCATGTGGAAAGTTTAGTAAGCTTCACAAATAACGAAGGATGTGGATGAGGATGTGGATGTGGATGTGGATACAAGTTTCCTGCGCTTTTGTTAAGTTATTGTGGTTGGTTTTATACACTTTAAAGTGTTGGCAATTTATTCAATGAAAACGATTAGCCGTAGGCTTTGAAGCCAATCAATTGCTGATTTTGCTAGTCTTCCTCTAAGAGGTTTAAGTTGTTATAATGTAGGACTAAGTTTCGGACCTGTTAAGTATCGACTAAGAACACACCTAGACCACTTAAAATAAATAAAAAATTGAAATATAACTATAGAGGTTAGGACTAGAGATACAACTGATAACAGCACTTAAGTTTATTTAAACTTCTTTTAAAACTATTCGATTACATTAGCCTTAAAAAAACACAGTGAATGCTTTTTGAAAACAAACACGAACCATATTGAGGTAAAAAGGCAATCTAGTTTGGCCTACAGATAGGCTAACAAAGATTTAAAAAAAACATTAAGCCAGTTGGTGTAACCTAGGGCTTAAGCTGATTGCACTTGTTTCTTCTCTTGGTTAGATTTCAACGCTTTGATAAAAACGAATTTGCATTTTTAAATTATTTCATTTCACGTTCTTGTCAGCTCTTGATTTAGGTACAAGTTCTACCTGACGCTACGATTTGCTACCGCCAGACATTGGCCAGGGTAACATCAAGTTTCCAGCCTTTCCAAAAAATACAAAAAATGAAAAAAATTGGCCAAAAAAACCGCATAAATTTTCATACGAATGGACGAATGCGAATGTGAATGTGAATGCGTGAGATTTGGGTGTGTCGATAAGGTTTACGGGTCTCGGCTAAACCACTGGCTGCAAAAAAAAAAAAGAAAAAGGTGAACGTCCAACACGGCCGGAAAAATGTGAAATGCTGTAAAAATGCAAATTGAAAACGAACGGCAATAGTAAATTTAAAATCTACAACAACTTTACCCTTTTCAATGATATATGTTCACATTTGTATCGATCTGAAAGGATTCAATGTCCCAGTTGTTGTGCAAGAAGTTAAGAAAAACGACTTAGTCACTGGCGACACTGGATTTTCAATTAAAACAGATTATTCAATTATAGGCCATAAGCCGCTTCATGGCTTACACTTGGAAAACAATAAATCATGACTTACATGAAACCAAATATAAAATATTTAAATTGAAGGACATTTTCTAAAATGTCAAGAAGTTTCTTAAACATTGGTAACCCACGATGTTTTAAAACCGGATCACAAATAATTTGCTGTTTGAACTAGACTCCATTAACAATTAGAAGATGGTTTTCTGAGTGTTCTTTGATTATAACCGCATCATTTATAAATCTTCCCTTTATGGGTTAAATGTATTAACATTTCTTTGTAAACATTTCATAATAAAATCCTTCTGTTATTTACTAAATTGTTTGTACTTTGTTCTAAATGTTATCATACAAATTTTCCAGAGTGTAGGCATTCAGCTGCATTCTATTGGGTCAAAGGTTTTCTACTTGTGTGTAACCAAAAACTGTCCGGATTTTAGCGTTTGCATGCGTATGGTTTGTATGAGATTTTCTTGTGTGACGGCCTTTAAGCCGATTAATTTTCCAGCCAGCAAAGCCGGCGTTTGTTTATTTGGATTTGCTGCCAAAGTGGCAGACTGAAGATACAAGTAGAACTTACATGAAGTGTGGATCTTAACACTTATTGCATTTTGGCGACAAAATGTCCCAGACACAAGACGCCATCACGTAGGTTACACAATTGCTTTTGGCCAACAATACCAAATACAACAATGAGAGGGAGACAAGAGGTAAGTTATCTCCATTTCTCTCCCACTCTCCCCCTTTTTAACCATTGTAGGCGCTGTCAGGACATGTAAGCAAAACGTGTAATAACACTTAAATCGTTTTCATTGCTTCTGGCCATCGACTCGAATTGGCTCACTGGTCTGTTAGTCTGTTGGCCAGCCCACTCGTAAGTGGCTTAGCTTTAACCTCTTTCAACGCCCACTTGAAGCATGGCCATAAGATTGTTTTAGTAAGTTTACCACAAAACTACCAAAAAGGTTCATAATTTAAGCATGTTACCAAAACGAATATCCGTTTTCTATGCCATTCAGTCAACTATCCTTCCAACCTGTACGCAAACTGAATAGTAATGCTCCCAAATGAGCCTCAAAATTACTCAAATTAGGATTGTGGCATTTGGACCACTGCACAAAAACGAATAACACACAGGTACACACAACACACACAAACACACAAAACACACACACACTCACTCACATTCTCGATGATTGTGTGTATATGCAAATTTTGGATTTTGGCTCAGACAGCATAATACAATCCACAACAGGCTCATCAGCGTCATCAGCCACAGCTCAAATCAGTGGAACAAAATCATATTTTTCCCTCTAAAATGCTGTAACGAATATTGGGTCCTTTTTGATCCTTTTTTGATAGAATTCTATACAGTTCTTTGTTGAGCGTATAATTTTAATAAATTTGGTAGCTCTTTGCGCCGTTAAGCCCATTGTCCTTTCAATTTATGCGAGGATGATTCTTCCCTCAGAAAGGTGTTTAGAGACAAAGACCGGTGCAGACGTGACCATATGGTGTTGTGCTCATAGTTCTTTGACCCTTTTGCTAATATTTATGTAATTGAGTTCAAAAAACTATAGAAAGCTTAAAGTATGCTAGAGTTTAAGTAAGACTTAAGTAAGTTTAAAGAATAAAATAAGATAAAATTGTACACTTTTTAAAATCAATAAAACTAAAAATTATTTTCTGACTTTTATACATTATGTGGTTGCTTTCTATGTTAAAAACTCCAGAGCTTAATTTAAGATTAAAATAAGATTAAATCTGGTAAATGATAGTTGTTGAAAGTTAGATTCTTGAATCTATTCAAGTATTCTGTGCACATCCTGTTCCTTCATTAGCCATCACATGATAATTGATCAAACTTAACTATATCATTAATGTGCATCCCGACCGTGTGACCCACTAAAGGTCAATGTATTAATTATGCTGTCAAGCTTAGTGACATTTTGTCAGCCATTTGATGCTCAACGACCACATTCACATTCCCGTCCACTTCCACTAACATTTCCATTTCCACGTAAGGTACATCATTAGCGAGGTATTAAAACTGGCATCTACTTTGTCGAAAAGGCAAGTGAAACTTTTTATGGTTCTTTTCAAGTAATTATAAAAAATATGCGTCTGTAGTTCTGAAGCTGCCGTTGGCTAAAAGTAATTACATATCCAATAAAAAGTCATGGTGGCTGTTTGTGACCATAATTAAAAATGCCGCACTACACTTGCCGCACAAATATGATATCTATGTGCGAACATAGTCAAAGTTCTATGAGTATAACATAGTATATGGTGTTATGGCCCTTTGCAGACCGCGAACTGAACATCGTCTTACACTAACCATGAAAGCAAAACTTTTCACTTGGGACTACTTTGGTTTATGGTCGCCCAGAGTGTGCATAAAACACGCGCTAGCAGATTGCTCAAGGCATTCTGGACTAAAGTCCCAGATCTGTGTATAACAACACCAAAAGACTGAGCAATCAAAGTCGAGATAGTTGGCTTAACGCTAAAGTTGAAATTGCGTCTATTTTCTTGTTGACAATTCTTAAGTTGTTGTTGTTGTTGTTGTTGGTGGTTTGTGGAAATAATTCTAAATGACGTTCCTTGGGGTGTTATTAATAAGCAATTTTAACTGCTGCTAACTGGACAGACTCAGACTGTTATCTTATAAGAAAATTCGTTGGATTTTGTATAGAATTTGAAAAACATTTCAGTTTCTCACTTTGCATATCTATAAGATAACTTTTATTTGTCACTGTGCTATGGAAAGCAAATCAATTTACACTCATAACAAGTTGCCATTAAATATTTAACCTATCACCATTTGAATAATTTACTATACATTGCACTCATTGTGCATTAAATTATAATGGCATTTGACATGCCTGTTATAATATATGAATTTCTCATAAATATTTTCAGTAAGTATTTAGGAAACATTTACAGAATCGATCAATAAGCAATTATATGCGCATTTCTTTAGGTCTCATATATGTATGTAAAGAAAAACATACTTATTTTCAGTGATAAAATTATATAGAAATTGTATCCAAATGCTATGTAAATACTAAATGCTGTCTACGCATTAAAGAAACATTTGCATAGGAGTGTGTGTGTGTGTGTGTGGGTGGGTGGTTGAGTGTTTCTGTTGTTCTGTATGTGTGTGTGGTTGAAAGTGTTCAGGCATAGGGGTTAGGGGTATGAATGGCAGTAAAAACAGTCTGCGACTGCTGGAATGTTGTGTTTAGTGAAAATTGCTTCAACAATTTTCTTGTAGTCATTCAAAGTGAAACATATGTTGGGTGTCACAGTTAAAATATATGCGATATTCCCGACAGAAACGCCGTTCAGGGGGGGAAGGGAGAAAAGTGTTTGGTACGTTAGGCGAAATTCAATAGCAGGAAAACAACTCGAAACAAATAGTCAACTCAACTTGGGTCGACTCTCATGCCATGCTTTTAACCAAACAAGCAAACGTCTGTCTCAGAGTTCTTTACGCCCACTTTGAGCTCTTTGTTTTTGTGCTATACTTTCGCTTTTTGGTGGAGCGATGCTTCAATTTATTTTTATGGCATCATGTTTGGTTGGTACGTGTGGCAAAACGAAGTTTTCTCGCCTTTAGCTTCACTTTCAGCTGCGTAAATTGAAACTGGAGCATTGCCCAGCGTCACATTACGTATACGCACATTGCGATCCAGTTAATGTGTCTGAGTCTTAAAGCATACAAGCGAAAAACATTCTTTTTATCTTTCTATCTTTTGAAATTATAAATTAAAAATTTATTTTTCTATTTCTCTTTGATGTGGAATCTGTTTTAAAATTAATAATGTATTTTAAAGAAAACGAATAACTTCTGATTTTATCAGCAAAATATTTTGTATTTAAGGTTGTCTCTATAAAGTAGTATAAAAAAACCTGAATTAATTGCAAAATATTGGATACTTTTTAGACCATTGACCATTTAAATT
Organism: Drosophila cardini; assembly: GCA_018903735.1. NCBI lineage: Eukaryota > Metazoa > Arthropoda > Insecta > Diptera > Drosophilidae > Drosophila > Drosophila cardini. The sequence goes on along the minus strand of JAEIGM010000073.1, from coordinate 144,058 downwards.
AAAATGTGCAACAATTTGGTATATTTAAATTAAGCAGTAACATTTTTTTTCTACATTTCCCACAATAAATTCCGTGGCTACTGTGATCAACTCCCAAGTGGACGGACGCAAATAAATCAAGTAAAATAATTATGCGAATCTGCAGGACATTACATTATCTGTTTAGACTTTCCGCAATGCTTTTTATCTGGTCGCTTTTATTGCTGGTAACCAAATATTGACTCAACCCACAAATAAGAGCGCAGAGTTTCACAGGAAACGACACCAACTACCTCCCTTCCCTTCGTCCCTCTGATATTCCACAAACTCTGCCGCCGGCACAGCTCATAAATAAGTTCCAACGTCGCCAAAACAAAACATTTTTCATCAGGCTTAGGCTCCGAGCTCGACCGTTGTCCCTTCTCCTCGTCGCTCCCTTCTCCTACTCCTCTGACTCGGACTCGTTCTCTTTCTCCCCTTTCGGCTCGTTGCTAGGTCGGCAGACGCGTCGGCATGTGCTCTGGGAATATTTCATAAATTTCGTCGTTGAACCTGTACCAACGCTATATGTGTGCATACACCCACACACACACAGACCACACACACACACCACATGCACACATTATACCGTTAGTTATTTTTGGGCCATTTTCACACTTGAAACAAGAGAGGGAAAGAGCCCTCGTAAGACTCGTTGACTTTTGTCGGCTGCAGTTTGTCATCCGTTGGGCACTTCTTCTATTTTTCAACAATTACACGCCCCCAACCACTAATTCCACACTTGTTGTTTTTGTTGTTGTTGCTGCTTTTGTTGTTGTTATTCTCCATTGTTTTCCATTGCTTTATTCTTCATGTCTGTTGTGTCTTGTGTTTTGCGCCCACAAACGACGCGTCGCAACGTCTGCGCTGACAGCGCTGACCCTCTGAATAATTCAAGCCACCCTCGTTTTTTTTAGAAAACGTAAAAAAAATCAAAAGAACAGCGAACGGCGTGGACCAAACAGTATTGCTCATGCCATAAACCAAATGGTTACTTTTTAAGGACGCACAGTGGTCTGAGAATTTTTATTTTATTACAGTAAGTAAGAAATGGAATTTATATTACAAAATGCAAGAAAAATGATAAAAAAAAAAGTGTTTAACGTTGACAAACATTATAAAAGCAAAAAGAAAAGGGAAACATAAAAGAAAAGCAACCTACTTTGAGTATTTAAGGGCTTTAAAGCCTTTTGACCAGCTTACTTTTTATGGAGACCTGTTAATTAATTGCAGTCTTAGTGGTTTTCTAATTATGTAAAAATAAAAGATTTCTCATAAGCTACACTATAAGCTCTAAGTTGAGTTGAGTAATGAAAGTTCTACCTATTGCTGCGGAATGGAATGCAAATTACAAACCAAAAACCAAACCGATATTAAATAACTTGGCTATAAAAACACGTAGATGTCGAAACAGATACGCATACATAATTAATGATTCTCTTGCTTTTCCGCTCATATTTCGCACCACTGTGGATCATAAACCAAAATATTTGCGAGCATGTAGCGCATCCTCTCTCTCTCTCCCTCTCCCTCTCCCTCTCTCTCCCTCTCTCTCTCTCTCTACATAAGGCAAAAGGCACACAACTCACAGTTGCCTCACAGCTGGCATTTGGTTTGGCTTTGGTTCGGTTCGTTTGGGTTCAGTTGAGTTGAGTTGAGTCGAGTTGTAGTGTTGTTTTTGTAGTGTTGTTATATTTTTTGTTGTTGTTGTTGGTATACACTGGGAGGACACGTCAAGTGCAGGCTGGTGACAGCACCAGCGACAGAGGTCAACCGACATGTGCCCATGTCCATGCCCTCAGAACATGCGGGGTTCTTGTGGATTCATAATTTATGAAGGTAAACAAACACTCTTGCCCTTTTCGCTGAGGATGAGCATTTTACGGGGTTTTAAAGGATTTTATACATTGAGAGACTTGGGGTTACAAGGCGTTGCTAACCAATTTGGATTTGGCTTATGCTGTGGACCACAGAACCTGTAGCGTGTTTTTGGCCACAAACTTTGGCACATTTTCCAAATTAGCAGAATGCACAAAACTCGATGCAACAAAAAATAAAAAAGTATGGAACGTTTTACGCTAAATCCCGTAATATTACAAAATTTATATATAAAAGCAACAGCAGCATACAAAAGTTCAGTTATTTGGCATAACGAGCTGCACTCAAACTTTTATGAAAGCGCATCCCATCGCATCTCATCGTATCGGGATGCTCACTTTGCTTCTGGGACTGTATGGGGCTGTAGGGGCTTTCGGGGCTTTCGGGGCTTTAGGGGCTGTGTGGCTTGCATCTGAATTGAATGCACATTTGCCACCCTTGAACGAATCCACAAAGTGCTACGTGCCACTGAAAATGTGTTTATTAAACATTTTTGGCAAGTTTTCAATTTCGTTAATGTTTTCAGCACATTTACCAGACCCAGAGACTTTTTAAGCTCTCTGCTCTGCTCCAGCAACTGTACAACTATAAATTTATTGTTTTATTTTTCTTGCCTTGCATATGCGGCCAGTCCAACGAAAGTTGCAAGTGCTTTTCCATTTTCCATTTTCCATTTACAATTAATATTGCAGTAACACAGGGCAGACGGGTTAAGGAACTCACAACAACTGTGCCTCGTTAATTACCCTCAAGTGGATCTGAGCAGTAATACTTAAAAATATATTGAATTGTCGATAATAATTTAACAACATATCTCAAGTGGGGACTTCGAAGTTACTCCTTAAGTGCATCTATAAAAGTAAATATTTGCCAAAATAGTCCAAATAAACTAATTCCTTAAAGCCAAGTAATTCTACTGACTCTTCTAACTTGAAGAAACAAACAAAAATACAAATAAAGTTCGATTAAACTGTTAATTAAAGTAAATCAACAAACTAAGCTGTCAATTTGGGGCCTTTAATTTAGTTGTTCCTTGCTCTTAGTTAATTGTGTTTTTATAGTCACTAACATTTTCTAATGAATAAATAATTAACCAACAACAAAGTCAGTACACACTGCTCGATAGTAGACAAAATTATAGCGTAAATCATCTGTTTAAGTCCTTAATATATAGTATTTTGTTAAGTTCTAGAGCAGTGTGGTCGTATTGGGCTCAACTATAAAGCTAAATTTGATTAAAAAGTTAGTTTGCTCTCATATGGGGAGTTGCGCATAGATCAATGAACGCGGAATTCGTAAAATTTGAAGTTGGTTGCCATGAAGAAGACTCACAACTTTGGTAGAAATTTAAGTTCACCAGCAAAAACTAATCATCTAAAAATTTTTGGTTTCTTTACATAATTTAGAAAATTCATTATATATATTATTTAAACAGGTGTCTCATCTTCAGCTAATAACTAGCAATTTTCACTTGCAGCAGGGGTTAAACAGTATTTGTTTTTCCAATTAACAGTTTCCCTCACTTTTTCTTCTTTTAAACTATGTTGAGTTGTAAGAAAATGAGTTTGGTGACACAAGTGAGGAACAGTGGGCTCAACTGTTAATTTTAAGTTCCTGAGTAAATTATAGCTCAGGGAGTAGTCTCGACTGATGGCGACCAGCAAGCATATATGACTCTGAATTTATACCGGATTCTCCATTTACCAAACATTCTGCCTTTCGATCTATTAAGTTTAGTAACTCTATTACTGATACTCAGAAGTTTTGAGTAGACACAATAAAATAATATTGAATTAAACAATTTTAAAGCAGTTTTTTTGTTTCATTCCGCACTTGAAATTTTCCACTAAATACACTCTTGTAACTGACCTGTCAATAAAAATATAGCACGCGCTTTTTAATCCAATTAAATGGTGAAAATCTGAACATGTAAAATTAATTAAATTATTTTACGCTACGTTTCAGGCTTATCTGTGCTTTAAGGATCAAAAAAAAAAAAAAAAAAATATATATATATATAAAAGGAAGCAAAGTTAATGGGCTAAACTTTTGCATGACTGGCCGAAGGGTCGCAACCTCCAATATTTGACACTTGCACAGTGGTTAAAAAGAAATTTTAAATTCTAGCTTCTTTTTTTTTGTGTTCCATCAACTGTGACAATTTCCGTCTGTTTTGTTGGCTGTTAGTATTCTCTTTAAATTTAAGCTTTTAATATGTCTCGGATTTGACACCACTGTGCGCCTGCAGCCAGGCGGTAAGAAACACAAACATAATAAGTAAATTTATCAAGTGGAAATTATAATTGCCCTGCAGCCATTGCACAGACAGGCAAATAACGTGAGGATTGAGAAGGCGAGACTAAGCTATACCCTGTAGGGTACTTTAAGTTAAGAAAAGTTCATACATGACTTGTATTTAGATTAACTTTCTATGGATATTTGTTTTAGTAATATTTGCTTTAGGGTTAATACATATTTGGGTAGCCAAAATGAACAATAAACAAACAATAGTTGTACAAATTGCCGAAAAGTGTTAAATAAAACAATGAGAATGAACAGAGTTTAAACTTAATAATGCTATTTTAATAAGAATTTAAGTTTCGTATAAAGAACAGGCTCAGGACTTTATAGATCGGTAGTTTATTATGCACTCAGGATGCGATATTCGAACCAAAACTGGACTTAGTTTTAATGTTATTCCTTTTTTAAGGTATTTAATTGGCCATGTCACTCAAATATTATGCTCTCCACACTGGGTAAATTATATACGCCAAGGACAACAACAACAAATTTTTATAATCCGTGCAGGAAATGTGTGTGCAGTTGTAATTTTTGTAAATTAAATAAAAAATGAATGAACTGGTGACAGACATATTGATATGGTCCCAGCTGAACTTACCAGTTGCCAAGTTGACAGCGGCTAGAAGAACAAGAATCGGGGCTGCCAAACAGATTCGTTGCCAAGTCATCGTCCTGTTGGTGCGTAAAAATTGGCGACGCTTCTTCGAAGTTGTCAGCGTCGTCGTCTTTTGGTTTGTCCTGTTCGTCCTGTTTGTCCTACTCGTTCTGCTCGTCCTGTTCGTTCTGCTCGTCCTGTTGTCTGCGGCAATCCCTGTGGCACAGTTCCTTGCTGCAATGACACTTACAGCATCTTTTGTGCTCTCATTGTCTGCCGTCTGCCGCCATTGGGGACTCGTTTGTGGTGCCATCGGTGCCATAGTCTCCAAGTGCTCGAAAGCAGCTCGAAATGGTTTGCTCTTTCTGATTGCAATGCGACCGCACTGTTAGCAAAGTTTCTCGCATTCTATGCGAAATCTCTCTATTCCCAGTTGCAGTCACAGTCGCAGTCGCAGTCACAGTAGCAGTCACAGTGGCAGTCACAGTCCAAAGCCAAGACTTAGTCCCAGTTCTAGTCCCAATCGCAGCGAGATAAATAGGTTTATTGAATTAATTCACCGGGGTTTTGGCGTCCTTCCTGCTGCTTTTATCTGCTACTTCTGTTGCTGCTGCTGTCGCTGCTTCTTCTGCTGCTTTCCGCTTCTTTTCACCAAATAGCAACTTTTATGTGCTCTGCAGTTTTTGTATTTTTCTTTGATTTTATTGCCACGCGATTTCATAGCTTTTCTATTATTTTTTTTTTGCTCATTGCTTCACCTTGTTCCACTTACAGTTTTCACTATTTTGCAGAGCTTGCGGTTCACGAATTGATATCTAGTTTTCACTGCTTACGCTTTATAGTCACACCAACCCAATTAGTAGTAAAATAAGTATTGCTTTCAGGGCTTAGAGAAAACTTTTCAAATTTGCAGTTAAGTATAATTTATCTATAATTCAATCGTTTTATTTAGTATTACACTGTGTTAAATGTAGAGCTGTAAATCAGTTATTGTCTGCTTAAAAGTCAAACTTTTCATCTGATTTAACCCAATTTAGACACAACTTGGAGTCACACTTTCACTTAAGATCGATTGTTATTAGCCTTATGTATTCACATATAATAATCCATTATAAAAACTTTAACAATTCCTTCAATACTTGGCTAGGTTCGTAAATTACGCTTTCCATATGCCAAACCAGCACGAACACTATTTCCTATGAGTAATGGCCAAAGTTTTCCACAAAGACCCCACGACTTGTAGCACTTGCAATGTTTTAGCGGATTTTTCGGCTTCTTTTTAAGCGCTGCGCAAATTTCGGGCTGAGTATAATAAATTATTTCCTTTGTTTACTTTATTTGGGTATTTAACACGTGAGAAGATATTTACACTTCAGTTGAACTTTATCGCATAATCCTCGATGAAAATAAATATATTTATATATATATTTTTCAAGTACTTATTTTGCCAGGACGATACACAGTAATCCCTTTTTACGGCATTCCTTTGGCTTTTCTTTTTCTTTTCTTTTCCTTTCTTTTCTTCCGCTTATACTTTTATTTTCTGGTTACTTTGTTTTGTTTTTATATATATTCGAGGCACTTGAGTGTCCTTCTTCACATTTGCGTCGCCATTCTAATATCCATTTTAATATAACAAGAATAACAAACAAATTTCAAAAGTGATTTCGACCTCGATACTCTCAGTCTCCGCTGACTCAGGCCAGGATGACACTCAGGACACCAAGTGGATTTCACTTTGTCCTTTGTAGCATTTGCCTCTTGTACTCAGTTCGTTCCTAAAATATCATCAGAGTTGTTATTCCCATTCGCTATTTACTTTCCTTTCGCGACAGTTTTGTCCTTTGAAGACACCGAAAAACAACACGCACGATTTCAATTCGAACCGCTTCCGTTTACTCTATCTCCCGCGACAGCGTCACGTCACGTCCTCTCACAAAGGATGCAAATTTTCAACTAAATCGCGTGCAACTAACAGCAGGAAATTCGTGCTCCTCCAAACGTGTCTGATTCTGCTTCTGCTGCTTCTACTTCTAGCTGTCTGTCTGTCTTCCTGTCGCTGCCTGTTCCACACAGCATTCGCATCATTGAATCATTTCTCCTACTTTCGTTTCATTTCGTTTCGTGTCGTTTCGTTTCAGTTTGTTTCGGATCGTCTTGTTTCGGTTCGTTCGTTTCATTCCTTCAGACTGTTACAGTCACTCCCCTTTAGATTCGCCGGTTTGCCTGATCTGCGCATGTCCACAAAGACTTAGATTTCTTCCCAATGGCAAGCCGACAAATGCTACATAATATATTTGTTCACAGCTTAGTTGAACTCTGTTAGCTATCAGTTGATAAATCTATTTCAAATAGACATTGTAGCTAAATTTGATAAATGTCCAAAGAGAGATGTGCTGTCGGAAACTAGTATGATGGGGTTATTAAAAGTTGAACTACTTTAGTTATTCGAAGGGCATAAAATGTAGCATGGAAAACACTTTAAAATCAACTTAAAGGATTTTTTAAAAAGCTTAACTATTAACTTAGTTTCAAGTGAATTGTTTTTCAAGAAGTTAAATTCGTATATATTTACTATACATTTTAAACATAGTTTACTACATTAGATAGTCGAATATTTCGTTACTATACAACGTTAACATGTTGTACAATATTAATAGCAATAAATGTAAATTGCCTCAAATTTTAATTTACAAACAGCACAGAGAACAAGTTCATGTTAAACAACAAAAACGTTTTGCTATTTTTAAATACTCTCTAGAGTTTAGTTTAGGTTCTGATAAACTCATATAACAAATTGGATTGTTCTGGCAATTGTTCACCTTATCCATGACCCAGATACTATACTTGAATGGCACCCAACAAATTGTAGAACCTAAATCAATGTGGAGACCACTTTAAGTTGGCGCCTTAAATTAACTTAGGTTGAGTTGAGCTTATGAAATCTTTTGCCACATCCTTAGGACTGAGTCTAATTTAGTGCGTCATTGTTGGCTGCTACAGGGATATAGTAGTGTTGTGTAGTATTGTGTCCTGCCACTTTGTGTGACAATAAAACTACGCAACGCCATTAAAATCTGACCCAATATGCGAGGCGTGATATACGGCCTGGTCTAATCTTGTGTGCTTTTGTCAAAGAGCAAGTAACAAATAAATAAATATTATTGAACTTTTAAGTCCCCCGAGGGCAACAGCAAGAGGCATAAACTCAGCACAGCAGGCAATTGTGTGAGGTGAAGGGATGTGGGAGGTGGGAGGAGGGACGGTGGGAGGAGGTCTAAGGGGCAAGACGACATAGTCTGGTATCGCTGGAATGCTTCGCTCTCTCTCACAAAGTGCCAACATAAATTCTTGCACAGTTCAATTTATCGGGTATTGACACAGCTTCCGAATAAGCAGCAAAAAAAAAAAGCAAGAAAAAAATGGAAAAAACAAATAAAAATGTTTACAAAATGCGGGAGATTGGGAGCAATTTGTGGGTGGTAGAGGGAGAAACGACTGCGGATCTGATGGTGGATCCTCACGAAAGGCTGCAGGAACACCACACAGTCAGCAAACACACACACAGTCGCTGCGGGTGAGGGGAGAAACAGCCATTGTTATTACCTCTTTGTTGTGTTAACACACCATTTGTGGCACTTCCAGTCAATTCCATGTGCCCCCTCCCCAAATTCACTCCCATTCTACGATCTTGTGGCGGCCTTTTTAGCCGTTAAATTTAAATTTGAAATGCAAATGATGCCGGTGCTGACTTGACTCTTGTAAGTGAGGCCTTAAAAATGTTAAACTTTCGGCTCACAAAATAATCAAAATATACTTTATGTCGCATTTGGAGGCACTCCAAGAGCCTCGACAACTGCCAAAGCTCATGAACAACAACAACCAAAAACAAGAAAGAAAAGTACAGTCGAGCACGCCCGACCGTAGAATACTCTCTGCATTTTATTCCCGATCATTTTAATAAAATCGATATCCGGGTATATCAATTGATACTTGCAACAAAACACGTTGAAACAAAAACATCTGTATACACACACATATACATTTGACATTACATGTATGCACGCACATATGTATGTGTGTATATGTTATACATACACAATTGGTCTGCACAGCCAGCATTCGCGGGCAGCGCTGCCGCTAGCAAGCAGCGAAAACGTTCGCTCACATGTTTGTATGTTTCTATCTCGCTTGCACACATGCATTGGCATTGCGTTCAATTATCAACTTTCTTACATGTCTAGCTCTTTTGTTTATTGTCCGATTTAGATGCAACTTTCAGGATAGTTTAATATATTTTGTCTTCAAACGAATGTGAAATAACAATACTGTACGATAAGAACATATGCCTTAAAATCGGCATTGAAGTTTGCAAATTATTTTATTTCTTGTGAGAAAAGGGGGCGTGGCAGTCCAAAATTTTTAATGACAATACAATTATACCGTCTCTAGGAACCTGCGTACCAAAATGGGTGTTCCTAAGTGCCATAGTTACTGAGCTATTGGCCTAGAACATCTATTTTTTACGAGGTGTTTCTAGTTTTTTGCTCATTGTGGGCGAACGGGGCGTGGCACCGAAAAAAAAAAAGATTCTTGTATTGACTGACTTAATATCGAGTCGATAGAGACCAAATTCAAACTTGTAGCTCTTACCATCTCTGAAATCTGTTTGTTCATACGGACAGACAGACGGACAGACGGACAGACAGACAGACAGACAGACGGACAGACGGACATGGCTATATCGACTCGGCTTGTGATGCTGATCAAGAATATATATACTTTATGGGGTCTGCCACGCCTCCTTCTGCCTGTTACATACTTTTTTATTTGCACAAACCCAATATACTCTCTCTTGCAGAGAGTATAAAAAAGGCAACACATGTTGTCACTCCCTGCCCCTTCCAGCCCACCCCTCTTCCATTCCAATTTATCCCTGTTAATTTGAGTGTTTCGCATTATGCGACTCACTCGTAAATTGTACATGTTTATGACTCTGCTGAACGCAACAACAACTAAATTCATATTAATACGTGTAAATACTTCAAATTCATGCTTTATTCACAATTCAATCTGAATATTTTTGATAGCATCTTCTTAAATTCTGTAAATGTTTATTGTACTTTAAGCAGTTTGACAATGTCTGAAATTACTAGTAAAGAAAAAGAAATTCTGGTGATTATGAAAAAGAGATTATATTTCAATTATAAAATAGTTTCTTTTTAATATATACATAAATTGTCTATCATGCTTGAGTTTCCTTTGAGTTAAAAATAAATATATATTATCCTTACACATCGCCATCTGAAGATTACATATTGGAAAAAGAGATGCAGTCATCATTAAGGTATTCACACACGAAGAGATACAATTACGCAGGTAATGCAAATATAAGTAGTTCAATTGTGTAGTTCCTTTACCACTGGATTTGCATACATCTTATAGAAGTACTAACTATATATATGTATCTGTATCTGTATCTCTGTTAGTTTCAGTTTTCACTTTTTTCTCCATACCAAGAGGAATTGAAGATGTGCTTGCACGAAGGCAATCTTTGCGAATGCAAGTGATTCGATGGCTGAGTGCACAGGAACTGAATGCTTGAACTTGTCCTTGTTGTTATTGTTGTTGTTGTTGAGCGTTGCACAGTAACAGAGCTTACTGTAAGCACTGAAGACTGTGTGCAAAAGCCACCGAAGTAGCGAGAAAAATCGTTGGCTTTTCTAACTGCTAAGTAAAATGGATGAGTGTTGCAATTAAAAGCAAACAGAACGCGTAATCGAATGCCATTCAAATGACAATTGCGATAGAAAACCCAGAGACAGTTAACCAGCTAAAGTGAAAGAGGAAGAGAGACAGAAAATGAGAAAAGAGGGGGATAGAAAGTGTGATTCCCATAGTATTTTGTATCCTTTTGCATCCTTTGTTGCCTTTCGCTCTTTCTATTTGTTTCTCTGCTTTGTGCACAGCCTTCGCTGCAAATGGGGTTAAAAATCCGAGAATTAACAGTAAATATAATTACAACGCTTGTCGGACGATGGAGTAAGTGAGAAAGCGCCAAAGAGTGAGAAAATTGTGACCCCATCAGATTATGACGTTTACCCAATTTTATCTATAGATTCGTTTAGGTCCCGTCCCGGGTTCTACCTCAATTTGTTGAAGGTTCATCGTCTTGTGTCTAATTAGTGCAAATTGCCGCTCATAATCATAACTGTAAAATTAATAATAATTTTGTTGTTTATAATAGATGAAACACGTATCTACATCCGGCTTATAGCACTGTGGGCAAAATTAAAAAAAATTGCCAAAAAAAAAATTATTCTTGATTCTTTAGATTTTATTGGAATGAGGTTCACTGACTTTTCTATATTTGATGATGTGATTTAGGCCCGTTTTTGGATAAAATGAGTTAAGTTATTTAAGAAATTATGAAAATTTAACAAATTAATTTTTAGCTTAAAAAAACTTTTTTTTTACATAAAAGCACAAATTAGTCTTAAGTAAATTTGAGATTTCGCCATTGTCCTTCATACCAAACAAAAATATAAGTCTCCAGTTATGAAAATTAATTGGATTTCGTAACGCTTTTGGCTTGTCGCTGCAAATTTATGTAACAAATTGCACTTAATTTATTTGACTTTGAGTATAAGAGTGAGTGTGAGTGTGAGTGTGAGTATGAGTCAAAGACAGTAGCTGAAGTACCCTTTGAATTCCACACTGACGACACATTTGTTGACACTCAAAATGATGCAGTTTGCAGCAAATAAGGTCAGAGCAGCAGTCAAGTGACCTTTCTTTTAATTAAATCGGATAGCTCCATAAAAAGTTAAAAACATAGACCACCAAATGTCAGAGTCTTTGTGAGTAAACAACCCACTCAATTTCATCTAAATATCCACATTGTTTCTACTCCTTAGACAAGAGCCATAACAACAACAACAACAACTACGAAAGCTAAGAAAAAAATCTGACAGCATTTATTTTAATTTGCCAGCCAAAATGTCGAGATTTAAACTGAGAAATGGGAGTGGTGATGGAGTTGCCAAAAAGACAGCAAAGTCTATGGAACATTCTCTTAAAAACCTGCCATTCTGACAAATGCTAATTGTCAGTACTAAAGAGCATGGCAATTAAATATATCGCTTGTTTAACAGAAGAGTAACTAGATGTGATTTTCTACTCATTTTTCTGGAACTTAATTTACTGAATTTAAAATTGGCTTTGTTTTATTAAAATTTAAGAAGACATTTGTAAACTGTTCTGTTCCAAACAGTTGAGAGCATGTTTTGATTTTCCTCCAATTATGATAAGCTGAAAGCAAATAAGGGAACAAGTGTTGCATAAATAATTTTACAAAAGAAATCAAAGAGTGTGTAAATGCTGAAAACTCAGCAGCAAAGAAACAGTGTTTCATAATAGTTAAGGAATTTTTGTTGGTAATATTTCACCAATACTAGCATTCTTAATTTTCACAAAGGGAAATTCTGTTCAATTAACTTTATTCAAAGAAAATGTTTTTCAGTTTTAAATTCTCATATCTTAAAAGAAATTCCGAAACAATTAGCAAAGTAAGCATGTGTTCGTTCTATAAGAATGAATGATTGTTTATATTTTACAAGTTTAATACAAGTACATACATGTATTTACAAATATTTATACAACCTTGTCTCTTTTATCCTAAAAGATAAAGGAAGTGAAGCATTTTTTTCAGGTGAGCAAAGGAGAATCAAATCACCTGTTAAAGGCTGCGGCATCATCAACAATATATATAGTATCAGGTTGTGTATATATACATATATAAGCTGGCTTTGACTGCTTTTAAGTTGAGTAATGTGAGTGCTTCCGTTTCCGCCTGTATAGCCAGCCACTTCCGCTTTTGGTAGAAAATTCGAAAATACTTAATACTCAATTTGTTCTGCTGCGAAATGTTATTCCGACAGTTTAAGAACAGTTGCATACTTTTCTGTGAGTGGGTGTTGGTGTGTGAGTGTGTGTGTTGGTGTGTGTGTGTGTAAACTGTTCACCACTTGGCCGCACATCCTTTCGGGCTTGCCGACTGAATATAAAAGCTCATCTTCCAGTCGTTACAGAAGAATAAGAACTCACTTGGCGATTAAATGATGCTTGAATTCATTCACTTTGATTTTAAAACTATCCATTTGGCATTCAACATTCGCTGGCACTGTGCCATAACCGATTTTAGTGTGTTAACTGCATTACGACTGCTTAATTACACAAAATGGCTAGCATGTTTAATTGCTACTTTATCATTTATTCAATGTATCCCACAAACTGTTACAAAAAGAGAAAAAAACAGGAATAATATAATGAGCAGAAGATTCATGAATGCGTTTTTAACCTGTTACCAGCAGTTTTAATAATTTGCCTGCGTATGCAAGCGCATGCAATTTCCACTGACACTTAAATTATCCACGAGATTGCACATTTTACACTGTCTGCTAGCATTTATCGCACGCCCAACTGCCAGCGAACTTAAATGTTGACCTTTAATAAATGGCAACTCATTCGTTTGGTTTGTTCGCTCATTCGTGTGTGCACACTGTACAGTTAATGCATTTAGTTTGACCAGTCACCTTTAAGGTGACCGTACATACTTACCTTCAACTATTTGTCATATTCAACGCCCTTTGGTTGACCTTCTTTCTCAGACGTCGGTTAGCATTGAGCTGATGATACCAATAACAACTTGGACGTGATGTCAAAAGAGGAACCAAAGTGTCCTTCGTTCCACATATCCCTAAACACTACAGTGAAGCATGAACACCTCCAATAAGTATTTACATACAGAAACTTATGCATATGTGTGCAACAATGCATCAAGAAACAAGAAAGAAAAGTACAGTCGAGCACGCCCGACCGTAGAATACTCTCTGCAATTTATTCTCGATCATTTAATAAAATCGGTATCCAAGTATATCAATTAATAGTACTTGCAACAAAACACGTTGAAACAAAAACATCTGATTGAATGTATACACACACATATACATTTTACATTATATGTATGCACGCACATATGTATGTGTGTATATGTAATACATACACAATTGGTTGGCACAGCCAGCATTCGCGGGCAGCGCTGCCGCTAGAAAGCAGCGAAAACGTTCGCTCAAATGTTTGTATGTTTCTGTCTCGCTTGCACACGTGCAGTGAAATGGCGTTAAATTAGAAACTTTGTTACGTGTCTAGCTCTTTTGTTTATGGTCCGATTTAGATGCAACTTTCAGGATAGTTTAATATATTTTGTCTTCCAATGAATGTGAAATAACAATACTGTACGATAGGAACATATGCCTTAAAATCGGCATTGAAGTTTGCAAATTATTTTATTTCTTGTGGGAAAAGGGGGCGTGGCAGTCCAAAATTTTTGATGACAATGCAATTATGGCGTCTCAAGGAACCTACATATCAAAATTGGTGTTCCTAAGTGCCATAGTTACTGAGATATTCGCCCAAAACATAAATTTTTTACGAGGTGTTTCTAGTTTTTTGCTCATTGTGGGCGAATGGGGCGTGGCATCGAAAAAAAAAAAAATTCTTGTATTGACTGACTTAATATCGAGTCGATAGAGACCAAATTCAAACTTGTACCTCTTACCATCTCTGAAATCTGTTTGTTCATACGGACAGACAGACGGACAGACAGACAGACAGACAGACAGACAGACAGACAGACAGACAGACAGACGGACATGGCTATATCGACTCGGCTTGTGATGCTGATCAAGAATATATATACTTTATGGGGTCTGCCACGCCTCCTTCTGCCTGTTACATACTTTTCACAAACCCAATATTATCTCTCTTGCAGAGAGTATAAAAAATCATTAGTTGAAATGTCGAAAGTTGTGATGTGTTGCTCTCTATCTTTCTCTTTCTTTCCCCCCTTTCTATCTCTGTCTCTGTCTCATCTGTAACGTGCTTCCCAACTCTCAACGGATTCTGTTTGTTGCATGCGACATTTTGGTGCAAAATACGTAAATCGATTGGCATACCAACTTGATGGCAATGATTCGTATAAAGAAAGTTTGAAGAATATTGAAAAACTGCAAACAAGATGTGGAACTATCCAAATTGGAACTATCCAAAATTAGTTTATTTGCATTTAATATCCTGTTAATTTATTTGTAAATTATAAGGTAGAAAAAAATTTTAAAATATCGTGTATTGTGATACTAGCAAAGCTAAGTAGGTTAAAGGGACCACTGATCTTAAACGCCATAACAGGGTATTTATAAGTCTTAAACCTTCGAGTTGTAGCTCATAACTGAGTGTTGACAGTTTTAGAAAATATTTGTTAAGGAAATACGATGTTGACAGAACTGTGATTAAGTTTTTAGTACTGTCTCACTTTTCATAACATATTTAATTGGATTTAGATTAAAGAAGAGCAGTACTATTAACCTATTTAAAGTAACAATACAATTTTAAACAAAACCTGCACTTTGTCTATAAAGAAATTCTTAAGAAAGTAAGGTAAAAATTATCTAACTGTAAACAATTTATATGTTAATCAAAAAATATTTCCCAACTTGGTATAAGAAATCCATTTTGTAACTTTAATCAACGCGTGAAGGGCAAAGGTACAAAATAAGACATAAAATGAACGATAGAAAGACAGATACCGACGACGTGAAACAACAAGTCATCTGATATGACATCCTGTTCAAAGTATTCACGACTGATATCCGGTAAGGAGAATAATTATTTAAGCTATACTAAATCCAATCAAAAGCTAAAAAAAAGGAAGGCAAAAAAGTTTGTGGCACAATTTATCTGACTGTGAAAAATGTGCTTAAAACTTGAACGACCTTTCAAGCGGTTGTTAAATAGTAGAAAAAGAGCTGTAAATGCAGTTTTTTCATTGAAATTTGAATGACATGCTCTTGATTTGTGTAATTATGAATGACTTGAATGGTGCTTAACTGAGTTGCAGCGCATTTCATTCATTTTGACTAATTGAATGTTAATTAATAACATAAAAAAAACTTATGAATAACCCTGTAAATTGAGTGGAAACCGGCAAGTATCAAAGATGCACTAGACAGGTTATTTTTTAGGGTAAAAATGTGCACTAATTAGTAGTTAAAATTACGCGACTACAAAACACTTCAAAGCTAAAATAATTTCATAACTTTTAAGGACTGATATACTGTCTAACTACTGCGTAATTAAATTCAAGTGTTTAAAACATAAAAATTATTAACAATTTTAAATAAAGTTGTGAGCTTAAACCTTTTTAATGGGTGGGTATACCCGAATGTAAACTATTGAAATTGGTATATAGAAAATAAACAAATGTTTAAAAGCTTAAAACTCAATTCACAAATGGTAGCCGACGGATGAATGATCATTTGCAGAATTTTATTCCATCGAGTTTTCATTTTTCATTTGGAAAAATAAAATCAAAATGGAGCAAATGTTTTTGTTTTCATACATTTTTTTTTGCCAAAATATGTTTTAATTAAAAGCAAACTTTTTTGATTGCGCCAAATATGTGTATATAAAAGGATGCGCTTAAAATCTGCCCGAAATCACAACGACAAACAAACAAATTTAAATTTACGTTTGAAATTTCTGTTTCTGTAAAATGCATCCCTAAAACTCAACCAAGTGCCTGAAACAACCCCACACGTACACTCTCTCACACCCACACACACACACACACGCACAACCACATTCATACTTTGGATGAACGGCTAAAATTCCCAATGGCTGCTCACAAATAGATATTTAATTTTTGCAGTTTCATGCAGAGTTGCCCCGTTGAGGCGCCATGCGTGAAACATGCAATGCACCAAATGTTCCACAGCAATAACAACAACAGCAACAACATAAATACACACACTAATACTAACACACACACGCTCACACATGTATTGCCGGACGTGTAACACAAACACGAATTAAATTTGTTTGCCCCAAAAAGTTTCGCTTACGACCCGCTCACGACCCGCTTACGACCCGCTCACGAGTACACTCGAAGCTCGTAAATGTGCCACTGACACACTTTGCACTTTCTGCTGCTCCGTTTTGACAAACGGCAAACGACAAGTGATTCCAAACTAAACAAATAATTTTACAGTTTTGTACAAATTTTTGTGCCTTGTTTAACAAATTTGTTAAATTTATTTGTTATTTAAATTATATGAAAAGTTTAAGCCAAGCGGGTTTTTAAAAAGTATTTTCAGGTACAGTTTTGTGTGCATAACTGCAAAATACCCTGTACTTAATACGTTACTAATTAATCCCTTCGAAAAACACCTTCAATCTGAATCCAAACCAAGAAAACTTTTATGAATAAAATTAGAGTTTAGTGGTATAAAAATAGTTATCTTTATTATTATTATTATGTAGATTTTAATTCTAATGCCATCACATCCATGTCCTTCTGTAATTAATCTCCGCTGATGTTGACAAATTCGTTAAAATTCCTTTGAAATTTTTGGTACTTGATGGAGATGTCTGTCTGTCTGACTGTCTGTGTGTCTGTCTGTCTGATATGACATCTGCAGGTTAATTTTGCCACGCATCAAGGAATATTCATTACGTCAACTTCATGAGAAGTAATTCCCTGTTTTCCTTGTTGGTGTAGCTGAATAAATTCGGTACTAACTCAATATATTAACGTATATTAAAGACACTTTTGCAATTATAATAATTAGATAATATTTAAGTTTGGAAGCAAATTCTGTATATTTAGAAACTGAGCACTGAAGATTGACGATTCAATTAATTTAATTAAATTTAATTAAATAAATGAATTTTGACAAAATTATGAGCACTCCAAATAATACGAGTGTGAATGGAAAACCAATTAATTTATGCATCACTTTGGATCGTAATGAAAGTGTTTGAATAACTGTCGTCATATTATTATCAGCACTTACTTAATTTCCCTATGACAATTCTCGAATCCCCTGTTATCAATATTTTAATGTTTTCAAAAGCATTTCATCACCTGATTGACTGTGCAATGCATTTGTTTTTCCCACAGTAAGAGCACTCCAAAGGAAATTGAAGCATATTTTCATCTCCATATTTTCCATATAAACAATCTATTTTATTTTGATTTTAATTGTTTCCTGTTATTCCATTGGGACTTTGGTTTCTATTCACAATTGGTTTCTGTTGACCCATTTACCTCAATGCAAACAGAAGCAACTCACCTGTGGAATAAATATTCTATTGTAATGGATTGACGTTTTAGTTTAATCATTTTTGAATAGTTTTATTAATCGAAAGTAAATTAAAAGTTAAAATTGTTTGGTAGAGTTTAAAGTGGATTAGTTTTGATAAATTTAATAAAGTAATTATTTAATAATTTCGTCTTTACCTCATATTAAATAAGTTATGCATAAGAAGTGTTGAAAAATTATACATTTTTAATACGTTTTATGCATTATTTCTGTTATTACTTTAATGCCTTGAGACCTTAGACCTTAAACCTTTGAAAAGGAACAAAATCCTTTATAATATCTGTACCTTTATTCTGTATCTAAATGCATATTAATTAACATTTTTAACTTTTAAAATAAGTGGTCTTGTTTCTAACATTAGTGAAACTTTGTCGCATTATTAACTGAGTAAAACGATGGCATGTCAAGAGCGAAAAGTTGCAAAAATGTTTTTACGAACTGTGTAAAATGTGCTGTAAAACGATTTAATAAAAGCATCAACTATGTACTCCAACTTATTTTCCGCACAGTTATTTTATTGCTTTGCAAAATCGCAAACTTTTTTTTATACATAGAAAATATATATATATATATATATATATATATATAATATATATATATATATATGTGCATGTTAACGCGATGTCTCTTTGTGTGAGTGTGTTTGTGTGTGTGTGTGTATTTGTGTTGCTGTTTTTTTATACATAATTTGAAATTGTTTTGGTTGAAAATGCAGCAGCACGCTTTGACTTCGGCCTTGTCTAACGCGGGAAGGCGACTCAAAGCACACACACATACTCGAGCACGCACAGTTCTACACACACACAGACACACATGAGTTTTATGTTGAATACATATACTTATTTCTGTGTGTGCGTAAGCTTCATATTCGCATCAGTAGCGTTCGTCCATGTGGTTTCTGTCCCGTTTTCATTTTCATTTCCATTTCATTTTTTCTTTTTTTTTTGCACAAAAACAATAGAAAATTTTTATCTACATGAGTGTGTGTGTGTGTGTGTGTTGTGTGCTCATATAAAATTTTCGCACATATGCCAAGTTGCTTTCAACCATTTGCTGCAATATTAAAACAAAAGTAATGCGAAAATCTTTTTCATTTGCTGTTTCACTTTTGCTCGACTCGTTCGAAGATTAAAATTTGTCTGGCAAATAACAATTTTTGGCTGCAGTTTTAGTTAAGCATAAGAGCCAGATGCAAATTAGCTTGTAACACTCAACAACAGTAACTTTGTCTGGGCTTTAAAGTATTAAATTCACAATGCTAAAGGCAATTAATTAACTGAGTTTCCATGGAATAGACCTGCTCGTATAGGGGAGTTTTAAGCTACTATTATTCATATGAGCAGAATGAAACTGTATAACAATGTATAAAATAAATTGTCTATCAGCTGGAAGCATAATGGAATGTATCTATAAAAACATATGTATTCATTTCCACGAATCTGTGTATTTACTTGCTGAACACAATAACACTATACTGCGGAATTATGATCCTCAAACTTGAATGGTTTTTTGTGTTCCGCAATTCAGTGGCAGGATAACTGCAATAACTTTCGCGTAGTCAAACTTTATTGTATATAGTATTACTCTGTGGTCGTGTGGTGCTGAAGCATCTGTTCTTCTCAAGATAATAGAACTCTACGAGGACTGTTATTTTTTATATAATAGCCTCTGCCAGTCTCGCAGTCGCAGTTGTCATTGTTGTGGTTTCAGTTGCATAATATGCGTATGTTCTATTTTTAAAATATGCAAAATAAGTTGAGTTACTCCCACAATACATCCGCCAAGCTATAGAAACTGATACAATGTTGCTCAGTTAAAAAAAAAAAAGAAGTTTGCATTACGCAGGAAAATTATATTTCTTCCTCTCTAAACAATAGCAAAGAGGACAACAAACTGCAGTCAGTGCACTTGGAGTACTCTGAGTACTCGGAGTACTTGGAGCACTTGGACAAAGACGAAGATGAAGACGATGCAATCGGAGAGACCGGGTTCACAGCTGGCAGTTTCTTGGCTTGGCAGGATGCTTATTAGCCCAAACTTCCGGGCTCAGTAACCAATATACTTCAGCATGTGTATGTGAACAAAGTGCTTATTATCCCACATTTGGTTTGATTTTTATGGTAACCATATCAAGTTGCCACACAGAAATGCTCAAGTTATATGAATTCTATGTTTATTCCTAGAAGTATTTAATTTTATATGCACTCAAGGCTATTAACTGACAGTGAGAGCTAACAAATATTTTATATTTTCACCAAAATTAATATTCAATTCATTTCTATAAACACTTTTCATGTGTAAATATGAAAATGTTACTGAAATTGGCTTGATTATTGATATTCCAGTACATTTTGCTAATTGAATAATTATTGTTGATGTTTTCCTTGATTTTCTTTTAATATAACTTTTTGAAAACAATTGGTTTTTATGCTTTGTAGCTTTTTAATAAAACAAAACATGTTCGACAAATTCAAATTTAATTAAAGGTTCATTTAAACAATCAAATATTTACACACGTGTATAAAATTAACAAGCGTCAGCTTGTTATAATTTTTATTGAACTGATTTTAATTATGGGTTAATTGATCCATGTTGTAAATGGACGTTAAGTAAACTTTACTTACCAATTGTTGGTATTTATTTATTTATTAATTATAGTTCTATGCACTAAGTGCAAAAAGAGCCGACCTAATTACAGTAGAGCTTCTGTTTGTGACACCGTTTGCTTTGTGCTGCAATTTTCCGCAGGCACGTTAAAGTAATACCATCAAGTAGTGCAGTTTGTTGAAGAAAATTCAACTTAAATTTACTATTTAAATACCAAATATCATAAACATTAATTTGAACGAACTCTGTTTGAAGAAAAGTCAACTCAAAGTAAAATTATTCATGTGTCTCAAATCTCAAAATAAATGAAAATAATTTGAATTAAATAAAACAAATCGTTTAGCAGTAGAAAGATTATTAAAATTTTCTCGGCAGAATGTTTACTGTTCTCATTTCCCATTTTTAAATACTTTTCTGCTTTCACTTTTTGTTAAATACTTAATTTATGAACAATAATTTGTTGTTTTCCTATAATGGAAGCCACCTGCAACCGCATCAGATTGGCTAGCATTATCTATAAGTTGTTGTTGTTGCCAAGCTCAAAGCCGTTAAAAGAGAAAAAAGTCAAATGCAGTGTAATTACAATAAGTAAGTTTTAAATCCTTTTAATAACATAAGTAAAACTTTCCATGAAGAGCTTAAAGTTTTAAATACTGAAAATTTTTTCTTCTTACTGTAGCTTGATTAAATATAAAGGTAACAGGTGTTTATTTAATAATAAACATTTACACATACATATATATGTATGAATGTTTTCTAAAAAAGTGCATAGAGCTTTCCAATCGAGTGCAGCAATCAACAATCGATGAAAACCCAATTTATGTCTGACGTCCATTGAGCATGATGAGTGATGAGTCTGATGTTCTCCTTGTTGTTGTATCAATTATTCATGCATCTGTGCAGTCGCGTGTGTGTGTGTGTCTGTGAGTGTGTGTGTGTGTGAATTTGCGATGGTTTATCAGTTTGGCCAATAGCTCAAATCGGACGATAGCTAGTGATAAACGTTCTGACAGCTTGATAGACGTGCTGAAAGCGCCCGCATGTTTGTTGATTTGGGGACCTCATGGATACACATCAGAGCCAAATACAGATGCTGGTCCACTGAGCGTATTAGTAATAAGTAACGCTTAAACTACTCAAGACTTTGAAGTCAAGGTGTAAATTGATTCAAGTTGTTTATCAGCAATGGCTTAGTTTTACCACGACAACAAAAATCCTTTTCTTATTCCAAACTCCCTTTGTGGCGAAGTTTGTCAAACTATTTTTTTAAACCTTCCTTCTTACTTTCTATTGTTCTGACAAGAATTCAGTTCATCTTAGCCTCTTTAGGGTTCGCGAATAATAATTCCGTTTGGCTAGGTCAGTTTACTGTCTGAGAGTCTTGAAATATGCTAATTAAATTTAAACCTGTGTCTACAGTAAGTTTTGCTTACATATTCATCTCACACTTGATTATTTAATTAGCTTAACACATTTCTGTGCACGTTTCTCTGTACGTGTCTGGCCTCCTGTGTCGAGTACTCCAGAATGTTAATTAATTTATCATTGTTCTTTTCTTTACCATCTGCTTTTGGTTTGGCTTTGGCTTTAGCTTATGATTTTGTCATAATACGAAAAACTTCATTTTCTGACCTCTGCCTCATTTCATTAACTATCCAATACATATACTCCCACACAAACAAGTGGGCAAGAATTTGATAAATAACTACAACAGCTGCTCTTATGAAACAAGTTTCATATACAGACAAACAAAGCCAACTGAAAATCAATATTCTACTGTTCGCACAGTCTGAGATACTTTGTGGCCAATGGAAATTAGTCTCTGGAAAGGGGCCTAAACCTTTGGGTGGATTTAGCAAATCACTCGAGACGAGATAGATTGTAATGGCAGCCAGGCTGATCTATGTTCTGCAATTTGTTTCAATTTGTCTATCAAGATGTCACAAAGCAACGGAAATTGAAATTAAAAACATTTTCCATTTCTTATTAGATAAAACACAAGAAAATAAAAAAGATTTAAGAATTGAAATAAATCTTGAGTTTTTTATGTAATTCGTTTGTGTTATTTATTAAAAAAATTCGAAACAAGAAAGAAAAGTACAGTCGAGCACGCCCGACCGTAGAATACTCTCTGCATTTTATTTCCGATCATTTTAATAAAATCGGTATCCGAGAATATCAACTGATAGTACTTGCGTTAAAACGCGTTAAAACAAAAACATCTGATTGTATGTATACACACACATATACATTTGACATTATATGTATGCACGCACATATGTATGTGTGTATATGTAATACATACACAATTGGTCGGCACGGCCAGCATTCGCAGGCAGCGCTGCCGCTAGACAAGCAGCGAAAACGTTCGCTCACATGTTTGTATGTTTCTGTCTCGCTTGCACATGCATTGACATTGCGTTCAATTATTAACTTTCTTACATGTCTAGCTCTTTTGTTTATTGTCCGATTTATATGCAACTTTCAGGATAGTTTGATATATTTTGTCACCTATCGAATGTGAAATTACAATACTGTACGATTAGAACATATGCCTTAAAATCGGCATTGAAGTCTAACAATTATTTTACTTCTTGTAAGAAAAGGGGGCGTGGCAGCCAAAAAATTTTAATAGCATTATATTTATGCCTTGACTAGGAACCTTCACACCAAAACTGGTGTTCCTAAGTGCCATAGTTATTGAGATATTCACCTGAAACATCAATTTTTTACGAGGTATGTCTAGTTTTTTGCTCATTGTGGGCGAATGGGGCGTGGCATCGAAAAAAAAAAAGATTCTTGTATTGACTGACTTAATATCGAGTCGATTGTGACCAAATTCAAACTTGTAGCTCTTACCATCTCTGAAATCTGTTTGTTCATACGGACGGACAGACGGACGGACGGACAGACGGACAGACAGACGGACAGACGGACATGGCTATATCGACTCGGCTTGTGATGCTGATCAAGAATATATATACTTTATGGGGTCGGCCACGCCTCCTTCTGTCTGTTACATACTTTTCACAAACCCAATATACTCTCTCTTGCAGAGAGTATAAAAAAATATAAGTCTTACTTCATCTTGCTTTAAAATTAACAAACTCTCGTTTAATTAGAACTTATATTGCCTAAAATCTCCTGTT
This sequence comes from Drosophila cardini, assembly GCA_018903735.1. Classification (NCBI taxonomy): domain Eukaryota; kingdom Metazoa; phylum Arthropoda; class Insecta; order Diptera; family Drosophilidae; genus Drosophila; species Drosophila cardini. The sequence goes on along the minus strand of JAEIGM010000073.1, from coordinate 120,290 downwards.
GCTCATATAACAGCTCACTATTTAATCAACCTACAGATTAAATCCATATCAAGTTGAAAGTTTAAGCTGCTGTGATTAATAAGAGGCTGTTTGACACCACATCCAATATGCGCACACCACACAAATGAGTGTGTGTTGTTGTGTGTGTGTGTGTGTATGCAAAAGCAACATGTCGTTTAACAAAATCCTCAAGTGCATCGCGTGGTAATTTGCATAATTGCGGTTAATTGAAATGAACATGTTATTAAGTTGAATACGAGCTCCTATACTTACAAACCACATGCACAAAGTTCAATGAGTGTGTGTGTGTGTGTGTAAGTGCTAACAAGTTACGGTGCTATTTGCATATGGATGACACAATTTCGCTGACCATTATTCAAACGGGGGGTCTAACCCATGTTGCTGGCTCTAAACTGCACTGGAACTGAAACGTCAAAATGAAAATAGTTAAAAGCTACAGAATAGTTGCAGCAAATAAGTTCATGTCCAAAAGACGTGCCAAGTGCAAATGCAAACCATTTTTCTAGCCATAAACCGATTAGTTCATATGAATATTTATGCCTTGAACGCGAGTCGTTGTTGCTGCTGCTACTGTTGCAACATTCAAGGCTCGTTTGAGGAGCATGCAACAGGCCAAGAGCTGACTTGGCCAGAATAATAATTTCATTATGCGAAATGAAAGGAGTTTAACATTAAAGCTCTTTATTACTCTGAGCATATTGAAAAGATAGAAAGAGATTCGAAAGTTGAAAGTCAAGTCTACTCAGAGTTTAAGAAAAACTAAAACAATCGGAATGTTTTCAATAGTTTTCTTTAAAATTACTTTAATATAATCTACACTCGTTGTATTTATAATATTTTAAAATATCATTTATCTTAAACGGTGTTGATTTAAGGGTGTCAATTCTGTCTGAATAAATAATGTTGATTTAAAAACACTGCCTGAAAGTATGCTTCACAAAATACTAGCAAACTAAATAGAATTATGTTTTATAGATTTATGGACCCTCGCGTTTGTAACTTTAGATAACACAAATTTCATTATTCATATTTTAACCCTTTGAAATTCGCAAATATAAATTTTCTGTGTTTTTATTGAACAATATCAATGAAACTAAATAGATTTGATTATATTTATACCATTCGAAATGCATATTTATTTTAATAGCAGGTAAACATTTCACACCATTCAACATGGAGAGGATGATAGTTCCGAGATGAATGGGTGGTGAAGCCCTTTGTAGAAGCCTTTGCTCGTTAAAGCACACAACAGACATTCCGCGACAGGTCGTGTGATTGCAATATATTTGCATTATTGTGGAGTGTTGTGCTATTTGTGGTAAATCAATAAACGATTTTTGTATCAATATAAATACAATATTTACATACAAAAGGTTTTTATCACCGAACAAGCACACACAATGCTCAATTTATTCGTTTTGCAAACAATAAATTTGCAAACATGTCTCGGTTTGTATTTGTGGCAATTCATTCATCAACATAAATGATGAATGAGTTTTTTGCCACTATTCAGAGTACAATTTAAATACACATACTAATGAAAGACATTCATTCCACTTTCCAACTTTCCAGACTTGCACGCAATGTAATGGAAATAAATAAATATTTAGCCAGTTGTCCATCAATCACTCGCATTAATGGCCAACTGACCTTCAAAACAGATTTCAGATGATACAGTCTGAGATTTTCTTCAACTTGGCTTTGACTTTGGCCAAATGGCGCTTTTGTAGCTGATTTATGCTTTGAATGGATTAAATCGATTTTAATCGTCCCATAAGTGAGCGCAATGAAGAGCTCAATAAAACACACGCGAATGCATTTGGGAGTCCTTTGGGTGGCTGCCAACACCACAGTCAGTCAATCTTCTCAAGGACTCTTAGGCACACGAGCACATAAAACCGGAAGGGTGGAACAACAACAACAACAAAAGGAACATCACTATCCGCCGAGTGTGTTGTGTGTGTCTATGTGTGTGTTTGTGTTTGTGTATGGGTGTGGGTGTATAAGTATTGTTTCAGTTGATTTGTTCATCGATAAATCTCTTTATCGCCATAATCGTTAAAGTTCATTCGTCACGCTCTTTGATTGCTCCACAAGCGATTGTCCAACTCCAGCTAAGAGCCAAGATCTACAATGGATTAGACTATACAGTCTAGAAAATATTACAGCATTTCTATGGAACATATTTTAGCTGATAAAATTATATATTAACATCGTACTATTTGTACTTGCATTAAATAATTTATTATTAAATATATTCAATTTATTAACTTAACTCTCTTAAGTGTTTTAAAAACTGTGTTTGTGTAATATTTTTGCTTTTTGTGCCACTGTATTAGCCCAGTTTACTGCAACATTTGCTCCTGGACTTTTGTTTTTGTTACAGCTGAACGCTTTGAATGTGTTCATTGGCTCAGTACTTATTGCAGGATTCCCTTCCTGAACACACACATAAACACAAACATCCTGAAAGCCCGACAATTGAGCAGCGTGGATAGACCACCGTACGGTGAACACTGTTCAATGTGTGCTGTTGAGTGTAAGACATCGAGTGAGTATTGTTTGTGTGTGCATGACAAATTTGTGCAAGCAAACAATTTAATAATTGATTAAACGAACAATCTCGACACATTAATAACTGTCTTTAAGCCGTCTCCGAGTGCCAGACAAAACTACAGGAGACCTCTTAAACTGTTTTGGGCAGCAAATACTCGAAGAATGCATAAAATATACGTATTTTTTATAGAATTATTAATAAAGGGACACTTAAAAGCAATCTTTTAGTTGGACAAGTATTAGGACAATGAATTTGCTACAACTAGGGATATCTTCAAAACCAAAGCATAAATTTATTCATGCTACTTAAAAGCTTAAAAGCAGTAAACATAAGACTCAAACTGTGATTAGTTACATAAACATAATTTAGCGAATTTAAAGAAAGTTTCTATCTTGTTGTTACTGGCATTCCATTTGAGCTCATTTACATGTTTTAAACAAACAATTTAAGTCTGAACATGAGAACATTTCTTCTGTATGTCATCTTCTTGTAAAATAGTCGAAACGAAACTGTTGTTGGAGCAGCTGCCCCGAAAGGCATTGTGTAGGAAATTTCCATTTGGTATGGCAGTAAGGCAGTTTGGCTAAAAGGCAGAAAGCCAGAAACTTTTCGCCTGCTTGTAATGTGTAACAAATTTTCTGATTTATTGTTAAAGTTTTGCGCATTTTAGTTGAAATATCTGAATGTGATATGTGCCAGTCAGAACTGTACAATTTTGGATATCTGCTAAATGATTTCAGATTCACTTCCTCTATTTGCTTAAAAGGACTTGATGTGGATAATTCTAAGCAGTCACTTTGAATGTTACATAACTTTAAGCCTTGAAGGTAAACACGTACTATACTTTTTTATAATAAAGATTTCTTTAAATATCTATAACTCTGTTTGAAAAATTTCATAAAATGCCGCATGAATCATAATTTTATAAGATGTTGAAATTGTTTAACTTTAGCAGAAACATTGCGAGTATTTACGACATCTTAAATGAAAGCACGTGTTCTGTTGTGAAAACCCGTGGAAGGTAGAAAAGCGACAAGCTCAAGCTCTCAATGGCATTGCTTATACACCTGTACTGTACCAGTACCTGTACCTGTACCTACACCTGTACTTGCTTTTGGACCACCTCCTTTATCCCTCCTTGGCCTTAACCCAGCAGAGCTTCAAGCAAATACTACCTGAAAACCGTAAAATGGTAAACGCTTTCTGCAAAAAAATACAAGAAGAACGAAGGAACGCAATAAAAACTAAAACAACCGCTTCGTGTGGTGTACAGGTAGGGGGTGGGAGGTAAAGGTGTACTGAAAATGGGCAGGTGGAGCGCATTACTTTGAAAGCACATTGAGCTTGAAAATGACTTTGTAAATGGCCCTCGACAAATATTTTATTACCAGCGAACAGCACAAATTTACTTTGTATGCTTTGCGCTTAGCCGCGTTAAGCTTCCAACAAAAAATTATTAATGTTAAGTCATTAAAAGAAAAGACATTGTTTATATCAAATGGAAATTTGGAATGGTATGTCGTTGTTTAATCCAATGAAACTCAAAGTATTTAAGTTTAATATAAATGCAATAACTATTTTAGTTTCAAGTGAACAAATCAAAAGATTTCTAGCTTAACTTGTTAGAATAGTAAAAATTTTATTAACATTGTTTTCCTGAAAGATCAAAAATATTTCAATTTATAGTTTAACTAATCAAGTACACATTCCCTGTTTTCAATGTCTATATATCGCTTTTCATAATTGTTATTACCTTTGAGAATTGTATAGGAATTTTATGATTAAATTCGTCTCCATGGATATGAATTTATCAATCCAATTCACCTCTCATCACCCAGCGTGTGTTCAGTACCTTTGAGCTTTTCCTTTTGTGGCCAGACCATTGTTTATAGTCGTAGTATTGTGTTTTGGATCCGTTGTTTAGTGTGCAGTGTTATTTGCTCTTTGTTCTGATTGTTTGAAAAATTGTTTGCTTCTATTTTCATGCTTTTCACAATTTTGAAGTGTTGGCTATTGGTTTTGAGGTCCCCTTTAGCGTGGTCAGCACTGGTTAAACACAGAAACAACTTCATTTTCCCTCCAGGGATGATAAAAAGTGTAAATCCACAAAATTAACGCCCATGTTGGGTTTATTTTTTAATGCCACACACACACACACACACCCCTACACTGGGAGTGGTAGGGACAATTCCTTTGTCATCTACTCTTAGTCATTGTCTACGTCATTCTCATTCTCCAATTCCGCCAAACCGTAGCCAGTGCCGAGTTCCGGATTTGGATCCTGTTCCGGCAGCGACTGCGGCTACGGCTTCGTCTCCGCCACCGGCTCCTGGGCTGCCGCGTAGTTTGCATTAATTTAACGTTCATTTCGTGCGATAATCGCATTTCTCTTTCAGTTTGGCGTTTGGGGGGCAATTGCCGTAGTCGTCTGGGTTTCCATATTGTTTTAATGGCGGATAACGGCCTTAATGGCATCTATTAAACATTTAATTTATGCACTTGAAAATCACATTTAGGCATGCGTCGTCCTCACTTATCCAAAATGCCAAAGTGTTGCCAGTTAACTGAAAACTGAGAGCTCAAAACTGCGAATTGTATTTATTTGATCATCTGCCTTCCGTCTGAAAATTTGATTATAACCAAAGGGCGAACAAATCTCAATTCCGGTTATTGCATCGCACAATTATAGTGCGCAATGAATTATCAATTTATTGCAAATTAAATTTAACAATGTTCCCTTAAAAGATAGATTTAAAAGGAGCAATAATTGAATGTTCAAAGTCAAATAAAACTTAATAAAGTAGAATAACTTGAAATTGATTATTTGCCATTGATGCACTTGAATTAAATGTAGCTTGAATTAATCCAACAATTTGGTAAACAAGTGTTTTATACACTAAAATTGATAAACTATTGTATACTCTGCAGTATTAGAATTAGGTTTACTACTTAATTCTTTACCAGAGTGTAAAAAGTTTACAGAGAGTGACATTTTTAGTGAATAAAAGCTGTTGATTGTGTCGACAAATAGTTGAACATCTAAAAACAATTTCAAATACCCTTTAAAGCCATCGGATAACGGGGTATACAAGCGAAAACCTTCAACGGATTCTAATTATTCATCGTAAGCGCGGAGCGTTGACAGTGAAAACAATAAACGCACTCAACTGAAAAAATTGCAACAATGCGAATTCCAGACAAAAATACTAGCACTGCATGGTAGAGAGGGAAAAAGAGAGAAGAAGAGTGAAGGAGAGAGAAGGAGAGAGAAGGAGAGAGAGAGGGAGAGAACGGCAGACAACAAGTTATAGTGGATTCAAAGGATTGGACACAAAAATGGCGCGACAGGGACAAGAATTTGAGCAATGAACGAAACATCGTTGACATTTTTCACAATTTTCTAGTCGTTATTTACCATTGTTTCAGTTGCCATTGTAGTTGACACAGAGTCGTACACACAAACACCCATAGATATAAATAGATACAGCAACACAGTGTCATTGCCGTGATGCAGATACACACTCCCACACACACACACCCACACACACAGACTGAAATGAAAATCTGTTTGCTATGACAGCAATTTGCAGCATTTTGTGCAAAGTCCATTTAACTTTAATGCACTCGCATTGAAGAGATAGCTGACAATCCTATAGATACGCCAGCATTCAGAGACTAACAGCAGCCACTGTACTTCCATTCAGATATCAGCAATACATACATATATCTGTTTATATATGCATTTATCAGACCCTCAACTTACTGCTACTGACCCTGGATAAACGACAACCAATTGGCAGTGCTGCCAAAAATTTGCATCTGACCCACGAGCAATTAATGAATTTTATTTTCGGCTCCTTGCCAAAATATTTAAAATGCCCTGTAGTTGGTTTGTGAAAGGTATGACCAACTTGGAAAGGAATTCAGTTAAATTTGAAAAGGTAATTTAAAGTGGAATTTAAGTAGGTTTGAGCTGGGTAAGCCACAATGTATCTACTTAGAATATATATATTTATAAACCCAACTTTTGCAGTTGGGCCAGAAAGGGTATCTACTTGCCGACCACCACCTAAACGACCTATAATTTGTGTTCATTTTTTGTGCGCATTGCGACAAAGAGCGGAAAACACATCAATATGCCAGAAACAGAAAGGAAGTGATTAATTCATTGATAAGAAATCTCAATTTGAAACAGATCGAAGATATATATATTGTATATATGTAGTAGGCATAGCTTAGATTTTATAAAATTGTAATGTATTAACAAAATTTCAGTTTATTTTATATGTAAGTATTTAGTTTAAGTTTAAGACATTATTATTGTCTATTTTGTTTTTTGATTAACCAACCGTTAACCAAATGCGGTACATTACAATATAAACCATTTGAATTAATTACATCAAACGATTTATTACCAGATGAATACTTTTGAAGGTACCGCTGGGAACAGACGAGTGCACTCAAAATCTCAGTAGTTCCGATACGGAAACACACTTAGATTAACAGGAGACCAAATGGCCAATATAGTCGTGAACACGACCTCGCCAATGGCCGGACGCCGCCTGAATCGGGACGTGAACAGGCTGTTGGCTGCGGGGTATCATACAGTTATTGATGATGATATGACCAATTTGGATGTGCGTCTCGAGGGTCCAATGGGTACCGCCTATGAGGGCGGTGTCTGGACAGTAAATGTCGCCATGCCGCAGGAATATCCATTGAAGGCGCCTCGATTACGTTTCGTGACAAAGATTCTACATCCGAATATTGAGTTCACCACGGGTCTGGTGTGCATGAATGTCTTCAAGCAGGCCTGGTCAGCAAATTATGATTTGGTTAACATATTTGAAACATTTCTGCCACAATTATTGCGTCATCCAAATCCCCATGATCCATTAAACCATCATGCGGCTGCGATCATGAAGCGTTCGGAACAGGATTTTCGTGATTCAGTTGCAATGTTTCTAAGGATGTATGCTCTACCCATTGTCTTACCAGGTCAATCGAATGATACGAAAAGTCTGGAGAAACGATCCTCGGATTTAAGCTTAAGTGAACTGCTTTCCGATGAGGAGAATGATGATGATGATGATGATGATGACGACGATGATTAACTTTTGGCTGGTCTTTTGTTTTTTCTTATTTCTATTTAGTGTACGCTTTCCTTGAACTACGAAATGCGATTTTTTTTCATCGAATAAGGATTAGAACTTTAAATGTATAAAATAGTATATTAAAAAGTCAAACAATGCAATCCGTTAATTATGTGTTTATAATTTAATTATTTTCTATTAAAACAATAATTTTTAAATATAATATAATTCTACTGTGCTCAATTCATCTGTAAAATGACAGCACATTAATAAATTTGATTATAAATTCCGTAAACTGAATTAATATTCTTAGTGTCTATTGTGTCGAATTAATCTGATTAAAGTGACATTGATATAAAGGCTTATGTCTATACAAAGCTTTGGACAATAACTCATCTGGTACATACACGTATTCATTGAATAATCACGAAGGCTTAAGGTGCTACTTAAGTGGTCTCAATTCATGTATCAACTAATTGCCGATTAGTTTCCTCAAGTGCTCAGCCATAAATTTTTGATTGTTTGCTTCCAAATCTCCCTTCTCTCAAATAGATATTATTTATTAGCTGGTCAAGTGAAAATGATGATTTTACTGTGATAATTGCCCAGACAAAATTGCATTTAAGTTTGCATCAAGTGCAATTCGACAAACTACCAATAAATATTTAAAATTTTCAAATTTCAATGCATTGCAAAATTAATTAATTACAACTTAAGGAGATTTCAGTTATTGGCTTTATTTAAATTACAAAATTTGCAAACATTTATCTGTTTTTAATGAATTTAAATACTTTTTAGTTAAACCATTTTATTCTCGTTGTCCGTGTAATTTTGCAGAAACCAGTTTATGTCCAAGACTGTTAATTTTTAGTTCCGCAATAAAGGCAACTCTGGGTAAATAGCTTGGTATCATCTTTGAATCAATTATAAAGCCATTTATATAATATTCAACTTGCTGAAATTAATATAAATTAAATACTCGAATTTTATATAGCAAATCATGATTATGAAATACCTTCTTAAATGGACAGGTCAATGGAATGTTTGAAACACGACGTATTCCAACGAAAATCATTTGTATCAAATGTTGTTTGTGTACCGCTTGGAATGCCTCACAAAAGTCTATATTTACTGTAGAATAGTTGAGCATATTTTTTCCATGTTGAAATTTGAGTATAAAGCTTCCATTTACACTACTCAAATCTTCGGCAATTTTAAAACGCACCCAAATTGCAGTTTGACCCTGGAGGGTTTTATTCAATTGATAGGTCAAGTCGATCATCTCAGGCCATTGATTTATGACCTCAGCTTTGGTGAAGTATGCTTGGTTCTTCATCTGTTTCAATAAATTTTCCATCAAAAATATTAAATTTTAGTTGTGTTCTTATTTTAAGTAGCTCAAAGTTTGTTTATTTAACTAACCTTTGCCCCTTGGGATTGTTTTCCAATGTCCACAACCAGCGCAATTGCAAATGCCAACAAAATACTGCCGTTCATGTCTACCGATTAATTTAAACTGTGCATTGAACTGGGAAAGTTAAATTAACCATGCGCAAAATATCAAACAATATTTTATTAATAGCGAACATTAATGGGTTTCTAATGATTTGACTTTTATAATTAGTACGATGACTAATTTTATGTTATTGCGTTTTTTGAAAAACAAATTAACCAACATAATTTGATGGTAAACAAACAGTTTATATATTATACAGATTAAGAATTTAAAATAATCCATGTTTAAAATATTGTTTTCTATATTTTAGTTTTCAGTAATCACTCAATTTGTAAAAGTTGCCTAAGTGTGTAGCTTCTGTTTACTAGAAATTTGATAAAAGACCATACATTTTCACAACAAGAAAGGAAAGTTTAGTAGTTGGTTTAATTAGCCTTTAAATGGTAATCAATTGCCAAGTTTAATTAATTTTAAAACCAGTCTATTTGAAAACCACTGACAAGACTACAAGTAACACTTTATTAAAGCGAATTCCTTAGGCTTTAGCAATTTTTCAACGTCAACAGCTCAAGTTACCAGTTGCCAGTTACCAGTTGCCAGTTACCAGTTGCCAGCATATTCGCATAGCTTAATCGCAAATATTCTTATTAAAATTCCCCGACAGCCACATAATTAGCCAAAGAAATGGCGTTTCAAATGGAGGAGGCAGATGAAAAAGTTCCGAGAAGAAACTCTTGAGCACTGTCTGAGGGAAGCTGCTATTCTATTTTTTGTCCAGCTCTGAATACTCGGGTTTGGTAATGGATTCATCAGAATAGTTCGAAAACGATTTTACCAACTGCAGTTGCTGATCTGAAATTGGTTTAAATCGTTGAATTTTTCTCGTATTCACATTTGTATCCCTTTTTTGGCCCCTTATCATTCGCCGTTAGGCACTTGCTAATGCCAATGGCGTCGCTGTGCAACGTTCCAGGCTGATGCGCCGACAACAACAATGGGGCAAGCAGCCAGCCAACCAGACAGTCAGGCGGACAGACAGACAGGCAGACAGTCAGACAGACAGACAGTCAGACAATTCAGACTTTGAATGAGCTGCACGCGTAGCACAAAAAAGAATTGAAGAAAATTACAGTGAAGCTTTATGGACCGTAAAATACTCAGTACCAAATGCACATTGGTTCAGATCAATAAAAGCTTAAAATTTTATATATTTTGAATTCGAATTAGTAAAATATTTCTGAAAATTAGTAATTTAACTGCACTTTAGTGAGTCAATAAATCTGAAACATTTTATTCTAGCCATAATTATTAGACATGATCTAAGTAAATGAAGTTTTTGTAGTGGAACAGAGACAGTAAACATTGATAAAGCTGATTAGAATTGAATATACTTTTCCACCCATCAAAAATGTTACACACATATATACCACTTTCGTTACAGGGTATAGAAAGAAGTGAACAGAACCCAGTAGAATTGTGAGAGAATTTCGTTTTGTGGCCCCGAATTAATGCAATAGCCATTTTCAGCTTGAAATGACTTTATCGAACATTTTGCGACATCGAAATGATGCCATTCGATAGAAAATCACATCGTCTGCATGCAAATGACAGACGAATGTAATGAATTGTCCCCCACACGCATTTTGTTAGATGCAACTTGTTGACTGGAATCGATTGGAATATCGATAACGATATGAGTTGCTGATGCTGAATTGCCTTACAGCTGAATGCTTTTGGACTAGTCACACAGTGAAACTGGCTAATGTTCCAAGGTTGAACAAACTTGTATGAATATTTGAGTCATTGTTAAGAACGTGTCATGTTTTTCTAATCTATAGTTGATATATTCCAATGTGAATATTATATGCATATGACTGGCACATTAGCATTTTTTTCGAGTTCAATGGATACAATGCGATTGCATATGTGAATACGCTGAGCACTTTACTCACCAACTCTAGAGTAAATATATATATATAGAAAATTTCCATTTTCACTAAAGTACTATCAAAGCTGTTCTGCGTTTAAATATTAATCTTAACTTCTATTCACATGCAACAAACTCTACAAACTATTGAGTATTCAAAGTATTTACTCTGTTTATATTCAATGTAAAGTAAAAACATTTTTAAGTCTATCTTTCTTGGAAAGGACACTCTATATACTCTTTGGCTGCTACTTAAGCTTTCAATTCAAATCCAGACAATAGACATTTTGTTAGGTGTACAAGTAATAAACATTCTAATTGAGTATATTGCGCAAAAGTCGACTTTAGAAACGGGAATACTTGAAGTCCAATTCGCAAGCTTCTCTAGAAGTGAATGCTTGTTGAGACATTTGAGTACCCGAACGAATTAAGTATGTTTGGAGTGAGAGAGGCAGGACGGACGGAGGACGAAAGTCGACAACTTTAAATGGTTTGCAGGATTCGCTTGCATTGCTCGCTAATTTATTCAAGTGAATTAACTCGGCTTTCGATGGAGCTCTCGGTTCTGGGTGTTTTGACAAGAGTGAGTCTGTGTGTGTGTGTGTTTCTGCTGGGGGGCAAAAATGTGAAGAAAAGTAGTACGCACATTGATACTGCGAAAAGCAACTCATTAGCATATTCTAATTAATTTATATTATTCCAAAATGCACAAACTTAATTGCTACGGCCACTTAGTTAATGAAATTGTAGTTCAACTTGGTTCGGTCTGTGAGATTTCACAACTTATGCGTCTTGCCAATGACAATTTGCGACACAGTCGACGGCCTCGAATAAGACCATGTTAACAGGAAAAAAAGTAAAGAGACTTCATATCAACTTTTAACAAGAGTCACAGGAAGCCAACATCATTTTAAGAAGACACAATATTCGTGACTTCCTACAGTTTTTCTTATGTGTGTGTGTGTGTGTGTGTTTGCAGAGAGTTTTTCATTAAGAAACGGGGCAAAAGTAACAGGCTGAGCAGTTTTTGTTGGCAAACAAATTTTAGTAACTCTTGCCAAGAAGCCGAACAGTACAGAAGAGAACAGAGCGGAGCAAGTTGAGGACTCTGAGGTCGAGTTAGTTGTGGCTACGAACTTTTCAGGCACACAATTTGCATTTGCTTTATTCCTGCTAAGCAGATTGCGTTGCGGTGCGTTGCGCGTAGCTTTGTGTTGCCTTACGTTGCGTATACGCCCAGCTGTCCGCCTTTCCTTCATCCGTCCAACTGGCACTTTGTCACGGAATAAAGTTTGAGTGTTTGTAAGTTATTTCAGTGACTCTGCAAACGATTGTCTGTCTGTCTTTCGGTCTTTCTGTATTCCTGTCTTTCTGTCTTTCGGTCTGCCTCCTCAGTCCGTCTGACAAGCGACAACACATGTTTTGAGTGTCGCTGAATCTGCTTTTGACACAATGCGGCTGCCTTGCAGCTAATTTATGCCAAACAGATTCGTACAGATTGGTTGAATGCTGAGCACCTTTGAGTGCCTGCATAAATGTCTTGTTAATAACATGTGCTTGCATAATTTGCCAGAACAAACTGGCTTTGACCCCTTACCTCTGCCCTCTTGTCTATAGCTCCCTTATCTCCCTCCACAATCTCTTTTGCCATAGATTCAAAACTTTCAAGTTGTCCATTACCTGAGTGCATGACCATTGTTGGCTTACTTTAACAGTGGGTCAGAGTAAGCCTCCTGTTTACAGTTTGTCCCAATTCATACCAGATTGAGTGCGTGTGTATTGTACCATAGGTGGAAAAGCTTCAATTACCAAGTAGTTTTCAAATTCAGTCTGTGCTAGGGGCAAACAGAATGCCACTTGACTACGGCTGAGGAGACGTGTCGAATGTTGCTCAAGTATAGTTTCCTTACAATATCATCTAAACTTGACTTATGCCAACATTTACCTAGTAAATATCGAGCAGGTTTAAACCGAAATAAAAGTTTACAAAATTATTTAAAATATTCAAGTCAATTTAAATGCATGTTTTACTTTACAAATTGCATTTTATTAATGCAAACACTGTTCATTTGCTTTGTGGTCATCAACAATACTACAATTAAGACTTTTAAATGCAATAAACAAATGCCGAAGGCGGCATTAGAAATTAGAAATATCTACCGACGAATGAAACAGAAACATTGAACAGAAATGACTTTTAAAGTAATTGCCAAAAGGCCATGAAACAAAAATAAAAACCGAAACCAAAATGAAATCAGAAATCTGAAATCAGAAATCAGAAAACTGTTCGAGTGCCAAGAGACTAAGTGGTGACCTTGCCTGAATATCAGACAATAGGGAAATAAGGAAAAAGCGAATGGAAAGATATTCAGAGTCTCCATTCAAATTGTTTGGCAATAAACGGATGTCGATAAATGAGATTGACAATGACAAACATGAAATCGGATGCACTGAGGTTAACATCAAGATGAAAAAATACCAGTTTCCGAGTGGATAAAAGTAAAAATAAAAAAAACACCGAAAAAAAAACTGAGAAACCGATAAAAAAAAAATAATCGTGCTGAGGTCAAATGCCAATTGCCACCCAAAAACAGAACTCTGTAAGTAAAAAACAAAAATAAGAAGAGGAAGGAAAACTGGGGAAAACCTTAAACCAAAATGAACCCATCGGAGTGACAGCTGAATGTCTGGGTTAACAGATGGCAGAACATTTACGGCCACAGTGGCCATGTGTCAGCCTTTATCCAACTGATCCAAAGGAGCTGAAAGTGGGTTAAGGTGGAAAAGGAGGAAAAGGGGGAAAAGGGGAGAAATCAAATAACAACTGAAATGACCAAACGTCAAGTGCACAAGGTACCATTTGCCCTCTTTGGCTAACTGGGAAACAGCTTGCTTCTGGTTTGAATGTGAATTAAAGAATCCCCAAAGGTTCCACAGCTGAATAACATATGAGAAATGGCTTATTTGGCACTAGTTAGTCCACTTGTAGGTAAGGGCAGTGCGAGGAAATGGCTAACAGCATGCAAACATTGGCTTAGTGTACGCAGCTTGCCGCATCCTCCATACAGCATGCCCCATTCCGTATATTTCATGCTGCATGCCCCCTGCTACAGCTTGCTGCATTTGCCATTTGCATAAATCAAATTTGAATATGCATCGCTGACTGGAAATGGCACCAACAGTCGCGTGTGTGAATCCAGATGTCTGTGTGTGTGTGTCTGTTGTGTGTGGGTCTACAAGCTCAAAGCAGCTGCATAAACACGTACAAACCTGCACCATAATTCTGCATATGTGCATGCGTGTTACTACAGGGTCTCAGTGCTTGCGTCTGTGTTTGTTTTGCCCACCTGCCCATGAACACGCGCCGAGGAGGAGGAGCACGCACAGAACTTACACTTGCACTTACCCTAATGTGATCATAAATGCTCAGCTGTGAGTAAGTGGAAAGTACCAAACGGTGACAAAAGGTATAAAAAATTAAGCTATTGACCATTTTTTTGTAGGGTGGATGCCAAAGACATTTCATGGCGCTCTCTGTCACGTCAAGATTAAACTTTTTTTTTGCTAATTTACATTGTGCACACACACACACATTTCAAATATTTACATTAGTAGAACCAACTGCCAAGGGGCAAATTGCAAGTTTCATGGTCCGTGCATGAAAATTAAATATTAAATGTGTACAGTTTTGTTTTTCATAAATGTATATATAATAATACTGTGTATATAGTTACCAGCTACGTAGTCGGTTTTTTTCTCTGGCTGCTGACTACTTTGTTGTTTGTAATTATGTCTCAAAAAAGACTAATCGGAGCTCACAAAATGTGAGTTTATCACACATATTTAATTATGAATTAAGATTTAATTTACAATGTTTGTAAAAAAAATGATTCATTATGTCAAAACTGTGATGAATGCAGCAAGAAATGTTTATAAAATCCCCAAAAATTAATTTCAAAATAACATTTAAATTTAACATTTATTTCCTTAAAAATAATAAACAGTTACACTCCTAAATTTAAATTTAAATTTACATCATAAGGACATACATACTTTAAATACAGTAATGTAATTTGGCTTCTCTTAAAGAAACCAACCAAGAATTTAAACAAATTCACTTTCATTGGTTTGAGTTCCTTTCTTATTGTCCGTCGTTTCTGCCAAGTTTAAACATTTAGTAAGAATTGTAGCCCCAAAGTTATTTCTAAAGAAAATACATACTTGTGTTTTGTGGATTGGGATTCTTCTGGTTGCTTCCACCTGCGGCTTCATCTGCCAGGTCCTCGGGCTCAGGTGGCGGTGTTTGGAACTCCACACTTTTTCCACGAATTAGTGACGAAAGCGATGTAAATACGCGAAGTGGAGGGTCTTCTTGCAGCTCCGGTGTTATCTCTGTGGCCTGATCTGAAGCACCATCGTTTTTATTATCCGGTTTTTTACCATCCCCATCCCCCTTCTCGGCAAATGGCAGCAGCATCTCCATGGGGAAAGGGTAAACAATAGTTACATGATGTTCTTGTGCCAATGATGTTAAAGTCGACAAGTGTCGCAGCTGAAATTTAATGCAAAATTTGTTTTAATTGGTCAGTTAGTTATAATGAATTTTTAATTGAAATTACCTGCAGGGTAACTTCATTTTGAGCCATCACAGCGGATGCTTCCTGCAATGCCCTCGAAGCATTTAGTTCACCCTCAGCAGAAATAATCTTAGCTCGAGCTTCCCTCAGAGCCTCAGCCTCGCTGGCCAGTGAGCGCTGCAGAGCATCTGGCAAACTTATGTCCTTTCTGTAAATAGAAATAAATATTAAAATTTTAAATTTCTAATTCGTAACTTACATTTCAACTCGTTCGATCTTTAACTCCCCACTTTTCCGTAGCATGATCCACTGCAATTGTAATCTTCTCGGAAAGTTTTTGTCTGGAGATTAGCAGTTCATGGAGTGTCATGGATCCCAAAATGTTTCGGAGTGTAGTCTGTGCTATGAAGAGCGTAGATTCATGAACATTTGAGATTTGTATAGTCGCATTCATCGAGTCTTCAATACAATAAAAGAGCACTGCATCCACACTAATGGAGACAGAGTCCTTTGTAATCACATCCTGGGAGGGAATAATCTCCACTCTGGTGCGAAGATCCACTAAATTATAGCTGTCAATGCAAGGCAGATGCCAGACTAGACCAGGTCCAAAAGTGCCCTTTCTGATGGTATGTAAAAAGAGAGAATAATAATGAGAGAAAACTCTACTAGATAGAATTTTATTACCTAACACGTCCGAGACGAAAGATTATAGCTCGATCAAACTCATTGACTACAAAGAAGCAGATAAATATGGAGATGGGAAATAAGATGATAGCAAGGAACCAGGACAAAGCAGTTCCAATTACTTCAAACGACGATTTTTGTTGATCCTCAGCTACAGACAGATTTAGTTTAAGGAATTAAATTATATTTTTTGAGAAAACTTTGATTAAATTTACTTGTTTTAATATATTTCCTTCCCACATTTCGGTTTCTGTGATTTGATGGGGATGGGGATTCATCGTTTGCGTTAATCTCCTTGATTTTCATTAAGTTCTCATCCATTTCAATGGCTCTAATGCTTCCTTAGAGTTTCTCACTTGATAGATTTTGAAAGAAAATCTTTCCAACAAATTTTTTATAAAAGTATAAAATAATATAGACATAATATTCCCAGCTAATAATTTTGTTTAAAAGTTTTGTTCCAATATTTTGCATAATTTTATATTTCTGAATTTCCCAAAAGATTGGATAGTACAAATAAAAATACAAATATAACTATTACGAGTTACAGTTTATGGCGTTTTTGGTGAGTCAATTTCCTCGTTAATTGTAGCAGTGCACTCCGAACTGCTTTTTCCATGGAGGAAAGGACATAATGCCAAGTTCGAAGTTGGTTCCTCGTTGGAAAACCTCGTTTCATTTTCCCCTGCTTTGGATCGAGATGAGACCTGAGAAGTGTTCTCTTTGTTGGAACCGAAAAAGGGAAACATTGATCCAAAGCCAACATATGTACCGCCTTTTTTGCGATCAGCATTCTCAAACGGTTTCATTAACTCCAATGGGAAAGGATACAAAATCTTAACATTGCGTTCCTGTGCAATCGATGTTAAGATCTGTAAGTGCCTCAACTGCACATCAGATAAAAATTAAATTAATTTAAAAAGAGCATTTGTAACATGTTTTTAGTTTACCTGAAGAGTTATTTTATTTGCTGCCATCACATCAGAGGCTTCCTTTAAAGCTTTGGACGCATCGAGCTCACCCTCCGCAGATATGATCTTTGCCCGAGCATCCCTAAGAGCCTCAGCCTCACTCGCCAAGGACCTTGTTAGAGCATCCGGTAAATTTATGTCCTTTCTGTATGTATGGTTATCATGAATTAAGAACTGAGCTAATAAACTTGTAACTTACAGTTCAACTCTATCAATTTTTACTCCCCACTTTTCTGTGGCATGGTCCACTGCAATTGTAATCTTCTCGGACAGAATTTGCCTAGATATAAGCAGTTCATGGAGGTTCATAGATCCCAAAATATTACGAAGTGTAGTTTGTGCTATGAAGAGCGTAGATTCATGAACATTTGAGATTTGTATAGTCGCATTCATAGTGTCTTGAATACAATAAAAGAGCACTGCATCCACACTAATGGAGACAGAGTCCTTTGTAATCACATCCTGAGAGGGAATAATCTCCACTCTAGTGCGCAGATCCACCAAGCGATAGTCGTCAATGCAAGGTAAATGCCAGACCAGACCTGGTCCCCGTGCTCCCTTTCTGTTAAGATATCTTTGAGTTGGAATATATCAGTGTAAAATAACTATATTACCTTACACGACCCATGCGAAAGATTATGGCTCTATCAAATTCGGGTACTCTAAAAAAGCAAATGAATACGGAGATGGGAAAGGTGATAATGGCAATAATCCAGGATATGGCTGTGCCTATAGTTTCAAACGTGGATTTCTTGTCATCTTCAGCTGCAGGAAAGAATTGTTGTAATCTCATAGTGATATTGAAGATTATTTGGGGTAAATACTTGTTTTAATGTATCTTTTGCCTTGTTGTCGTTTGGGTGAACTCTTCTCGGGTTCCTTTGGGTCATTTGGATCTAGATATGGGTCTGTGCCAAGGTCTCTTTTACTTCTGTCAGCTTTACTGGGCGATTGCTCATTATCCATAACAAAAAATTTAAGTTTTCCATACAGAACTAAAACATTTATTAAATATACTTTATTCTCGATGAGGTCTTGACTATTTTCAAGCATATTGTTTTTTTAAAAGTTCACTTATTTCAAATGCAGTCTGCGCCTAAATATTTGCATAAAATTCTAAAGAAAAGTAACTGAAAACTTTTAGATTTATATGCAATTGCAATTTACCCAATTTTACAGTATGAAAACTTTAGAAAAACAACTAAGAATGCTTGAATGCAGATGGCATGACCATAAGATACCCTCTAATTTTCCATCATTTAGAAGTTTTTGTTGATTAACTACTGTTCTGTGTTGCTGTCTAGCATACCATTTCATCAGTATAGTAAAGGATATAAAACAATCTAAAGAAATATGCGAAATGGTCAGAAAAGAACGGGTCAGAGGAAAAAAAACTTTGCCCCAGCAAGTTTCAAAAAGTTGGCTGTCTAAAAACTAAAAAACTTTTGTTTTCTCGCCTCTCTTTTTTTATGGAGCGACAACCGAAATGGCAAACTGGCAGAGAAGACAATGTTCTGTTCAAGGGGGTTGGGTTGGAATGGTTGGAGGAGTTGGAGTAATAACTTCAGAATGACTTTTGTTGCTTCCCTGTAATGCATTGTGTGGCAGTAGAAACATTCAAGTTTTTTTTTACTATACGACCACATGTGCCGCCCAAAAGTTCCTATATTTTCTGTCTTTTTGTTGCATTGTTGTTTTTCTTTGGCAGATTCATGCGATCCCATCATAAAGTAATTTATGTGATTTGCCCATCTTTTGTTGGATTGCAAATGCAGCAACATATGGTCAAGTGCCTGGTGGACTAGTCCCCAGCGTGAGCAGACGGCAACCAATTGTCTTGTTGCTTCATGGAATGTTGGATGGGATGATAATGGTCAAAGAGAGCACATAGAATATTACTCTACTATGCTTTTCACTCAAATGGGAAACAGACTCTGCTTGATGTTCATTTTGATGGCGATGACGATAAAGTTATTCGTCCCCGGGGCAAACGGTTGTCTGGACAGCATATGAAGTTCTTCCATCAGCTGAGTAAATGAATGTCAACTCGGACAAAACTAATCCGTCATTGTCAACATTCGTAATGGAATCCGCGTTCACAATGTACGTCAAAAAATCGAAAGACAGCAAGAACTGTATGAAAAAAACATCACATCGCCAAATTAAGAATAATGTACGTTAAATATAGAAACAAGCTTAGAACCAGCTATAAAATGCAATATAATTTCAAAGAAAATAGTCGACTATACAATATCCTCTATGTGATGAGAAGAATTTATTAGAATTTACTGGTCTATCATAGCTTTTAACTATTACATTGATAACAAAACTTAGTAGTTTTGAATATTCTAGCAAGGTCTAATTGTTAGATATCTAACAACACTCACACAACACAAAAAATAAAAATAAATAAAAAAAAAAAAAATTAACAAAACTTAGAAAAAATAAAAAAATAAAATGTCAAGAAACACAAGAGAGCACACTGCAGACGACTTACGAATAACACTAATTGGTAGATACTTTATAAATTTTTTTTTAGTTAACTTAAATACTTTAAAGAATCCCTTTTTTTCATGAAGACTTCAGCTCTAGACGCCAATCGCTAATAGAAGGTGTGCTGCTAGCTATTACCGATGCCGTCGAACATCTGAAAATGTCATTAATTCTGCCAAAAATGCTGGAAAATCCAGAATACTTAGTAAAGAAACTAACGGGCACACAATTCGAGCCAGCTCTTAAATTAGTTTCAGACTTTCTCAAGAGGCGTGAAATAATTCTAAAAGAGCATCGACCTCCACTGATGGATCACGGAATGATTCGTATAATTGACTATTTTCACACCAATGTGGAGATGTTTAAGCTCTTACAAGTATATATGAGGGATATATCGGCAGGAGAACGTCTTCTATTGACAACCTTCGAGATGTTACTGAAAACCGCCACAAATCATTTAAACCGGGAAGCCAGTGTGCAGATAAATGAGGAGCGTCGACTCTTTAAGCTATATAAAGAGAGCAGAGGTCTTGCAAAGAGTATTGATAGACTTAAGGCCAAAATAGCCTCATATCAAACAACGGTACGTTGGAGAATGGCTGCCAAGGCTGTGTATCTGGACAAACTTGAGAAGGATATCAGTGAAAAACAATATCAACTCGAACAGAAAATTGAAAATGAAGTGTAAGTGATTGATAAGATTGACAGAAAGCTTAAAAAAAATCCACTAAAATGACTACAAATATTACAGCGAACTAACCGACCGATTTACTCGTAATTACAAAAAGATAAGTGTGGAGAAGCAAAATCAACTTGAACAAGAGATTGAAAATGCAAAAGTCATGTGTGTTAAGCAGATTAAGGACAATAAAAAACACGAGAAGGAAAATCGTGAAGAAAAGTAAGTTATTCCCTTTGAAGTTAATTCAGACTTCCAAATCTATTATTTTTTCTGCTTTAGAAGCAAGTATTTACTTCAGCTCGAAAGCATTATTAAAAAGTACGATAACGTGATGAAAGAGAAAATGACTGAAAATCTGGAACTTGAGGAAAAGTTGGAAAAGGCTGAAAATAAACTGGCGGAATATATGATAACTTATAAAAATGAAGAAAAAATGTATTATGAGATTGTGCTCAAGCGCGAAATAAATGAAGAGCGCATGAGAAAAGCAAGAATTGTGAAATACATGATGAATCGAGCTGCTCGCGTTATACAAAAATATTGGCGAATATGGCAAAAGGTGCAAAAACAAAAGGCGAAAAATAAGAAAAACAGGAAAAGGCCAGTCAAAAAGAAGAAGTGAGATCATTGGGATCGAAACAGGTTCGAAATTGAATTGAATTTAAGTGAATTTACTGTTGCTCCAAAAAGTAGGCTACAAAAATTTCTGTTGAATTAAATAATTTGACGTTTCCTTAAATCAAGTATAAATTTCATATTTAATTCTAGTTTTGACACTGACTACACTTTAACAAAAACTGTTTTTCTTTTTAAATTAGGATGAAGGCATCGCTGATTAATCAGAATATTTATGAATTCGCTGACAATTTGAGAAACATTCAGTTCAGTACAAACCCTCTTAGCATTCAAATTAACTGTGTTATACGTGTGCTTCAGGAGTCCATTGAGTTTGTTAAGATCTCGCTGATATTGCCACAAATTCTGGAAAATGCAAGGGCAGTCAAGCGTGTTTTATCTGGTACAGAATATGAAGCTGCTACAAGTCTTATTGATGATTACATGCTCCGACGTAATATAATTATAAAAGAGAAGCGACCGCCTCTGAGTGATCATGGAATGATTAAAATAATTGATTACTTTATGCGAAATCATACAATGCTCAAACTTTTCCCGGATTTCCTTAAAAATCTGACAGAAAACGATCACAACCTTTTAAACACGTTCGAAAAGCTCTTGAAAAATATGTGAACAAAATCTACAACGCAATGCAAGACAGGAAATTAATAACGAGCGTCATCTGAACAAGATCTATCAGGAAAACGAAACCGTTAAGAATAATATTATTAAAATAAAGGGGAATCTAACCCATCGATTGGTTAAAGAACGTTGGATAATGGCTGCCAAAATGGTGTATATACAAAAATGTGAAGAGAAACTTGCTCGAAAGAAACAGCTGAATGAACAGCGAATGCGAGATGAAAGGTCAGTGTAAAGAAATCAAATATCTGATTCATCATATACTGTTAATATTTTAGTGAAAAATGTCAACGCATTTTACAAGCAAATCGAAAGCATGTCGTGGATGAACAACATGCTCTTGAGATTGAGCTAAAAAATGTTCGTCTGGAATTTGAGAAGCAAGTACAATACAATCAGCGCGAGGAAAAGTCTTATCGGGATGAAAAGTAAGTATTTTAAAGAAAATTTTGAAATATATCAGACAGAATATAACATCATATCTGAACAACAGAAGTAAATTGGAACTGAAGCTCGAGTTTACCATCAAGAAATATGATGAAATGATTAAGCAAAGAATTCTCAGGAGTATGGATCTTAAGAAACAGTTAGATGAAACCAATGAAAAAATGGAAATTTTGATGGTGAAATTTCGCAAGAATGAAACTATTTATAATGAAATTGTTGTAAAACGCGAAAGAAGAAGCAGAACTTCAAAAAAGGCGTCGCATTTTGGCATACATGATGAACCGAGCAGCAAATAAAATCAAAAGATATTGGCGAAAATGGCGAAAACGTTACCTGAAGAGACGCAGTCAACAGATTAAATTTATGAAACGAAAATCGGCCAACTCAAATAATTTTTAATAATTTGAGTGAGTTGGGAAATCAATAATCTTATGATTGTCATTTCAAATGAAGTCGATTGAAATGTTAATCGTAAGTTTATTGATTGTGCGGGAAGAGACAATAAAAAACTAAATGATACTTTAAAATTAATGCTGACATTTGACTTAGGTAATAATATTAACATAAACTATTCAGTTATGTATATGAACTGAATAAAACAGAAAAATTTAATTAATGAAGCGGCATACAAATAAGTGGAAGCCATGGCTCAAAAAGCGCTAGCAAAAATTCATTGAAATTACCAAGCGTGAAATGAGCAGCTGTCACTGGAGCACAAAGGACATTCAGCAGACAGGACCAAGGCACACGCACAGTGACACACACTCACATACAGATCCAATCTCATAGACATAAAGGACATAGACAGACTGACAAACAGGCAGACGGGCAGAGAAACAGGGAGACAGAAGACAGAGAGACAGAGAGACATGCACACATTGACACGCAGACACGCTGACAGCTCAAGAGAGAAAGCGAGTGGCAAATTTGAAATTTCATTAAATTTCCCTTTTTCGCATTTTGCTTGGCAACCGTTCATGACTTTACAGTACTATATTGACTTCAGTTTCCCCAAAAATAAAAATCTAAGATTAGACCTATGGAAATTCATGGAAAATTCAATGCACAGAGCATAATATCATTGCGGCCAAAATAAAAGCCAGTATTAAATTAAACGTTGGCCATCAGTTGGAATAAACTTCTCACAGATGTGCTATTTTTCTTTGAAAATTCCGTGTCGCCATAAATTAATGTTGAATAAGCGACGCTTTTAATCTTCCAAGTGAAGCGGCAGACTGGACGCCATTGTAATCAGCACATTGTGCTTTCAACATAAATCCAAACAACTCCGATAATTCCTGCCAGGCGAAAGAGCTTGGACAAATGCTTAGGCATTGCAGCAACAACCACATCAACATCAACGCGCACAACCTGAACGATAAAATCCCCCACTTCAAGCGGATTTACGCGTTGGCTAAAACAGCGTAGGACGTTGGGAATGAAAGGTGGAACAAGGAGATGGAAATAAACGTGGTGGATACGGTCAGAAACAGAGTCAGAGACAGAGACAGGTCAGTGTAGGATGACAGTAGGATGCGTAAATTTGCCAATCCGACAAAGTAAACTAGAACGTGTTGGCATTAACAACCCAACTAAGAGTTGTAGAGGCCAGAAAACTCCTCAATGCACTTAGATACAACTCAAATTTATTCGCGTGGAAGATAAGTGCTTACTAATTCTTCACTATTTACTTGGCATTTTAGTTAAGTAGCAGATGGAAAGGTTTATTTAAGGAAGTCAATCTATATTTATTATAATGATGTCATATAAAAATAAAATATAAAACATCATCTGATCATTACAATGTACTTAACGTAACTTTCTTAACTGAATTCAAATGTAAATTAGATTCCCAAAATAACCAGTCAGTCTATTATTTAGAAAATACATCGCTATCAAAACTGAAGTTTTACTGTTGTTATGAAAAGACTATGAACACAATGAGCACTATTTTCGAATTAAGCAAAGAGAATCTGATATGCTGAGTATGCACAACATAGTCACAAAAGACTGAAATGTAAGAACCACTAACGAGCCCAGTTTACTAGTTTTTGTTATTTTGGGTATTTGTTTTGTTGGTGTTGTCGTTGCTTTTGGATCGGCATTCATACCATTCATGCGTTCCACTTCATTCATTTTGGAATTCTCAGTTTCTGAGGCTTCACCGGAAATGCATTCAAACTGCATATAGGTATATGGTCTAAGTGGCCAGACAAACTCTCACATGAAGCTAACCACATGTAGTGCATAACATGATTTGGTTACCTTACGTGTTGTTCCCTTTCATTAGCACTTGCCACACTGAAAATAGTCTATTTACCTCAAATGGAGGTAGAGTTTTGTATTAGATGCTGGCCATTTTTGAGGTTTTGCTTTTGACTCCATGTAATCAACAACAGAAGGTGACTATCGAGAGGAAACTTCTGTGCAGCACACACATATATTGCAGGCACTGTTGCAGCTCGATTGACTTTTAAGAGGAAATATCTGCATTTAGTTAGTGAACTGATTTCTCACACTATTTTAAATACGTGAGAAATTGAATTTCTCAAATTCCCGCCTAGTAAACCCAACACACTAAATGTGCATTATTTTCTTGTACATGTGCAGTAGAACTGAGATGTTTGCGAGAAGTGAAGACGGAGTAAAGAGTGAGTCTTAGAACGATATCCTAGGGGAAGCCGACTTTGATCAGTTTGGCTAAAGACTTGCATCCATCAGCAGTCACAGTCACTCGAAAAATGCGTTCTACCAGGAAACTGTTGACAATCCGGAAATAAACCTGATGGCATAACGTAAGACAGACTTTTAAATTTAAATTTATGGTCATAAATAATAAGCAAAAAATCAATAAATAAACGAATCGTTGAAAAACATAAAAACATTATTTTATGACTGTTAACATTTCTGGAAATTATTAAATAATGAATACTAAATGTTATTTTAATTATAAATAACTTACTCTTTAATCACTAAATATTGTGCAGTTAAAGGTTAATATATTTTAATTAGTTTAAATTAACCTAATTTTCAATTTTTCATTTGTCAAACTATTTTGTTCACATTTTTAACTAAAAACATTCCTTCAGTGCTCGGTTGACTTGTGTCACAATCGCATTACTAAAATAATTAACAGTGGGGAACATTAGCTGGTTGGTTTAATGCTTTAAAATATGAAATAATTTTAGTTCAAATGCACAGCAGGCGTTGAAAATGAGCAATAAAAATGTTTTAATTGGAATTCGTAACAAATCGCATTGCATGTTAATTTGAAATTGCCAAATGTTGCCGACAAGCAACGAGCAACGACCAACAACCGACGAGAACGACAACGACGGACGACTGAGGACGGACGACAATCGACAATCGCCGAAAAGCATTCAATGGGTATAAAATAAACCAATTTCCCGCCGCATAGCCCGCGGTTACATGGCTATATACAAGTTGATGAGATGAAAGGGAGCGGGGAATGTGGATGGAATAACCGCAGGCGCGGAAAGTGGAAGTTAAGCCGAAAATTTTTGCCATAAAAATGAAAACTTTACGCCCAAAAGTTGTGTAAATGTGCGGATTCGAAGCGGAAGCATAAATTTCAATATAGCCAAAATGTCACGCATCCGCCGAGTTGACCAAAAACTGCAGCACAAATTGAAATTAAAAACAATTTGAAAGCAGTTTGCATAAAACAGTCAAATATATTCGCCACCACCAGAGCACATTTAACCCAATTTTTTCACCACTGAATAATATTGCTGCTCACCCAGCCACGTACGTTTTAATTGAGCCCGAAGCGCCGCCAACACATCTAATTATAATTGCCCATGTGTCCTTGTGGCGTAGCATTTTCCCGGACCAGAACTTGGCAATATTTCAATGCTATCTAGGCAAGTCATCGGCACGTTTTCTGGTATTATCATCATCGGAAAACCGCCGTCAGTTCCGTTGAAGCTCCATTTAAAGGTGGAGGAACCGACTCTGTCCAGGTGCCAGAGTACCTGTTACCGAAATTAGGATCTTTTGCGAATGTGCAAATTCATTTTTCCATGTCAGTTTTTGACACGTCGAAGCGTCGACTCCAGTCATGAAGAAAAATACTTACGCTCCCCCATTTCAGCCCCTCATTCTTCAACTCAACTCAACCCTCGGCACTTACCGCATTTCTGCCGCGAGTTCGGTTTCCATTTTGTTCAAGTAGTTTTTAACTTTTAAGCAGCAGCAGATGGGTAACGAAATTACACAGAATATACGACTAATAAAGTACCCTTTTGTTAGTAAAATATTGAACTGAATGAAATCAATTCTATTAATTTTATTATATACTTTTAAACTTTAAAGTTTACAAACGTTTTAACATTACATTTAAACACTAACGAATTCTTCTTATGCAAATTTCCTTCTCGAGACAAAATTTTAATTAAATCCTTCAGTAAGATTGTGCTGCCTTCTTCAACCATTTTACAGGGTAAAGCAGGGCTTTCAAATGAGCTTAAGTATTTATATATTTGTAGCTACATTAAGAACCCAGTAGCTCTTACATGTCTATATACATAAATCTGTGTGTACTTTTTGTTGCATGAAGCGAAAACAAAAATTTAAGAGCACTTGCGTGCTCCCACAATTTCCCCAGTGAATTTTCCATTTAAAAGCACTTGTGGAAATCGTATAACTCACAGAATAAATACGAATTAACAATCTAAAAAATAATAAACTGTCGAAAATCTGTCAATACATGTCCGTTATTGAAGTAAATCTCATAATAAGTTAATATTTAAAACATTAAAAAATGGACGTGTGTAAACTAAAACCAGAGAGCAGCGAATGCAATCATTGGCAGCATAGTGTGTGTGGTCAATGTCCCAAGTGGAAATTGGATCAGGATCAGGATCAGAATCAAGAACAGAATCTTATATTAGGAACAACTCTACATAAACTTATGACAACAGCGGAATGTATGCGATTAAAGAGGGAAATTCGAGTTTCCCATCACGCAAACAATGAAGGATGTAATTACTGGATACTTATATTGTTAATTCTGTTCATATTGTGTTGCATGGTTTCCACTTTATGGCTACTGGCAAAAGCATTTGTTTTTTCGCAGCCAGAGGAAGAGTGCTGTGAAGAAAACTACAGTCAGGATCGGCAATTCGGTGGAAGAACTTCAGTCGATGAAATCGTGCAACAATTGCAAGAAAAGTGTACAACATCTACCAATAAGGTTAATAAAAGTAACGAACTTTATGTGCCACCAACTTTTTGGGATAGATTTCCAATGAACGAGTTTATACAGAAGCCAAAAAAAACCACTCAGGAAGTCCAAGTTTCATCAGCTGGAACATCAGCTGAATCCAGTGATGCTGAGTCCACTGAGTCCTCGTTAGAAAAAGCAGAAAACGACAGTCAAGAGGAAATTTCAACAGACTCGGAGGAAGCAACGAGCTCAACTGGCGAGGAGACCAAAGAAACGTCAGAAAATGAAGATCAATCCTCTAATGTCATAGATATACAACAAAGTATACACAATTCTCTGGGTCAGATGCCAATATATAATCACGCGGTGACAAATGCAACAACCGACAAAAAACCCCGAAAATTACGCTGGGTAAATTGGCTTAGACGTACAAAATCAGCTGAATTTCAAGTCTAGAAGTAGGCTAAGAAATTGCTGCTTTTCAAAAAAGATATTTCGACTTGGAACAACTATGCATCCAAGTTGTAAGCAAAACATCAAGAGCAGCGCTTGCCAAAACTGGATGAGTGAGGTGTTAGCGCACTGTAATCGCCTATTGGCAGAAAAACAACTCGAATTTTGGGATGATTGGTGGCTTAACGACCATCCAGCGACCTTTTACTATTTACCACTCACAATGTCTGCCGTCGACTGCCAAGAACTGAAGAAACAAACAACACAAAAAGTACCAGAAGAAACAATAGATACAGGAATTACCCAAATGCCTGAAGAAGTACTCGAACCAGCCTGGCAAACGGCCTTGATATTGATTGTGGCATGTTTGGCTCTAATCATTATTATGTCCATGGTATGGCTATTGAACAGTACACTGCGACGCATTGCATCACCTCGTTACAGGCAGTTTGACTACCAAGAATTCTCTAGGAAAAAACACCATCGAACTGTGCCCCGATCATTCATTTCATTTGGCAGACCATTTAGTCCCCTGACACGTTTCGGTCCCTACAGAAGCAAGAGCTTTGCTGTACCACGTGGTAGCTGCAATGCATTCAGGCGATAACTGGACTTATTTCACCTCAATCTACAATTCTCCCTGGACCTTTGCCCCGTTGGCTGACACATTGCAGCAGAATACAGAGAGCGTGCGACTCAAATATTTGTTCAAATGAATACCGAAAAACAAAACCAAACTCAATTCTAAAAAAGCACAGCCAAAAATAACGACTACAAATTCTAAAAAAATCCCAAAAATTGTGCAAAAAAAATAAAAAAAAGAAGGAACTTTGTCGCGGTTGTGCTCAATCGCAGAGAAGATTTATGAAATGTGTTCCGGTCCGATTTTTTCTTTATTTCTGCGGGCCAACAAACACAAGCGCGTAAATTTCGTCACCAGACACATACAATGGTATTGAGTTTCAGTTTTCTGTTCATATATTTTTTGAATAAAATTGTTAGCTTTTGTTTGAAAATAACGGAGTTCAAGTCATTAAAGTCTACCTTTATTTCTTAAAGGGAGTGGAGCTTACATTACTCAAGTATTTAATTTATCTGAGCGTGGTTCATTGTTATTCTTTGAGTACAATTATGTTTATTTATTTTACGGTTTATTTGTTCACTGTTCGTTGTATTTTTACTGCTGTTATTCTAAGCATTTTTCTACTTTTAATAATTTCTATCCCATTCCATTGTGCCTAAACCGTCACAGATAAATGTATTGCCGTTTCCTGGCAAAATAAAAACATAAAAAATAAAAAGCAAATGGCATCAGCAAGTCAAGTGCTGTATTGCTGGCAACGTATCAACATTTTCCAGGCATCGAATTGAAACGATTTTAACCGTTTTTCTAACCATTCTAATCTTCAACTTGTACAAGCAATTTCCCAATAAATGCATCAAAAGCCGCTAACAAAAATTTCAAGTTGATTGAAGATAAATTGAAATGGGAATTGATCGGGAATTGAATGTGTATCTGAATGGAATTGAAGCAACTAATTTAGTAAAATGCGTTTTGGTATTTATGTGTGTCATAGTCAAAAGACTGCCTTTTTCAAAATACTGCAAATAAACAATTCATTTTTTTATTTGTTCATTTTAACGAATTTATTTTAGTGGCGGCGAAGTGTGCTGCAGCCCTGGCACTTAAATCACAGTCGCAACTGAACTGAAATTGAAACCTTTTACTATATTCATCGTTTGATATATATAGGTATATATATATGTTTGTACTGTTTGTTTGTTTATACTTTTAATTCATTGGACAGTGCAGTTGCCGCAGTTTCAGACTCTGCCCCGCCCACATGCCCACATTTCCACATTTCCCAATGCCGATAACGAACCCCAGCAACATCACTTCCATTCCCAGTGTGACTTTGATTTATTTGTGGGTTTTCATGCACAAATGGAATTAAAAGTTTAACATTTAGTGTGACTGTGTTCTTCAATATATATCGTATATAAAATTGTTCATATAATTGACAAATTGATTTTACTTTAATGTCAATATCCATATTGCATTTAAGTGAAACTTTATTAACAATTGCCATACTGATTATGACAGATCACCAATGTAAATCAAGTGGCTACACCGTAATACGAGTGGAGGGATCAGGCTTATACGGATCTGGTATAGTATTGCCATTTTATTTCGCCAATATTGGCCTTTAAAGACATAAGACAATAACAAGTAAAATAAGATATTAAAATTGTAACGTTAATGGGATTACACTGTCATTGCTATGTCATATATCATGAGACTTCAGCAATACTGTCAAATAATGGTTAATATGAATTTTAATTAGTGAAAATTTCAATTAAATGTTTAATACTAATTGAAAATGGCAGCACTCAAACGATTACTTTAGTTATGTGACAGGAATTATGTGGAAAACAATTGCCATCAAATCAGACACAAACTGAGAAATGTGAAATTAAATTTATGTGACTGAAGAAGACCCTGTTCTGCTTTGGTTAGACTAGTTATTACAGCTTGTGGCTTGTGGTTAGCACATGCATATATGAATTTGATTAGCTCGCTGGGAGGGGAAACAACTAAAGCTGGAGGAGCTGTAGCTGGAAATGGAGATGGAGATGGAGGTCGTGTTGTCTTTCATCATAGAATAGTACTATTGCAGCTGCTTTATTCTTTGCATGATTTAGCTCGTTGATTTTGCGGCTTGCAGTCATTAGGCCAACATGGTTGGGCTTTGTTTGTACTGGTTCCTAAGCAACATTCAACATAGCTGCTCATTTTTCGACCCCTCGGCCACCCATTGGACCAGAGGGCCAATGGACCAGTGGACCATTGGACCAGTAGACGAGTGCACCAGTGGACCAGCTGGACAGACTGTTGGACAGTTGTTTGCTTCATTGTCCCGACCGACAGTTGAGGCATGCGTGCAGCATTTTTATGCTAGAGACTGATTTATATCCTTGCTTCCGCAGTACGGCAACTGCTGGCGCACATTTCAGGAACTCAAACATAGCAGCAATAGCAGTATGGAAAATATTAATAATCCCTCCTCTCTTTTAAGGATGTCTTTTGTTAAGGTCTCCATTGAATTTATTGCGGCTCTCCCTTTATTTATGTGTACTTCAAATTGTTGTCCGGGAGACTCGAAGGTTCTTCTTAAAGCACCCAGTGCACTTTGACTTTAACAATCTGTCAATGCAATGATTACGGTAAACATTAAGTGTTTTGCATTTTTTCGGTCTTTTTTCGTGAATTGAAATTTAACTCGACTTCATAAATAATTCAATACGCGATGTGCGTGTCTCTCGCAACTTTCCAATATGTCAGCTTCATGCAAATTGAACAAAATGGGAGGAATCATGATTCACTCTTCGTTCTATATATATATATTGAGTTTATTGAAATCACATTCGAATTTTCCGTTTCTGGATCTATTGATTGTTCAACCATAAATATCGAATAATAGATAGAAAATATACAAATTTTAAAATGGCTAAAAAATTTATGACAAAATTTTAATTCATATTTGAAATTTGAGTTAGACCATGGAGCAACTTAAATGTTATAATAATTAATTATTTTATTTGAACATTGATTTTGTTTAAAAATTTAATTTTTTTTTTATTTTAAAACTTAATTTTGGCTCCTAAAGATTAAAATGTTTGTTAGAATATTGTCTTTGTTTTTAAAAGAATTTTATTTCAAAGCCAATATTCAAGTTTTGGACACCTCTTTCTCACATTGAACATACAATTGTTATTAAAATTATATTAAACAATAAAATGCTTTCAATAATTTTTGTTTAATTATCACGATCATGTCCCATTTAAATATATTAATCAATTTTGAAACTATTAATATATCAACAACTAATTGATACAAAATTAACCCGCTTAAATTTTAATTTTTTATTGTCAGTGAGAAAGAGAGAGAAAAAGAGTGAGCAATATTAAGCAATTAATATACACTTGTTTCAACTTTAACCTTAATGACGGCTAATACCAAAGTTCACAATCATTTCCATTATGTGCAAATCAGCTTTCACAGCAAATTAGCCAGTCAAACAGTAGAAACTTTGACAGACAGAGAGCGACCAGACTCAGACGCAGACATGAGTTTGCCCTGCGGTTCTCAAAGTACATACTTAAACATGTGTATATATGTGTATGTATGTGTGAGTGACAATCTATGTATGAAGAGTCGACTCTATAAAAGTTATAAAGCGGTAAATCCAGCAGAAAGGGTAAATGCTCTGAAAATGTCACAGAGAGGCCAAAAAACTTTTGTGGCGGTCACAGAAGCATGAAAAAGCCAAGGAAATTCAAACAAAAGTGCAACAACTTTTGAGCACAACACTGTTGTGCTCCACATGCCCCACCTTCTCTTAGTGCCCCACGCCCAACACCCAGCGCCCTTTCAAAACATTCTTCTAGGCGTACTCTCAAAAGTTGGGCTTTCAAGGATCTTCCTTTGTCATTCATTAGACGGACACCCAATGGCATATGCTGGCAATATACGTTCCAAACAAAGAAGTGAAATCCATTGAAAAAATAACTCGAGTACAATTAAATTTATATATTTATTTTGAGCTTTTTTTTGTCATTCTATTGGATAACACTTTAATTGCTTGAGCGATTAATTCAAATGATGGTAATTTAAAAGCATTTAAGCTGATTTTGCACTGAATGGCTTTGTGGTAAAAAGGTTTAGGATTCAGTCAGTCAGTCAGTTATACAGTCATAACACAAACACAAATGATATGCTGTTGGGTTGGAATTAGGCAGATCTTCCTGCCAATTTCGTGCCAATTTGTGTGCCTACTTTTTGGGGCAACTTCTTAATCCGTAATCGGGCGACGCCCTTGGCGCCATTTCCTGTTCTCTCAAAAACCACAAAAATTTCGCTATGACACAGAGAATTTCGTTTACATTGAAAACACAAAGGAAACTTTACGCACTACATGCATTTAGTTCTTCTTGTTTTCCCTCCCAAAAGATTCCATTACTCTCAATCGAAATCCCCTTTCGCACAGTCATTGCCGGTATGATGTAACTGCAGGCATAAAGCATCCCAAATTTTAATTCAATTTTATTTCGGGTTCCGCGTTGTTTGAATTTTCTAATTCTCCATTTCCCCGTTTCCATTCCGCATAGTTTCTGTTTTGAAATTTATTTTGAAAAGGGCAAACTGTTGCATTATCAACGCAATTTCCTACTGCGCATGACTGTTCCCATTTGTGATACTCTGTTAACCGATTCAACAGAGGAAACTGTTCCCCGTTTTTTTGAAAGTGAATGAATATCCAGATTCTAATTTTGATTGAATCTTCGTGTTCTCACTAGAAAATGTTTTTGTGTGACAGAAATTTGGACGATAAAGTTCTAAATTTAGTCTTCTTTTGAGTTATACTTGTGCGCTTTTTATTTTTATCGTCTAAAAATTAAGTGAAATAAAAAAAGACACAAGCTCTGTCAATATTGTTTTGATTTTAATCAAAACACTACCAAATATTCATATTCAACTCAACTTATAACAGCATTTAAAAAGAGTTTGCATTATTAATCAATAAATTCATTTCGTTGGCGTTGTTGGCTCAATCTAAGCACATTAATAATTAAATGAATAATTAATAGTAAAAGGTTTTTGTTAAAGTGGCAAGGCTATTAATTTTGTATTCAAATCAGTCAATAGGTCAAAGGCAAATCCAATATCAAAATTGTTTTTGTCACTTTTCTGATTAAAGGAGACACTCACCAGACATCCTAATCCATTGGCTACGATTTGAACTCAATAATCTCGTTCAATGACAATTAGACAAAACTTTTATTGGGGCAGAGTTTATTGAGTTTATTTTGAAATCCATGAACTTCTCTGTCTAATCGCAATCATATTGAATACTTAAATAGTCACATTTCTGTCGACGACATTGATGTGAGTTTTAATTTAAAAATACAAAACGTTCTGCTTGTTTCTCTGACTGTCCTTGAAAGCTGTCAATGAAGTCTGGTCTAAAGAAATTCAGTTAAAGTCAAGCTCAAATAATGTGCAATGACTGAAACAAAAAATTTTTATGGATAATTTAAAGAAATAATAATTTAAGCTGTTAGTTTCATATTTTTTATAGAAAAAATGAGAGCTTTTTTAAGTATGTAGATCCTTTGAATTGTTAATTTTTATAGTAAATATAATAAATTTATTTATTTTCTTGACATTCCAAAGCGTTTTTAACTTTACTGTTCATGTCCCTGTGTTATTGGATAACCAGTTAAATATGCCAAATGAATTCCTGTACGACACCACTCTTAAACCATTGCAATTGTATTACTTTAATGCACGCAGTTATTAAAAGTGATACTTAAGGATTTCAAGGCTATCTACAGAGTGCCAGAGTTAATGACAAGTCGTTGGAAAAAAAGATATACCTTCCTCAGAGCCCTATATATATAAAAATATATTTAATTTTTTTGTAAGTCTGTAGAGCTGCAGGCAATGTGGGTCCTAGATGGTTTGCGCGTCGTCAGTCGAGTGTATTGACTTTTCTTTTGCTGGAAATTGGGTACGTGACTTGACAATACATTGGAGGACACACGAGGGCACACGGCGGCAGCACGAAAAAAGCAAAGGAGCCGCATGAAATGCAAATTCGGCAACATTAACAGGCGCGACAGCTGCTTAAAGGCGACAGAGGGGCAGGGAAAATAACTTTTTGGCTTAATTTCGTCACAGGCAGCTTGTTTTCATTAACTGGCCGTTGAGGAACAGCATTCATGCTACATAATGCGAGCACGACTGCTCGTTAGTCCAACGCTGCGTATGAGCAATCGATTAAGAGTAATGCGTTTCCAAGGCGCAGAAAGAACGAAAGCACCAACAACAGCAGCAGCAGCAACAACAACAACAACTACTACTACAACAACAGCAACAACATTCAATTTACAAGCTGCAGCAGAATTGCTGCTGAGCAATCAACGTTAAGCGTTTAGCTGCTCGACCTTCAATCACGGCTGTCAAGGCGTATGATGGTGAAATTAACAACGCAGCATATTTTTACCAGACATCCCTTACATCCCTTTAACCCTTCGCATGGATCCACCCAAAGTCAACGATTCCTAGAGACTCGAGTCTGTCGGCGGCAGCCATGAGAAACTCTTCCATTATCTGCAACTGAGAGAATATCCTCCTCTATCTGTTCCACTGGCAGTTCATTATTGAGTTGTGGTGGGAGTTTCAGAATGTCAATACTGAATAAGTATAGAGGGTCTGTTAAGTTGGGAAAAGATATGAACTTAACAGGCAGAAGCTATTTTCTACGATCCCGCAAAGTATGCTACATATTTTTAGATCTAGATCAGCTAGGTCCGATTTCATGTAGCTAAAATAAAAACTTTTTGAAATTGTTTCCAAACAAGTACAGGGTCATCAACAGTCGTTGCTTCTCGCCTGTAGTTTTATTGCTAGTTTTTTTTTAAGCTGCTTCTCAATGCGGCTGCTACATACATATTTCTTGCCGTTATCCTTGCCGCAGCTGCCTCAACTCGCTGCTTGCATTGTTGTTGTTTATGTCTGCCGAGAACTGTGTCTGCACTTTGCAAATATTTTTATTACGCTTTTATTTAGCAGTCGACGTCCGTTTAAGCCTCGTTTACCGTTTCAATTTATTCACTCCATATGGCGTGTGCAAATTAACAATATTTCGAAAAATTCTCTTTGTGGCATCAGTTGCAAAAGTGAAAAATATGAATTCAATATTTCAATAATCGGCACTAAAAATGAATTTATTTTTAATCTTTAAGCAATCAATATCTAAGTGGGTAAGTTTAATCTTATAATTAAATTATTTAGCTGTGCATATAATGCTATTAAAACTTAAACTAAATATATATT
Source organism: Drosophila cardini (assembly GCA_018903735.1). Lineage (NCBI taxonomy): Eukaryota > Metazoa > Arthropoda > Insecta > Diptera > Drosophilidae > Drosophila > Drosophila cardini. Next base: position 84,581 of record JAEIGM010000073.1, on the reverse strand, counting down.
TTTGGGAAATGTTTTTTTTTCCTTAAGTTAGAATTTCAATAAGATATATTTCATCTCAAATATCTAATAACCCAATTGATTATCTATTCATCTAGTAAAGCCTTGAACCTTTGAATTTTCCTTTAGCTTCCAACAAAGCTAAAAAGCTTACAAAAATATATGGAAATCATTTTCATTTTCTAAAGCTACAAAAAGCTCTAAGCTCAGTTATACTCTGTTTCCTTACCAAAAGTTTACAAAGTGATTCATTGAAAAGCTTAGAAAAATGGTTGATGTGCTAGGAAAAGTGTTCAAAACATGGACAAGCTTTTAGTTTAGAGCTTTGAGCGAAAAAAAAGGTGAGAATGGCTAAGATAAAAAAACATTAAAATTTTTAACAGAAAATATAATAGTTTAAGTCCAAATTAGTTATAATTAATAAACTCATAAGTTCTATTCCAGTGACAAAAGTTATGTTTATGGTTTATATTAAACAGTCCAGACTTAACCTTTTTAAATGGTTTGAAATTCACAGGTGAAGACAAAGTTCTATGAAATTCAATCAAGCGTTCTTTTTATCCAATTAGGCTATGCAAATATGATAAAAGTACAGAAACCCGAAAACATTTCTTTGCATTCTCCGATCTAACAGACTAAGAAATGACAACTCTTTTTTGAATGTCGGCGCTGTTAGGCTGGAATATTGTGCAATAAATATTGCGCGTTCATGCTGTGAGCGAGTAAATAAAACAAAAAACAAAAAACGAAAAGAAAAAAAAACAAAGTACAAATGGCAAATGGTGAATAGCAAACAAACAGGGAGCAATTCAGACGGGACAAATACAAAGTATGAACGGGCAATCAAAAGAATGATTCAAATCACATCATGTGAATAAGTTTTTTTTTCTTCAACATTTTTACATCTGTCGTTTGTCCCAATGAACAAAAAAAAAAAAAAAACACGGACACACGTGGTGAGGCATTCCCTTAAAAACAAATGGAACGAGGGTGTGGTATGGGGATGAACTGCAAACCCGTGATGGCAAGTTAAAAAAAAGAAGGGAAATTCAAATTCGCACGCGATTTGCCATGTGGAATCCATAAAAGCGCTTCAAACGATTGGATTATGGTGTGAAGGTCTTACGACCACTGGGAATTGGGTACTCTCTGCCTCACTAGCAGTCCCTTTTTAACTGATTACTAGGCGGTCCATGCTATCAATAGCAAATTTATTTGTGGCACTCCATTTTACACGCACGCACACGCACAGAATACACTCACACCTTTGCCATGACTGGAGGTGTGAGTATGTGTGTGTGTGTGAGTGTGTTCTATGCAAATTTGTATATGAATGTGCGCTTTGAATAGCCTTGACCCAGCCATGACTTTTTATTTTTCAGAGTCATCCAACAAACGTGTGTAGACACCTTTTTATGTCTGATCCACAAATAACAAAAAATCACAAAATTTACGACTTGACATGCAAATCGCAAATCAACTCAAATATAACTCGATTTCTCTTTAACTTTCTCTCTCTTTTGCTGACCCGTTTGTACTTCAACTTAATTCACACTGTCTTAGGGTCAGTCCAATTCATAAGGGTCGCATGCAACGCGTTGGAATTCAATGATCTCATCTTTGCCACGCTGTTTGCTCTTAACAGCTACTTAGCATAATTTATGCTTTTATTAAAAATTCAAAAGTAACAACTACGCGAAGGGCACAAGGAATCAGCGTATTGCGCTTCATATCCTGCATATCCTTGAGAATCTTCGCTAACTGTCAAATGACTGATGTCAACTCAGTTGTTTTATATTCATTTATACAGTAGCATCTCGAAAGTAGAATTCAAACCAAGTTAATGCATACAATTCTTGATTAAAATGAGCAACTTAAAGTACTTGAACTACTTGTTATTAGATTTGCAAAAGGAATGTTCTGTTTCAAGGACATCCAAAAGGATAGGTTGACAGTAAAATTGCAAATTTTTAAAAATTATTACAGTTAAGATCTTCTTTTTAATTATTTTCGTCAGTCAGTTCCTTAAAAGAGAGCTGAGAATGTAGAAATAAGTTGACATGCGCTATTAAGAAGGCAAAGAAATTTTTTATTGTCAGTCAAAGTTCAATACGGAAGTGTTTTTATCAGATTTGAAATGAAACATTCAAACTGTATTTGGAAAAACTCTCGCTGACAAAGGAAATACTAATTTTAATTAACTTGTAAAAAATTGTAAAGCATGAAGTGTTTATACAGGTCTAGGATAATAAAAGAGGCAAACAATTTTGTAGAAAATCATTTGTTAATTATTGAAGCTAAAAACAAGTTTAAAAGGCCGTCGAGTGAAGGATGATAAATGCAAACAAAACGATAGCTTCCTGTCACAATATAAGGACAACAATTTAAAGTCACGCGAAATCCTCGCCAATGTAGCGCAGCGTTACGCTCGATAGAAGCGGCAAAGCCAACGGAAAAGCAACAACAATAAATGAAAGAAAAAGAGCTACGACATGGACAACAAAAACAACAAGAAGAATAAAAGCAAAAAACAATAACAAGAAGAGAAACAATGTAACACATAAACCAGGCACGGCGCCAATCAATAAAACGAAACAACAGCAACAACGAAAAATGTGAGCATCAAATATTTGTAGGTCTCGGCCGGAGTTAAGATGTGGAAAATCCCCGAAACAGCCGCTGACTATTAAAAGCAAACGCTGTGGAAAATGGAAGCTGCTGACGATTTTGTTCAACTGAAAATGGTTAAACGCCCCCACGCCCACGCCCACGCCCCTTTTGCCCCACCCTACTCCCCTTTCGCTTACCACACGCCCTCAGAAACTTACGCGGCATTGAACGGGATTTGCTTGTAATAAAGACAAACAAATGAAATAATTTCGACTGCAAACAATAAGACATAAATTTATATACATATATATACATATATAGTATATACTTATATAATAACTAAAGAGAAGGATGCGAGCAGCGTGAAATGCCCATAGACAACAGCAGGCTGTCAGGCAGCGCTATCCACATTACGCATACGCACAGTTGCCTCCGTTGTAGGGGCCCCATAATTCACGACACACGGCGCTGAGCCGCTGCCCAAAATGAAGACATCGGCAACGTAAATTGGTTTAAGCTGACGTTGGGCCAAGCTCCACCCGCCACAATGTTTGACCCAATGCCTCTGAAAAGGGGGAAGGGAGCGACCGTGTCTAAGGACCAGGCCTACCACGCAAAGGTTATGCCAAATTACGTAAATTTTTGAGGCTCAGCAATAACAAGTTAAGGGGAAGGGCAAGGGCAAGGCAGAGGGAAAGGGAAAGGAACACGGAAACGAGTAAACGAGGAAACCGCCCGTCGTCTTCAGATATAAATCATTTAAATTAACAACTTTTGGTTTATTAACACAATTTATTGGCAGCAGTTTGTGCGGCATCAGCGCACAGCTTCTGTCCGAGGTGAGCGAAATGCACGATTTCAGGCTATAATCTCCTCCTCCTCCTCCTTTCACCCTCACGGAACAGGTGGGTGGTTTTGTGTTATTGTTGTTATTGTGTTACTCGATGATTTGTTATTTGTTAGTCAAACGATAATAGCAACAAATGAGCTTTTATTGTTCAGATGGGCACAACTCTTAAAGCCGACAGCCTCCAGCCGCATCGAGTTTACGTTATTCGATATAAATTCATGAAGTATAAGCCATTCAATGGGATTTGCATAATTTGTTGTCTCTTTTATCTCAAACGCACTGAATTCACTCAAACAGTGAAGAGACCAAACCCTTGAGATAATACTTTATTCATTCATATTCAAAGCGAACAAAAATAAGAAAAATCTGATAACTTTGGCTCACCGAAGATTAAATACCCTAACAGTCATTCAAATGGCGTTAATTTGGTTATAATTACTGAATAGTTTAAAAGTTTTACCAATTATTTCCAGACGTTTCCAAAGATTCCAAGAAATTGTAAAGGAGTTTACAAAATTCGTGACAAAAACATAATACCCTCGGCAAGGGTATAACAATGCCAAAGCATAAATCGGTCAAGCATCGCTGGTTGTTAAATTGAATGAAAAGTGTGTTAATTCAGTACGAAGAACAAGAAGAAGTGTTAATGCTTCTATAATATCTGATTAATTACAAATACAAAGCAGATTATTCTTTAATTAAAATATATTTAAAGTTTTTCCAGTAACAAAATTGAACTTCCCACCTAAAAAATCTGATTTATTTTAGGGAACCAATTTATTTTTGCCTTGTGTCGATTTCAGAATCATTTTAACATTTTCAATCATGGTAACTGATCAATTAGTATATTTTAATCATATTCTAATTTTTCACTTAACGAAAGAACTGTAGAGTATAAATATTCTATATGGTTTCTCCTTTGCCAATAGATTATCAGATATATCTCCATCTTGCTTTCAAGTGTTAGACTTGTACCTTATGTGACTAGATTCATCAGCCATTATTTAATCAAATGCAATCATCATACCCTTGTACACATATACATATGCTATTCAGCTTTCACTCGGCCTTTGTTTGGCACAAACAATTTGGGAATGGTATAGAAGAAGTCTCCCTTGAGCTGAGTCGTTAAACATGCCCAAAATTGGGGTGCCATTGAAATTTGAAATTATTTTGAGGGGAGAGAGACTGATGGTGAATGTCTGGCACATAACATGGCAACTAGTCTGCCTTTGGAACACCTCACATTAATCAGCCATTGATATCTGGGATCACAAAAGAATTTTAACAGGTAAGAGGAGCAGCAGAAATTCCCCCTTTTTTTTCCACCAACTCGGGTTGCCTGTGGGGCCTACGTGCATATGCGATGTTGGAGAAAATGTGTAAGGAAAGGAAAATATGATTGTTTTGCTGCCGCCTTGTGAAATTAAATTTTCTCCTACCGTGCGGCTTTTGATTTTGCATTTAAATTGGCACGTGCCTCGTTGGCAAACAGCTGGGAAACCAAACCCTCAACGGAACTCGAGTTGAGTTCGTGTTGTTGCTGCAAAATGAAAGAACAACCGACTTGCGCCCAAAGGCTTTTCAAAAAGAGCACAATGTATACGGTTATTTGGTAGTTATTCGATAACATTCCGTGTAAACTGGGACTCTGCTTAGGGACTCTAACAGCCCCTACTAAAAAAAGAATTTTTTTTCGGCTTAAAATCGCTTGACAAACCAAAAGACGTAACATTTCTTAGAATTTACCTTACCATAATAACAAAATCATCTTTCGATCGATTAGAGCAAAAGATTTACCAAAGTTAAATTTACGCTTTCAGATATATTTAAGTGTCAGTTAGTCAACTTAAGCTGTGTCAGTCTTGACTTGACCGATTTATAAATACACTCCTTTTCTGTGCTATTTTAACTCGGATTTAATGCCTGTAATCTACAATCCGAATACTATTTTTGTCACTGTTCACATTGTTCAGCTGCGGCTTTAAGTTTGGGCCAAAAAACATATTACAATACATGAATCGTAATACATAATTGAAATAAATCGTTTGACAAACGATGTTTGCCCCAGAAAAGGAAGAAAGGCAAAATAGCTACAATAAAACCGAAAAAATGAAAATGAATCAAAAAGAAAAAAAGAAAGAAAAAAGAAACCTCTTAACACTAATCATGAGAATAGAACGATAGAGAACTGTTCAGAGAGAGAGAGAGAGAGAGAGAGAGAGAGAGAGAGGAGAGAGAGAGAGAGTGTGAGAAATCCTAAAAGGGACGTGCAACACTCAAATTCACTGACCTCCTCGACAGAGGCTTAAAACAGCTTCACAACAGTCAATGGACAACTGAGTCACTTTCACACTCACACACACACACACAAACACACAAACAAACAAAAGGCACACAATTTTACACTCTCACTCAAACTCACACACTTTCACTTCCTATTCCGATTTCTATTCCTCTTCCGATTCAACTTCCGTCTTCACACTGCGGCCTTTATTGTATTGTCGATTGCTTCAGTTTGTTGTTAACTTTGGCGTTGCGTCACTGGACATCATCGATTTTCGTGGACCAAAATCGCCTGATATTGAAGCTAAGAGTTTATAAAGCTCTTTTCGAAATGTTTTGACAAATGATTTTGTTTGTATTTTTCATTTCATCGAATTTGCCAATGGCCACCAATTGCGGCCAGCAGCCAACAGACATCGGACAGCAGCAAACGAGGCCAACACATAAACTGGCCACGTGCTAGATGAATTTATCGGGGGTAGTAGATAAGAGATAGGGGACTTAAATAGATAGATAACCGCAAAAGTCGAACGTTTGCTAACTTTTGACTGGCCCCAAAAGTGTTTTGAACAGAGATCATCAACATTGATTTCAACTTGAGGCAGCCGTTCCGTCAACAACTTCCTCATCTTGATAACTGTCAAACTGGCCCAAATATTGTCCTCAATGATACTGCGCATGTCGTTTTATTTTCTTCCATTTTTTTTATTTTTTTATTTGGGGGCGTTACTGGACGCTGACTGTTCCAATTCTGTAAAACTTAAATAAATTGTATGTCATTACGACTTTCAAGTTGTTGTCAAAGCTTTCCCAGTTTGGCAAGCAGACACATTTGTCGAGTGTCTCAGTGCTTTTAAAATGCTGTCATTATGCTATATAGATTTAAGCATAGGATTTAGATCATAATGTGTGTTTTCAATGTATGCTTAAGTTGAGGACTGATCAAAGTGGTTTATGAAGAAGTAAAGTGAACTTTTTGGTACCTTAATTATAATAACGAAACACTTCGAACTGCTGTAGAAGAATCTTTTATATATATTTCAGGCTAAATACATACTTCTGGCCCATTTACAAACAAATTTGTATAATGATATGGGCACATCAAGTTCAACATAAAGTAATCCATGGAAAATCCGACTTTGGTTTCGATTTTGCTGGCAAACTATGCTAAAATTACCGATGACAACAATAATCAGCAACACCAACCGACGTGTATTATGAGATATGAATTAGTTTACAAACGGGTGAGCACTACAGGGTAGAGGGCAGATACCCTGTACTCAGTAATGTAGGTAGATCAACGAACTAAAAAATTACAACTTTTAGAAACTATATTGTTTTACCTTTTTAACCACTGAAAATATTTATTTGTTGTTTCTGCTTTTTCATCACCACAATTCCAGGGCATTTCGTAGTGCATCACAAGCTATTTAAACTTTCAATTATTTGAACATTGTGTTCAGTGAAAATGTTGCCAAATATTGTCATTGGTGATTACGAGTTGCGAGTGTGAGTGTGAGTGCGAATGCAATTTTTGTATCCAAATTGCAATCGGTCAGTTAGCATTTGGTTTGCCAGCAAACAATTCCATTAAGTATTGCATTTATATAATATTATGTTAATACTGCGATTGGACACAACTGAAAGATCGACTGTCAGTGGAAATTAAATTTGCAATCAACATTTTTACCCGCATATGTCAATATGTGGACATGTGTCTGGTTTATCATTTTACCTACATATGTACATTAAAAATAATAAAATCAATAAAAATTTGATTGACAGGCGATGTTAATCGGTGTGTGGTATAATTGCATACAAATATAGAAAATTAATTAATGGACTTAAAAGTTATTTGAACAATGAATTTAATACGTTTTCATTATTTCATTCAAAATAAATTCAAAATTATATGAAAATTGTGTTTTGTTGTCGACAAAATTTTGAGAGTGCGACACATTTCGCAGCTCATTAACAAATAGGTATTCAGAAGATAGAAAGATAGAACAATTATAAGAAAGAACAAGTCATCTCTGTCAACCAAATGATTAAATACTCTGTAAAGAGTGTTACACAGTTCACAAAAAAACAAAGCTAATTTAAAATTTGTTTTAAATTAAAGATAATAAAATATTTTCTTGAAACTAAACACCAAAAATTTTATATGTAAAGTCTACTTTAACGAGTTAATACAGTAAATCTGTAAAAATTCCAATGGCGACAGATTAAAATAATTTAATAAATGATATATACTATATGTATTTAAAGTGATATTGTATTATATATACTCTCCTATGTTAAACCTATAATTTGTATAAACTTTAAATAAATTGAACGTGTTAAATTAAACTCATAAAATATTCAATTGCTTTGAATACATATATAAATAGGTAATTTAAAATAGAATTAACATTTCAGCCTTATTATAAACCAAAGAGAAATAAAAACAAATGCAATTCATTGACCCCAACTGATTAAATGAAAAGCATATGCAAATAAAATACGTAAATAATGACCCAGTAGCCAAATACACACAAATTATCAAATATGTATATTAATTTATATAAATGCACTCTATATATCTGTATATAGATGTGTATTTATGGGATTGTTAATATGCTTGTATTTGGCATTTTATTTGAATTTGCTTTATTATATTTTCTGCCACCAAAATAATTTGATTTAAATGCAGATTTATCATAGACAATATATAGAAAAGTATATAGATAAAAAGTATATATAGATATGTATATATCTATAACAAATCTGTTTTATACTTGTCTGCAATGAAACCAAATGATTCGCTTTTCAAATACATACACAAATAGAAAACAGTGAAAAATTTCTGGAAAAAATGCAGCCGGCGGCTGACTTTTCACAGTTTGTCTCAAACGTAAACACGAAAAGACGAAAAACGAAAAATCATTTTCTAAATATACACAACATTGCTCATGAGAGAGTCAGTTAGGAGAGATAGAAAAGAGAGGAAGAGCAAAAGTGAGAGAGTAAAAAATGAGAAAAGTGCTAGAGAAATGCATTCGGTTAACCAAATAGAATTTTGTTTCGCTCGATTTAAATTGATTTTCATATTGTATGCGTTGTTTAAGGTGTTCAAAATTAAATATTTGATGAAACAAATAAATACTCTTTATAAAAGTATAATAAAACTAATGTAAAATATAGGAAAAAGTTTTCAAAATTTAGCCTGAAGAACTTATGGAAACTAGAACCTTTATATGAGAAATAAAAATTAAAGAACTGTCAGAGAAGAAAGCTTGATTAGTTCTTAAAACTTATTCACACAAATCATTTTTTATAAACATATTTTTAAGATCTTAACAAGTCTCGTTTAAAACTATTTTTGCCTCTTGTACAAGTGTCTCGTGCCATAAAATAGAAATTTGTGTAGGTTTTTCAGCCATGTCCAAATGAGATTTGAACAACAACAGCTGCGGCCACTTTGGAAAATTGAAAAGCAGCTAGTCGAGTCGAGTAGCGTTGATTTTCCGACTACGATCAGTTCAGTGCGCGAGAGTGCGTCGTCGAGCGAGGAAGCCCCCAAAGAAAATTAGACGGAAAATCGAAATACGCCGGGTAGAAAAGCCAACGGGAACTCTCAGTGTGTGTGTGACTTGTAGCCAAGTGAAAGTGTAAGATTTATTTATAGAGCGTGCACACATATAGACGCCTATATAAAGTATATATAGTATAAATAAATATATATATACTTGGAATTCACAGATACACAGCAGTTGCATAGGAAAAGCAACTCAAAAGAGGAAAAGAAAAGGGAAAGATCAAGGAAAATTACAATTCATAGAAATGACTGACGTGCCGGAGCCCGTGCGCAAGTGCGCCAATCTGTTGAAGGGCACGCGCAGTGATACAGAAAAGTTTGCAGCCCTTTTCATGGTCACGAAACTGATGAAGGGCAAGGACTGCAATACAGAAGGAAAAAAGCTTCTCTTCGAGGCAATTGGGTTCCCCTTTCTACGCAAGCTGCTCGTCTCCAAGGATTTACCCAACGATTGTCCCCCATTGGTCTACAAGAGCGTGGCCCTGTCGATCTTAACCGGATTCTGTCAGGAGGAGGAGTTGGCCACGCATAAGGACATCATTGATGCCATACCCACACTGCTGGAAATTGTTGAGCAAGCCGATGATGAGGATTACGAGGATAATCTGATTGTGGTCAGCGAGGCTTACAGTTGCCTCAAGAGCATTGCCAGCTATGAGCCAGGTCAACAGGCTCTCTTGGCCACCGGAGCCATACCAAAAATGTCCCAAATCTATTCGGCACAGAGTTTTCAAACTGATGAAGCTCTGCACTTGATTGTGCTGCTGGTTAAGAAGTTTGGCGTGATCTCGTGGCCAGAGGATCCCACTGCTTTCCATGCTCTGATCCAGCGTATTGCTCTGGACATGGAAACTGATCACACGGAACGCAAATATGAACTGTGCCGTATTCTTGCCGATATTTTGATCACCTGTCGTCGTGAAATTGTCCTCAACTCTCTCGAGGGACAGATCTGGCCCGAGAGCTTGTTCAAGGGCTGCGGTGATATTCTCAAGGCCAAGATTGGACCCAAGCAGCGGGATCCAGCACTGCATTTGATTGCCACCACCCTGCAGGTTCTGGGCATGCAGTGGGCCTTCATGGACGAGCAGAAACAGTTCTTCCTGATGTTGCTTCAGTTGGCGGCCATCGAAGTGCGCATGCAGATGGACGAGAAGAAGCTGGAGACGACTTTCAAGCAGGCAGAGCTGCTCACCTGTTGTTTTGTCATTCTGGAACAATGTATTGAGTACATGGCCAGTGATCAATTGGATCTGGAACCAAAGGAAAAGCAGACCACCTACACAGCTCTCAAGGGTGCCTTCAACCAGGTGATGGCTGTGCTGACCCGCGTCAGCCAGGATAAGATTCGTGAAAGTGCCAATCCACGTGACAAGGCCTTCATTGTGGCCACAGTTCGCATTCTGTCCGCTTGGTTGGCCCAGGAGACGACTGCTATGCGTCCAGCCATCTACAAGTTGTTGCCCTTCATGCTGAAGATTGGCAACGAGAGCTTCCACGAGCTCAAAACCTGGCGTGCTGGACCACGTGAGGGCACTCCACCTGTGGACATTCTGCGAGTGATGATGCCCGCTTTGTGCCATTTTGCCGTTGAGGATGAGGCACGTCGTGTGCTGTTCACACACAAGCAGGATGAGGTGCTGCTGGAGGCCATTGAGTTGTACTTCAGCATCGCTCACTGGAAGCGTCCGCCAATTCCCCGTGCGGAGCGACTCAAGCGCATGAACGAACCGGATCCAGTGCCCACGCCGGAGCAACAGGCACAGATGAAGGAGGCACGCGGTGCCATCGTTGCCCTCTGCAATATTTTGATGAATTTCACTGTACTGGAACCAAAGCGTGCCGAGGATTCACCCACATTTGCCAACCTGCTCAAGTTTGTGGTTGAGAATCTGCCCGAACTGAAGGACACACCCGATAATCTGGTCATACACGGCAATCTGTCTGTGTTGGGTCTGCTGCTGCTGAAGCAACAGTCCAAGAAGGTCAAACAGAATGATTTCTCCATATGCCGCTATATACAGGCCACCATACGCTTCCTTTGGGATGCCTATAACATTGATGAGAGCAACGATCCCACTGCTTTGGTGGTGTCCATTGCCTACAAGGGTTTCTGGTCCGACATCTCTGAGCTTTGGTTCCTGGGCATGCAGACCATGTGCGGTGTCTTGCCCTTGGTGCCCTGGCTCTCTGAATTTGCCCTCGAATCCGGCTGGGCTGAGGGTATTGTGAAGACCCTGAAGAAGGTGAAGATTGGCACACTTCCGGCCAATGTGAAGTCAGCTTATGAGGACTTTTTGTCCCAACTTGTGGATGTTAATGCCGATGTAGTGGCTGTGCTTAAGAAAGCCGATGCTCTCCGTGTCTGCCGTAACCATCGGATGATGGATTTGGGCAAGAAACTCTTTGGCGATTAAAAGAGACTCATTTGGGATCTAGAATACTCTCAGCTATTTTTGTATGAGCTTTTGTTTTTATTCGGTGTATTCTCTCTGTAGGCATTTTAAATGTGTATGCGTGACGTCATGTTTTGCTTTTGATATTGAAAACAGAAAACAGAAAACGGAAAAGATATGAAAATTAAAATATTTTGTATGCACTTTTATGCTTATTCACTATTTTAATAATTAAAAAACATTTTTTAGACGAAAATAAATATATATAAATTTGAAAATATAAATGCAGAAAACCCAAATAAATTTCACTTTCAACCAGAGTCACCAGTTGGTTGTCATTCATTCAAATTTCTATACGAAAAACATCCGGATATAGATGCATATATATTCTAATAAATATATGAGTGTGTGTGTTTGTGTGTATCTAAAACATGTGTCATATAAACATTTATTTATACTTACGTGGGATTAGTTTTGCTTTGACTTTTCAAACAAAGAACAGCACGTCACAGTTTGGTTTTGTTAAAAAAAAGAATCAAAATAACAAAAAAATATCTATATGAGACAGTTATTTTAGATTTTCGACTAGAGCATACTCTGCAAAGTGGATTGAATGGATTTCCTACTGTCTGATTTGACAAGGGATGCTTTTTTGCACCTTCGAGTATCTGCAGCGGACCAAGGACAATCGTGCGTATACGTAATATGCACATATCAAGAAGCTTGTTAAAACAATGGGAAGCGACAGTGGCAACAGCAGCTGCACAACCTGCTAAAGCCGTCGATAAATCGGCTATAAATCTTGAAGCATTGCGACAATTTTCCAATGTATGGCCAGCACGAGGCAAACTCTTATCCTTTCCATGCTGTCGACAGGCTCAGGAAATATTACACGGAAAGTATTGCTCAATCGTATGATAACGAAGCAAAGTTCCCCCCTGCTCCTGCCCCTTCCCTGCCTCAGACCATGCTCTTCGTGCTGCGTGTTTGCTTTTTATTACGATATAATATTTTATTGCATACTTTTAGACGTTTGAATATTTGGCCGTGCTCAACCGTGCACAGGCCACGAGCCACGAGCCACGGGACTACGACGACCAGGACCCAAGCTATTGAGCTACCTTTCAAATCACCCTTTTTTATTTCATTTTATTTTTTTTTTTTCTTCTTTTGGTTGTTGTCTACGAAAATGTGTAAATTTGTTTTGGGCCTCTGCTGTTTTGTCATGGATAGCTGTATTAGAGCACTGAACAGAACAGAAGGGGGGGCGGGGAACAGGTGGGGTGTAAATGGTGCTCTAAGCGCTGTGGATTTCAGCTATTTGTGCATTTGACAAAGGTAATAAAAAGGACATTTGGCTTTTGGCGTCGACTGCTTGTTGATGCTTAGCAAAGCTTTGGGCTACAAAATATTTTTCAACATTTCTGTTTTTGTTATTTTCCTGTCCAAGTTTGAATTAAATGCTTTGAGTTTTCAACTCGAAATTAACTTTAATTTAATGAGTTTTTAATTACGAATATGGTCAAAAGGTTTAATTTAATTTTATTTAATTTTGTATTTGATTGGGAGTCATAAGTTTATATGGAAAGCGTTTTATATAATTAATTATATCAGGAATTAATAGTTTAAAACTGGACTTAATTTTAAAATGGTGTCTTAAATCTGGATACAAACGTGTCATAAGCTCATATTTTAAACAATATATTAAATCGTATAAATAAATGAGCATATTGAATCTTCGGAGAAAAAAAATATCCCTGTTCCCTTAAAAAAAAAAGTATAAACTATTGAAAAAAGGTAGTAAAAATTTCTCAATACTAGTAACAATTGATATTAGAAGTAAAATGATAAAAACCCATATTTCCAGCAGCTAAACCTACGAGATTCACCAGCTCAAAATGGTATAAATTAAAGAACAATATTGAAAAAGTAGTAAATTTTTCATAAATGGTATTGAAATTTATATACAATAAAAATACTGAGCATAAATTCGGCATTAAGTTAGAAGAAATTTAATCTTCCTTGGTCAAAGCAACCCTATTAATGCCTACGTACTCACGCACAGATGGACGCACAGTGTGTCCACATCACTGCATGCTTCAATCACTGCTGCTCTCAGTCAACAGAGGGTCAATGGTCTGTCAATGATATCCCTTTGCACGTCCACTCGACGAGTTCAAATTGCAGTCTATTTGGCCAAAATCAAGGCAATCAAAGTGAAAGTTCTGTCATGAACACGTTCATGTCAATCTCGATAATGCTCTTTAAGATATTCGTGTTTTAGTTGGGTTATCTGAAAGATGCAGCCAAACTTATGAACTTAAATATTGTATTCCAAAGTGGAAAGATTATAAATTTTTATAGAAATCAACACTTTTTGCTGTTTCTGATTAAGAATGTATAACTTTATCCTTCATCTAGGACAAAGAATTTTGTGTCAAAAATGGATTCAATACAAAAGAGATTTAAAGAAAAGATAGAAAAATGTTGTCAAGTAAGAGTTGACTGTAAAGAATCCTTTTAAAAAAGCTAAATACATTTACACGACAGTTTACTAAGTTATCAATTTCTTCTTCATAACCATATCACTCTGATTTTCACCAACTTAAGACACACGTTACACTTTCGAAGAACAGGGTCTTCGTTGCTTTTAACTCGTCGGTGTTGCACTGACTCAAAAAATAAGCACTGCAACAAGTTGAAGATATCTTGATTGCAATTAGTAGCCTTCTCATACATTGTTGCTGTATTAACGAAAGGAAAACAAAAGAATTTCCCTTTTCCTCTGACTTTAACGCAGCCATGGCAACATTTAACGTTGTTTTTGTTTGTGCCAACTGATGCAGCCATTGCTGTTGTTTCTTTTACTGTTGTTGCTTTTGTTGTTGTTGTAGCTGATGGCACTTCATGCAACTCGTCGTCTGTGTTGTAAATTTCTTACAAATCTTTTCAAAGGCGGTAATCATTTTATAACAGAAAACTCAACTTAACTCATCTCCAGCTTAGATGTACGCTCAACAATTGTTTATTCATAGCTTATGCAGGACTACTTTTACTCCTTTTCTATGTTTGAGTTTATAATCTAAAAGTAAAATCACTAAGTAAAATCGTAGAAGAATAAAAAGTAAATTTGCTTGGCTATTAACAGCTAGTACTTAAGCCAAATTACCATAAAACTGAATTTTTTTAAACGATATAATAGTCAAAAAATACCTTTATTCAAATATTATTTGTTTAAAAATTGTTTTTAAAATATATTTTATTTCCAAGAAAATCAAAAGAATTCTCAAATTTTCGTATCACAATCCACTTGATATGCCCATAAGTGAGTGGATGAGTATCAATTCATGTGAAACTGCAATTACATTCAGTCTTATGATGCTGAAGCACACGAATAAAATCCAATAGATGCATAATCAACTGTTTCGAAGTACATTCAAAAGATTCTTTCCCCAAGTACAATATGAGAATCAATTGAGGGGGATTTCATGTGAATTTGATTGCCAGGATATTCAATTGTCATTGGCACTTGTTGGTCCCCTCAGTTAAAGTTGTGGCTTCCTTTTAACGGTAGCTGCAAAAAGCAATCGCACTAAGTAAAAAAGGGTGGATAAATACAAAAAAATGCATGCACGAGTGGACGTTCTCTGTTTTCTTAAAAGGGACCAAAGTCCACAGCATTTAATAAGATGAAATAAAGAAAATCCGATGGAAAAATTTCCAATCGACGTGCTGGAAATATTGCGTCAAATTTCATAATTGGATTGTGCTAAAATAAACTTGACATTTGTATCGATAGATACTTGCAGAATACCAAAAAGTAAGTAAGTTGATTAAGATTATAATTTGGATTCTTCGCTTTTGGAACAATTCGTAGATAATTCACTCCTCATTTGCTTGCACCCAGTAGGACTCGTAGGAGAACACGCAGCTGCGTAAAATCTATAAATTTTTCAAAACACTTGACAGCTGCTGGTAGCAAATGTGCCTGAAACTAAGTTTCTCCTGGTCAGTGTCTCATTATATAACATGTGTACTTGATTTGTCTGCTCTTGGTCTTAACACGAGCTTGTTTCTATTTCTCTGACTAATTCAGAATTTGTTATTGTTGTAAGATTTCTAGGAAGTGGTCTCAAAGTAAGTAGTAAGATTTATGATCATAAGTAAACCTTTTATGAGGTGGTAGAACTAAGAGAAATTAAAGGAAACTACTTAGAGTCAAAAGACCAATTTAAGAACTTTAAAAAATCTCGAAAAACTCCCCATACTTGGATAGAGACGAAAGTTGATCAAACTGTTAAATATTATTTTAATTTCAGTGCTTAAAATTTAAAGCAGACAAAGTCCACTTTACAAAAATTATTCCCATTTTTAAAATAAAGGCACAGGACTTGAAAAAACCTCGAGTGAACTGCTGAAATCATAGATAAAAGAAATTTATTCCCACTTCAATGTCATAAACATTTTTACGCCACTGAGTGGAAGCCGTTAATTAGTCAGCCTTTGAAATGTATGTCATGCTGATGGTGTACTCTTTGTCTGGTAACTTTCTGGGTGTTGTTGTACCTGAAAACGACCTTGGGGGAATATTTTGGTTGATCAATGCGCAGGCATGCCAGAAATTTTAATGGCTATCAATTTTGAACGTTTCATTGAACTTGGGTTATCAATTGCTAGCAGATGCTTTGCTGTTGGTAATTAAATTTGTCATAACCTCCAGATGCCAAATTATTACTAGAGTCAGAGATGGAGAACAATTCAGTCTCCTTTTAAGTCTGACGCCTAAAAGTATGTTAAAATTTATGTGAATTGTGAGCAGAGAATTTGCTATAAAATGTTCACCAACGAATTCCTTGCTCCCGCTCTCTTAAATTTCATTGTCTCTCTCTTCTTTTTAAAGCTCTCGTAAAAAGCTCATTTGCCGGTTTTGCTATAAACGTTGCTGTCAAAGCTTTTCACAATATTTGCCTCTGTCTCGTGGTGGCCGCTGTTAATGATGCGTTAAATTTAAATGGCTATAACAATTAATGATAATTGCCCTTAAAGTTATTGTTAATAATATGTTGAGCTTTAGAAGAAATTTTAATATTTATTTGTCTGCATTTATCTGTGTGAATTTGACTTTTTCGTGAGGTTTACGATGGCGCAGTTAATTTAAAGCACAAATTGGCTATGAATAAAACCTGAATGGAAGGGAAAGCAGTACAATTTTGTAAGGTAATCGAATAAAATTGTTGCATATAGAAAATATTAATATAAAGATTTCTTTTGAAATAAAAATATTTGTTAAATTTATAAACATATTTGTTCCTTGCAATTTATTTTTAACTTGCTCTGTAGTTCAATGCGCACTTTAGACACTTGTTACCTCCGTCCAGAGCCCACTTTAGAAGTTAACCACTTTTTGTTTATTTAGCTTATTAAATAAATTGAATTTTCCAAAGAGTCCCACTTTGCAATGCAAAACTGCACTTGCTGCCATCATCAGTTTTGCAATTGAACATAATGGAAACTGTGCCGAGCACCTTCTCAATAACCATTCGAATTTCACTCCAGTAAAATGAAAATCAAAAGGAAAATTTTCACTACTAGAAAAAGAGCTGAGTAGGGGGAGGGAGGAGAGAGGGCACAAGTTGAAAACTGTTGAAACACGAAGGGCATGCCGGCCAAAGAGTGCACTTGTTGCCATTCACAAAAATGCTTTTATTTGTGCACAAAAAGTTTTTTGCTCATAGAGTTGTTGACTACCAACAGGTAAGAAGAACTAATAATTTAGAGTAAAAAAAAATTATTTTATGTTTTATCGTTTTGAGTTACAATTTTGTAATCGAAATGCAAAACAATGCAGCAAACTTGAATATACCCTTTATGTTAAAGTCATTTAACTGTTGTATTTAGTTTTGAAAAGTTGCCAGAAGCACGAATATATATACATATTTATACTATATATGATAAAGGAAACAAGAAAATTCAATTGAATTTCTTGCCTTTTGCCAGTCGCACACACTGCGTATACGCAATGGCAATTGCTTAAATAATCAGTATGCTTACACATACAAATGAATTTGGTACGTTTTGTAGACTGTGGCCAACACTGTCCAACAGAGTTTAGTTGTTGCCTCCCAAGGCACTATGTCAAAGGTTAGTTTATGTTTACAGCGTGTTCCAGCCAAACGCAATAAATATTGCAAGTGGGCGTTCATCCTCTATCCTCCAGCCCTCTCTTTCTCTCTCTTTTCTGTCTTTATTTATTTGCTTGTTTTTTGGTTCGCTCAGCTGGAGAAATATGAATGCATCTTAAGTCTAGCAGTTCCCCTCTTCAATTCAATTATTTATCTCACTCGCACTGCCTTCATTTCATTTACACGGCCTTCCAGTTTCTTAGTAAGTGCATGCCTTAAGTTTATTGAATTTCCAGTAAGATAATCGACAACAGACAAGGCCTGATTTCAGATTACGCTTCCAATCGATGATGTGTTAATAGTGCACACTTCCTCTGGAAGCACCACAAGCTGACTTCTTACTTTGTTGCCTTGCAACGCCTGAAAATGGGTTTCGTCAGCCTGTACATGTAATACTTTCAAGCAAGACCTGTAAGAACGTTATAGTCGAGACTAAACGACTGCCATTTACCCTGAATTTCCGACCGTTATATAAACTCGCACGGAAATCTTAGTAAAATTGTGTTCAATGATTTTTGTAAACCATAAATTTTGAGGCTCTAATTGCTGTTGACTCACTGGCAGATAATTTTGCCAAACCAGTATACCCTTTTTGGGTAACTCGGGGTATTTAAATAAAAAATTCCCCACACAGAATTTTGTAATACATACGCGTATTACATCATTGTCAAGCAGAGTTGTCAGCATCGCCACAAAAATTGTCTATAACAATATTTTTTTTACAGTTCTCTTGTTACAAAGTCATTAATAAGGACTTTTCCTCGTATTTCATTATGTTGAATTTCAATTTCAATGAAAGTTGCAATATAAAACTCTTCGTTTACAATTTCTTCATCTGATTTACATATGTATTCAACTGATTTAAGCCGACAACTCGTTTCAGCCAATAACCATTACATCATACACCATTCAGCTACGATTTTCTTTAATTATTCTTCATGTTTCTTTCTTTTTTGTTCGTACAAAACAATGCATTTTATCTCAGCACGCCAATGAGACTCTTACACATTTTATTTTCTACTCTTCCCTTGAACTGCACTCTCTCTCTCGGTCTCTGGCATTCTGCTTTTGCCATAAACCCACAAGCAGACACTGAGACGCTTAAACGCCTTCCGACAGCTATTCAGGGTGGACCAAACAACATTAATTCTATATTGAATTGGGGTTCATTTAAATATAAGGAATACATTTAAAGTTAATTGCCTTTTAAATCACTTTAAGTAGCTTTAAAAAAGTTTTAATAAAGTATTTATTCAGATACAGAATTTCTCTTTTACTGTTTAAGTAATCTTTATTTATAAATTAATATTACTAAGCAAATGTTATTTGTATCGAAAATTTGACATGTGTCTAATTACTTTCAGGCAGTACAATTTTGGTCCACCCTACGATACGTCAGCACTCAACGATTTAAGTATTACCCCATCTAGCTATCCCCTCCTCCTTAGAACACACACTCTCCGAACCATTCTTTGCACCCCCTCTCTAAAGACCTTAAACAGATGCAACGCTGTAGAATGCATGTCTACGTTAGATACAAGTACTACAAGTATAACTAAATACTTAATTTCATTCTATGCTGTTGTCTTTGATTCTTTTAATTTTCCAACAGCCAAACGAAAAACGAGCAAAAGCAGAGGCCAAAGGGCCTAGACTACAAGGGAACAGAACTGAACAGAACGGAAGAGAACCAAAGGAAATATAATAAAATAAAATAGAATGCAATAGAACATAATATATGGGAACCGCCTCATGCTGTCTGCGTTGTCTCGCCTCTTTGCAGCCTACGCACGCTCGCACACACAACACTCGCACACACACTCGCACACACACACGCTGGCTAACACACCCATGAGGGCAACACTTGAGGCTGCCTGGAAGACAGCTGTTGTGAAGCACTGTGCTGTAGGAAAATGCATTTTGTTGCAGAATAAGTCGGTCTTCCAAACGCAGCGGACGCATTGATGAACAATTAAAAAAATCGCTCATACGCCGCGTGGCGCGATCGCAAATATTTGATTGTTGTTGCTGTAGTTGTTGTTGTGTGTGTAATTTTGATTGAAATGTAAATAATCAAATAAAACGTAGGCCAAAACAAATATTGTGCGACGTTAATAATTTGAAAAATGCAACAATTTTTTGGCCAAGTGCATGCAAATTTAATGTCGAATATCGAACATCGCAAGTAGTGCAGTTCAATCGGGTGACGTCTCTGTTTCGCTGGTGTTGTGTAATAAATCAATTTGCGACTTTAATGTTTCAAATCATTTTGCCAACATTTTTAAATTGCTCAGCCATGCACAGCTGAAGGCCATTCATAATTTGTACTCGAATATCGGCGTGTGTACGTGTGTGTGAGTGTGTGTGTGTGCGTGTGTATTGGAAAATAATTTTTAAAAATTAACTCAAAGCCATTTGTCTATTTTAACATATTGCTTTATTTTTTTTTTTTTATATTAACAATTGGTTTTAAATTACAAAAACTGCCTGTCAGACTTAATTGTTGACGTGCTGCCATTTTGTGGTTTGTCTGTGATGCAGTGGCCTCTGCTTCTGCCAAAGGATTAATTATAGGTATACACTTAATATCAAATTGAACAAGGAGATTGATATTTTAAAATGTTTGGAGAAAGTTTACATACAGGTGTGATTTTCCAATGGAGGCAGTTCCAAATGCAAGTGAATTAGATATGTGGTCAATATAAATATATATAGGAATTTCCGTATCGAACAATGCTTGAATAAAGAATTAAACTACTTGCATATGAAAAGACTTCCCTTTGGATTTAATGCATATTAAATCCGATTAATCATAAATATTATTCCATATATTTCCATTTTTTAATTGATCACATTAAATGGTTTTATTAAATTGATTAAAATTAGTATTCTTAAAATAAAACTACAAGCAATTAGTATTATTTTGGTATATTTCACTGGTTTGATCAACTGTTTAGAATTATTTATGCAAACTGACTGTTAAATAAATAATCATGCTGTGCGAATGAGTAAGATGAGCAAATTTAAATGGGATACCTGATAGAATGCTACGTGTATTTTGTTATTTTGGAATACATTTCTAATGAACTTCAGATACTAAAGTTCCCACATACTCAATCGTATAATGTGGGCTGCAATGCCATATTATTTTGGGCAACAAAAAGTTGTTTCGCAATGAGTTCTCGTTAAATATGTAGGCAGGTATTTGAAAAGCAAATGCTAATTCGTATGTTTATGTCCCGAGTTGTCTAAAAGGAAATTGGCCAGAGCCACGACGACGACGACGACGACGACGACCCAATCAGACTGTCTGATGCGGGTTTGTCGGCCTTTGCCTCTCTGAAAGGGGCAACAGGAAGGAGAGAGACCATAGCGTAATACTAGAAAACGTTTCGAGCGTGTATAAAATAAACACAAAACAAAAAAAAAGAGCAGAAAAAAAGTACAATAAATTGAGGCGAACTTATATACAAATACATTTACATATTCATACGTGTATGTGTACTATGTGCGAATAACACAAGTAGAAGAAAATACAAATATCGAACACAATGGAAACAATAACGTGCGAAGCGATTGGAAACGCGCCACAGACATTGCCCACAGACGTTGCCACAGTCGCAGCCACAGTCGCCTTCCGCAGTCGTAGTCGCAGTCGCAGTCACAGTCCGGTCAGCGTCCGGCGTGTCAGAGGCTGAAGCACAAATAGAAGCAGTAGCAGCAGCAGCAGTAGAAGCAGAAGCAGAAGCAGCCGGTTAGCCAGCGGACCAACAACAAGTCGCAGGCGTCGACAGCCTACAAAAGACACTAACAAAATCGATTGGAATTATCGAAAAATCGCGTCACTATTCTTGTTGTTGTGTCTCTATCTCTCTCTCCTTCGTTTGCTCTAAAAATATATACCTATATAGTTTTTCCTTTAATTGAAATGCAGTTGCAACAATCACAGCCCCATTGTAGCTGGAAATAAGTAATAAATTGCGTGTATTGCGCGCTGCAAAAAGTGCTGTCGATAGTGCAATGTGCTAATTATGCGGGCGCACTGGGCGTATACGTGATCCGATATACAATACGACAACATACTTAAATGCGACAAAAGCTGTCAAAGCTGTTAGGAAATAAGCAAGAAGACACACGACTTGTTGCTGAAAAGTGCAAGAAAATGAGAAAATGCCAAAGTGAAAGAATGTGAATGTGAATGCGAAAATGTGAATAAATTTACAAAGTGTCAACAAATATAATTTGTAAACTGAAATGTTTCATTGTGATTAAATAGTTTACCTGTGTGCATATATCTTCAGTTAACTTAATTGAAATAATGTCATGCATTGGGTCGACGGCATTTCCTTGGACGACAATTTAATTAGCGGACGTGCCAGCGGCAGCAACGGCGAGCACAGCGATAGCAATCAGCGCAAATCAGCTCAGAGCTCATCGCCAACGAAAGCAAGTAGGTTACACCACAGTAACACACATACATACACAAGCACACGCACACTCATACACACCCACGCAGAAAACACAAACACACACACACACACAAACACACACACACACATCATTTGGAACGTCTTTATTTAGCTTCGATACATGAAAATTCCAAGTCTGTAAGCGCAAGTGTAAAAATGTCAAACTAACACTCGATTTATATCTGCAAGGCAGTTTATTAAATCAATTCACACATTTAATAATTACTTTTAGTTATTTATGTTTTAATTTTGACATCAAATGTCAGTAAAGAAGTATATTATTTAGTTTATATTTAAACCTAAAGTTGAGTCGAACAATGCAAACATTTCTTTGTAGTTTACTGGTGACAAATTGTGTGTTAAAATTCTATTTAAATTAATTTGACTTTATTTTTAACAATCTTCAAAACGATAATTTGAATTTTTGAAATAATAAGTATATTATTACTTCATTATTAACTGCTTTAAGCTGGAAAACTAAGACTCTGACATCAAAACACTTTCGATTTTTTTAAGCTTTTCCTAATGAGCGAAATTTAATTTAATAGCTTTGAGAAATATAATCAATTTCCATATTGATTACATTGTTTCTTTAGATCAATTGTCTTTCAATGTCTGTGTGCGAAAATAAATATTTGTATTTTCATGTTGGACTTTAATTGATTTGATCACCTGTGACTGCATCTGATTGGCGTTGCCAATGGCATTGGCTTTTGGCTGTTTTTTTTGCTGTCTGAAATACAGATTAAAAGCATTTTAATTTTGATTTCAATTATACCGTAAAATGTACTTGAAATCGTTTAAAATTTAATTTTTTTTTGTATTCTACAGTATTTTTGTTGTTATTGTTGTTGTTGTTCCACACACACAATATTCCAATGAATTTATTATACGGCTAATTAAACGACGACAAGCGGTGGCCAGTATTCGATTTTCCGGCTATTTGGCGGGACAAATTTGTCTTTAGCATCAAAAGGAAATTTATTGAATTTCATTATAATTGGGTAAGCACATTATTCCATCTTTACGTAAACCGAATTGTCAATTGAGAACAAAAGTTGGAATTAATGTTTTTCATTTACGATCGATCTGTTTATACAAAGGTTTTTATATATCCACATGAATTTTCATATGATTATCTCAATTTAGCTTGCCACAATTAACGAAAAATCAAAATAATAATGGAAAATGCTCAAGAAACTTATTTGAATTTCATTTGGGCTAATAAAAAGCAGCAGCAAAACATTGAACCTAAAATTCTGGCATTGCGATACATTTTCCTGTTGATTTTCAACAATAACAACAACAGTAACAACAACAACTACATCTATTTCGTATATTGTTTTATGACTGGAAAAACTGTGCTATGCTAATTTTCGATAATTAAATTGATTTTGCTTCCGCCACCTTGATCGCAGCCTCTTCCACTGGGAAATCGAAGCCAAAATCGCAATGATTGAACTAAATACAAGTGTGTATGGATCCTCTAACAAAGAGTATGCGGATACACTTATTAGGAATGTAACAAACTGTTTAATTACTTTTCATTTACAGAGTGCAAAGAAACCTTGATAGAGAAAAACAAGATATAAACGATAAATAATACTGTTGAAAGGTTAAATCAGATACGCATTTGGGATGAAAGGGTGTTTAACCTTCAGCTTTCGAAATAATATATATTTTCTTTGGTGTTTTTAATGTCTTTCGGGTGGATCGCTTCAATTAGCACTGCCAAACAACCGTGTGACGCATTGTTTTTATTTTCGAAATTATTTACAAAACAGCTTGGAGAATAAACCAAAAAGCAACAGCAACAAATCAAGAATGGCAAAGGGTATTGCCAAAAAGCAAAGGCCAAAATGAGTGTTACTTGTACTTGGATGTAAATAGTACATATCACTCGACCAAATTGTCAGCATATGGTATATGGCATACAAAAATTTCAGCATATTGGTGTTTACAAATTGCTTTTAATGCACATTTTGTTAGCCAACTGGAATTTTGTATAACTTTACAGCTGACTCGTGTGTGCTGTGAGTCAGAGCAAAGAATGAGATAGAGAGAAAGATTACCAAAATAGAATTTAGTTGATCTTAGCACTCACCTTTGAACAGACCAACATTCACATTCACATTGACAGACCGGAGAATGTCAAGTCTTATAGTATAAACAGACAATTTGTTTGGCAAGAATCTAATTTAGTGGAAAAAACTGACACATTTCAAATAAATAAATGTGTTGCCCCAGTAAACAACTATTTAAAATGCATTTAAATACTTTATGGAGGAGGATTAAAATTTTCTTTCTTTATAAATTGAGTAACATTTTATTATATCACTTTAATTACGATAAATACAATTAAAAATTTATTAATATTTTCATTAAGCTCAGGGCAGTCTTAGCTGTCTTCAAGAAGTTTTAACACAGGTGTTCATTTGAAGTAATTTTATCTTATCCAGTCAGCTATAAAAGACTGTTAACCTAATATTCTTGTCATTAAAAGAATCTAAATGATCTTTATTCACACCTCTTAATTTTTATGAATTATAAAAGTCATATGTTATCGCTTAGTAATTTGAAAAGCAGACAGATCAAAAGCCTAACCGATTGGCTTAAATTTAGAAGGGTTGTCTAACGTAATGATGACTTTTTATGAATTTTTTTGTGTTCGAAATATTTTTTGGGAACAAATGAGACAGCATTTTTAGCAGACTTTAATAAAGAAAATTGAAACAGTGTTATGATGATATGTGGATACTCTTTCCCAAACGATTACAAGTTCAAATTTTCCTTTCGTCATTTCATATATTACACAAAATTTTACTCTTATTTGACTTTATTAACTCGAACTTCCATTTGAAAAGTCAAACAACTCAACAAGTTACAGATTCACTAAGTAAATCCAAATATCCGCCGTAAGGGTACACCAAATAGACGTAAAATATGATGTGCCAGACAGAGATTTGAGTGAACTGCAATGGGCAATAGGCAACAGGCCAATGGAAAATAAACAACTAAAAAAACTGGCAAACGTTTTTTTCTGGCTTTGGATTTGTTTGGTTTTTTTATGTGCTGTGTGCATTTGGTTTTGGCCATGCACACAGCACACACCACACACCACATACAGTGCGTGTATGTGCAGGTTTAGTGTGTTGTGTTCGTTTATGTTCCCAATTTGTTGGATGAATGTAAATTTGTCTTGGAAACGCACGCACATTCCGTCACTGAATTGGCACGGCGTATGCAGCGGTTGCCTCCTCGCACCTTAGGCGTGTGTTTGTGTGTGTCTGAGTGTGTGAGTGCGAGTGTGAATGTGTGTTGTGTGCTGAGCATAAGAAAAATAAATAAAATTTATACGCAATTATTTAACATGAGAAACAACGGCACACACACACATACACAAACACATACTCAAACACACGCACATGCACACACACATAGAGTCTAGAGCGGCATGCGTTGCGTCGTCGCGAAGTGGTTGCCTCAGTGCCACAGTGGTGCAGTTAGCAGTCGCGTGCCTGCCAGGCCACAACGTATCCGTTTCCGTGCTCGTGTCTCGAGTCTCGTGTCCGTCTCTCTTGTCTCGTGTCTCTTGCTCGTGTTTCGTGCTTTGACCCCCATTCCTTATACTCCCTCGCTATTTCTGCATCTTTGTCGCGAAGAAGTAGTGTATCGACCGGTCGTCGCCGTTGTCTTCCAGACTTATTTTCGTCTGGGGGAATATTTTTATTTATAAATTCCGTTTATGATCCACTTATTTGAAATATGCCGAGCATGCACAAATGCCCAAAATAAAATAAGCGAAAAATCTTCTTATATTCAATTCAAACCCAACATTGCTCTCATCGATGACCTGTTAATTGATGTTGTTTTCATCCACAACACAATTTTAATTAAACACGTTTATTTACACTTATTTATGAGTTCTTATTACGATACTGAGTAAGTTTAAAAATAAACATAAATCTGCCAATGTGATGGCCCATAAAATTCAACCCATAATTTTAATTGAATTGCGTATATTTTACGAATGTTCTTGTCGGAAAAACAAAGAAAAACACAATAACTTTCTGTAATATTCCTTCAACGTTTAACAGATTCTTTTGAAACAACATGTGTAATTGTTAGAAATTGTTTACAAATTTGATAAACTTTTCAAAAGAAATGGGAAAGAATTTAAAATGCAATTCGACTTGAACTGGAAATAATATTATTGGTATATCCGGTAATATTTTAACTAACTGATACTTTTAATAAGCTGTGGATATTAATGTTTTATAAAATATTACAAATGATTAAAGTTTAAAGGGATTGAACTTAATTTATTTCAAGTATTAATTTCTCAAAAGTATTGTTTACTATTCTGTATGCTTGTGAATTATTTAAATTTATTATATTGTGCCAATTTGATATGTTATCAATTATTAAATTTACAGTCAGAAAATTGTGAATGAAAATCTCTTGGTATTTGCGACAGTTGGTAACACGCTGGAAGCGATTCTTGATAGTAACACATGTAAATTCTGATGAATGATGACAATGAGCACTTGACAACTTAATCGATAAATCAATTGCTTTGCCAGATTATGCTGTTTTCTCTCTCGACCCTTTTGAATAAAATGCCTTACGACCTCCTCACATGCTGTCACCTCTCCTTGCTCCCCTTTCCTCTCTCGTGTCCCAGAAATGTTATTGTCATACCCATTGATCAGGGGTGTAGAAACGGGTTACTGTTGAGTAATGTCATTGTGTGGCGTCTGTGCGTGGTTAACACACAAACACATATAAATATTCCTTTCAAACGTATACATAATTTTATGGTTTTACAGGAGCATTGTGTCTGAAGCAGACACTATAGAATATATATATATGTATACAGTATACTTGCAATAATCGAATGTCATTGAACATCAAGATATTGAAGTAGCCATTAGTATTCAACACGTCATCTCTTGGCTGTCTATAAAGTATTTGTGTAACTATGAAATGCATCTGTAAAATAGTATATGATCCATCTGTTTTATTTGTATATGTTTTTCTAACAAAATTTGAAAACATGCGCTTACATACTTGGTTTTTATCTAAATAAACACGATCTTGAGTATTTATAAACACTGGAAATGAAAGAAAATGAGTAAAACGAGAATTAAAAGAAAAGAAAAACAAAGAATTGAATGCACATTTAAATTCATAGTGTTTACATCTTTATCAAACACACACCTACACACACTCACCTACAAACCACCCACACAACCACACAAACACACTCACACACACGTTTAAAACAAACGAAAATAAGTTTTGTAATTTTATCGTTGTGTCTTTTGTTACATTTTCATTTTTCATTGTGTTTTGTGTTTTGTGTTTTGATTTTCTCTTTCGTTTTGTACCTTATGTGCCTTTTGCTTTTCTTTTGTTTTGTTGGTTTTTTTCATATGCGGGAAAACTAACGCACGACTATGCTCCGAGAACGAAGACGTCATGCACACTATAAGCTAAATAGCAGGTAACTCAACCAATCTAAATATATATCTATCTTAAAATCTACTTAGACTATATACATATATGTTTTGATAAGAACGGAATTTGAAAACAAAACGTTTAAGTGATCAGTCAAAACTTTCAAGCAGTGCAAAGCTTCAAATTATCTAGAGGAAAAGCTTTAAGAGAGAGAGAGCTTTCGTCCTACAGCAGTGAGAACTACTCTCTTATATTTAGTTCGTATAAGAGTGAAAACTTTGGGTGGTTTTTCCGGAGAAACTAAACAAAATATGCATATGTAATAGAAAGCTTATTGTTAAATACAACTTAATGTTTTTATCTGATTTTAGTTGTATTTATTATGTTCCTACTACTAGCTAATTAATTCATTTTACATGCAATTCAATTGTTTTCCCACAAAATTAAAATAATTATACAATATTTTTGTACAAGATTAAACTGTCGGCGTCAAATTTATGTCAAAATAAACAATAGGTACAAGCAAAAGGAATGACAGATGCGATTAGTTCAGATACAAATTGCCGAGAGTTTTAAATAAAATAAAGCCAACATTTTAGCTTTTTTTTCCTGCCTGTTATTAATTGGACCGCATAACCTCAGCTAATTTTTTAATGGCTGATAAATTATTTAAATTCACACATTTGCATAAGCAAATATATGTGGAATGAAAAATATTATTTATGTCAGTCGAGGTTATCAGGCGAACTTTACAATACAAAATATGTTAAACAATAGAATATATATACGTACGAGGGTTGTCAGATAAATAAGCGACAGGAAAGTTTCTGTTGGGCTGTGAAAAAGAAATAGTTTAAATAAACACTTTGCAGCTTAAAAACTGTTTTCTTTTAAACATAAATTATTTCCATGAACGACTTACTTATTGAACTACCCTCGGGTGCTAGAATTTAGTATCTATATGTATACAAAATATGATCAATATAGTCAAAGTGGACTATATGGTCGCTTTATTTGATCCAACCCGACAGTCTATTGTTTTATGAACTTTTCTGTGAGAATATGAGATACATTTGCGTAGGTGTCTGAGATACTTTTAATTTTCGGTAATTAAAAATACTTAAAACAAGTCACTCATGACACTGACACATTTCAGACATTTATTTTAGAATTGCCTTTTTTTTTGGCACAGCATTCAGAATATGCGACCCGGCTAATCAGTGGCCTATGGAAATAAAATAAATTTAAAAAAAAAAAAATAAAAAAAAGATTTTTTAATAATTCACGAACTAATTTAATTTGATCCCGGTAGCTCAGCTGTAAAATTAATTGAAATTGCGGTGTGTTGCGAATTTATTTTATCCGCTGCTTATTGTTAAAATAAATTAATTTTTGTTTGTACATTGTTAATTGTAATCGAATTGTAAATGGACAGAAAGAAAAACAACTTCACTATCAGTTATAAACCAAACCGTACATTCAATCCGATTAATGGGTTGATTAATTTTAATTTATTTTCTATGTAATCAAAACGTGTAAAAAAATGTATAAAAATGCAAATCGTAAATGACATTTAAACAGCATTCATAAATAAAGACTCAAATACGAGTATTCGTGTGCCTTCTTATGCACACATTTAATAAATTATAAAATATAAATCATAGTATGATTAATATCTGAGTTAAGATGTGCATCAAACTGAATATAAATTAACTAAATTAAAAAGAGAATAAATTTAAATTTTTTTTGAATAATTATTACGTTTACATTGTAGAACATGTATAGTATAGAAACCCCTAAAATGGATAGAATTATATGTCTTTTCGTAGAAGCTTTTTTTGGCTTGAATACTCATCGATTGCAAGACTACGTCAAAAGTTCAATTTCTGACGTAAAATCTCTTTTGAATACTCTTCAAATATGTTCCATATACAATTCGATATCGTAAACAATTAGTAGGAAATTTGTTTGTTATTATAATCGAAAGGTAAAGTTCAAACATTTGAAGCACAAGTTCATGGAAATCTTAGAATAATATTTCAATGACTTTTTTTAGTAATACCTTCTTTACCACCAATATTAGCTTTTCGTATTAGGGTATTCCTACTTCGTTGTCTGATCTTTATTATTATGGGGTTTTCTCCTTTTTTGCTTTATTTTTAATCTCTGAGCAGTTTGTGCTCATTTTATTGAGAACGATGATTTGTTGATATTGGTAATGTTTTAAGATTTACCCGCCGTATTTTCTTTATGATACTTTTCACAGTTTTCTTCTATTTCGTTTTCGTTTTCTTTTTTTGTATTTTAGTTTTGGTTTTATTAAAAATTGAACCAGTGGCCGCCATAGACAGAGCTTGTTGCTCTTGGCGGCATTCAATGCCAATCGTTGGCGTCGCTTCGCTCGTTCTGTTGTTGTAGTCGTTTGTTTTTGGCCAAAACTGATCTCGCTCAACTGTCAGTTTTCTGCTTATAGCCGACTCGTGCGGTATTGCAATACGAACAAATTATTTTCTTTGCTTGTTCGTTTTGGTTGCTTGCGTTAAAATTTCTTTTGTTATCTAATTTTTCATACCGTTGAAAGCATTTTCAAAAAAAGAAATATATATATATAAATATTGTGTTAAACAAAATATAAACAAATTACTACAACTGTTTGAATATTCTCAAAAATATATATATAATTAATTGGGGATATTGCTGAGCACGTGTTGTGGACTATGTGTACTGTGTGACAATTTCCAAAAATATTGTCAAAAACTTTGTGGTTTTAAATGAAAGGCGCGAAAAGTACTCGGACACAATATGATCGAAGTCGAAAGAGCAACAAACGCTCGGAGAAGTCTGCAAAGTAAGAAGTTTTCTTAACTTTCTGTGTCACAATTTTGTGGTTCGAACATCTGTGTCTCATTGGTCTGGTATCGATTAATGTTAAAAGTCATTAAAATTTCTAATATCCATACACTTTAGTGATCGTAAAATAAACATTTTTAAACCCGTGCAGTACCAAAGAAATCTAAATAAAGTTTATTGTTTATTATCGAGTCATTTTCATTGTCCAAGTTGATTTTACTCGTTCTACTAAATGTTTACTTGCCATTTTAGAAGCAGACATTTGCTTTCATACGGTTCCCTCTTTTGTTCCACATATTTACATCACAGTTTATGAATAAAACTGCCAAATGGTTTCTCATTCTATCGATCATACGGTTTTATCGATTTCTTTTTGTATTTACTCAAAGCTCTCATATGTTTGCTCTCTCGGGTTATAAATAGAATACAAATTCAGGGCTGGCGAGCTGTGGTTCCGGAGCTGAATCAGTTCATTACATGAATGTGCACAAAATTTAAATTTGCTGTGTTTTAGAATTGATTGGATACATTTATATTGTTAAGAAAAAGCTTCCAAGATTTTTCAATGTGGCTCATTTAGGAGTCTTAACTTTCTATACACCTATAACACCTACTTTATACCTTTTGTATCAAAAACATAATCTAACTAATCAAATAATTTTTAGCATAACAATAAATTTTATTTTATTTTTTGTTGAAAGTCAAATTGATATTTTGAAACATTATTGTTTTGATAAAGCTGCCAAAAGTAAAAAAAAGCATTATTAAAGCTAATAAATACCTTGTAATTACTATTCAAACACGAAAGAAATTACAAGGTAATTGTCTTTAAGAAAGAAATTTTAACTTTATTTATAAGCATACATAATTAACGAGCTTACATAACAAAAAGGTGGATTAAAATTATGATTTTAAAAGAAACATATTTCAATTCACATTAAAAACGTAATAAAATATGTTTTCGCCAATATACCCACCATAAAAGTAACATACAGGGTATCAGCATGCTTAGCTGCCAGTTGGTGGCAGTGGGTCTAAGAGCTCGGCAGTTTTTCAAAATTCTTCAGACGGCAGTGTCAAAAATAAATTCACGCGTATATTTTTTATTTAAATTTTACTTTATTTTAAATAAAAAACAGCGTGAGTATTGGTAAATTTGGCCTGGCTTTTTTATGGATCATTTGGGATTTGTGCACAGCTTTTAATTGGTATCATTTGATTAAAACAAAGAATAATTATTGTCAAAATTGGAAATACTTACCGATTTGTAGTATACTCTTTATCTCTCAAATTAACCTATACCAAATCTATATAGCATAGTTAGGTATAGTACAAAAAACAGTTTTATGCTTTTGAAGTCATTGTAATTTATGGTTTATTTGCTTATTTTTTTTGCTTCTTTTCCTAGACAGATGAGGCATATCACCTCCAGTTTATTGCTGGGGTACGCCTTCTTCAAATTTCTTGAAATTTTCTTTGAATTTCGGACGCATTCCAAGCTAAAGAAATCGGTGTCTATATATTTATTTGTCTACGTCGCTTTTATATTATTTATTTATGTTTAGCAAGTGTTGAAAGAACACAAATACAGACCCAATTATTGGGCTAAGAACATAAAAGAACTGGAACTAACCCATTCAGTTGACTTACAGCATTCGTTGGAGCACCATCTCTGTCTTAATATCCACATATAGTTAGTGATAAGATATATCAAATCGATAGATATTAAAGGAATGCTGATTGGTACACGTTCGCAATGGCAACCCTTGACAATTCGAAGGCAAAATATAGTCTATACCTAATACTAAGATATAAAAGTGTTAAAATTTTAATACTAAAACTCGATACCTTTACAGATTGGACAGAAAGTCGTCTCGTGGCATGATATACGAAAATGAAGAGCTTAGATTGCGCACAATCAATATAAATGCGGAAGTCGAACGAGGTAAATATATATATAAACCATTTGGGAAACACTTCAGAAAGAATTAAAAATTCAATAGAAATCGTCCCTTCTTCATTAAAGTTATAGAAAAATCTATATATTTTTGAACAGGAAACGCAAATAATCATAAACTAAATGTGCGAACACACAAAATCATCAAAAATCCAATTAAAAAGACATTTGAACGTAAAAAAAGATGCGTAAAACGTAAATCTTCAAAACAAAAATAATATAAATACACACACACACATGTTCTAAGTGTGTGTGTGTACACCTACTTTGTTGTTTTGTGTATATTGTTTTTTGTTGCCAACATTTTTGATGGACAAACATAAACAATGAGATTAAAGGTGATCAAGTGGTGATATATCTGGCTCTATGGATACAATGCCCTCTTTTTTAAACGATTTTAAACAGGAGTGATCACTTTGTGGTTCACTTAATCACTAAGCTCACTCTTTATCTGCATTTTCTTTTTAATTTTTCATCTTATTGGAGCTAAAAAAAGACAAACCAAATGAATTTCTATTTAAAATACTAAATAATCTTCCTTTTATCAGGTCAATCGGATATCAAGCGTTTACGGCGTGAGAATGAGCAGCTGCGTCGGGAGATCTGGACTTTGCGGGACGAATGCGATCGGCTCAACAAGCGCTTCAAGGCGAAGCTGAACGAGCACGAGTTCGGCGGTTGTCGCGGCAGCGGAGGCAGTGGAAGACGCTGCAGTGGCGGTGGCAGAGGCAGTGCAGGTTGTGATGGAAACAGTGATGTAAGTATTTAGTAAAAACAATTTAATTAATGACAATTACTCACATACATCCTGTGAACAGGACTCTGACTCATGTGATACGTGTCGCTGCGAGGACGATGGCCACTGCAGTGACGAGTGCTGCCAGGAGGGTGGATCCTGTGTCTCCATCAAGCCACCATTGCCACCAGAAGAGCCCAGGATCAAGATCGAGGAGTGCACTGCCCCGCCTAAGCCAGAGAATCAACCGATGCACTTTGATCACCTGTCGGTGGTGTCCGAGGAGACGCTTAGCAACCCCGAAATGATGCTCTCCCATCAGCCCGAACATTTAATGATCTGCGTACCCGATCTCAACGGCTCACAAAGCACACTGCCCAGCTTGGTTGGTCCCCTCACGCCTCTCACGCCCATCGAGCTGGTTGCCAATCAGCTAAACGATCTGCAGGCCACAGTGCCACCACTTTCCTACTTTGAGAACATCCTGCAGCAGCATCTGAGTGTCAAAGCGAGTAAGAAGAAGCTTAAAACAAGTAGAATAGATATCCATTTTAAAGGCTATATAAAACTGATCGTGTTGAAACTAATTAGGTTTCAATGAAAATCGTTGGAAATTCAAATTTAATTCTCTTTAGTATCCGAGATCGCCTGCAATGACTGATCAAATGACTTTTGTTATTAGTATAAACTATACTAACCCTAACTTCTTGAATAACATTAAACAATTTTCAACTTCTTCAAAACAGTGCTAACTCCGACTCCAGAACTGGGAACTAGTTCCAGCACTACAACAGGCAAGACCATGAAGCACACCAATGGCTGGGACTACAATCTTCAATCGCCATTCTCCCAGCGAAAGTACTCCAATCAATCTTCACCGTCCCGCTCACCACCGCCGCCACCACCAACGCAAGGCGGTGCACCCACGCTAACAACATTCGTGCCCACATCGACGCTGCAGGCACTGCCCAAAATGGCACTAAATCCGCCAGCTATGCCTGCAGCCAGTGTTGGTGGTGGAGTCATCGAGACTGTGGCCATAACCACAAATGCAACGCAACAAGCGCTCAACAGCCCAAAGCATTTCTTTGCTCCGATTAAGCCACGCCTCAAGCTCAACACGCAGCTGGCGAATCAGAACGGTGATACGGACTCATTGCCGCCAGGATCTCCGCCACCGCCTTTGGAAGCAGTTGCACCACTACGCGAGCCACCCGACATATTTGTCAACAACGCACTCGCATCGCCGTATCAGCGTCCCGTGCAGCATCTATCACCTCAAGTAAGTCCACGACATCGCGCCCGTGCGCATTGCCAGCTGCAGCACCATCGACATAACCACCATCACCACCACCACCAGCACAGTGGGCATGCCCCACAGCATCCACAGCAGCAGCTGCAGCAACACCGCCAACAACGTCAGTTCCCAAAACCACAGCAACAGTTGCTGCCCATTTCGCAATGTTCGCTGCACCGCGCAGTAGTCAATGTGGCAGCAGCTGTTGGTTTAGGTATGGGTGGTGTTGGCGGTGGTGATGCTGTTTGTGGTGCCGAGGGTCGCAGCTGTGCTGGGAGTGTGGTTGATATTTATACCGCTGCGCTTGCCGCTGCTGCTGCTGCTTCAGCTGCCAAATCAGCATCAGCTCCCCCGTCTCCGACTCCGTCTCCGAATCAGTCTCCGAATCCGACACCGTCTCCGAATCCGTCTCTGTCTCCGTCTGAAACATTGCTGCCCTTGTCCCACACCGCTGAGCCTGTCTACGCAACCGCACAAAAGAGTTGCCACAGCACTTGCATATCGGCCTCTGTCTTGACAAAGCCCCTGATGACCGTCTCCACAAGCACCACTAAGACAACAACATCAACCACTTCGGGTACACAGAGCACCGCTAACAACAGCAGCAATCTAGGTATAAATCAATGCAATTTAAGCTCTGTTATCGCGGATATTTGCAGTCAGGTGAGGATGATCCTCGGCAGATCATCATCAGTCATCATCGGCTTCCTATCCTTACAGAAATTCATCTTTTGTTTCTAGAACTTCAGTTCTTAGCTGGACTATTATATGTGTGCTTATAATTTGTTAAGTATTTTTCAGGAAATTTATGAATTTTATTTATAAGAAATCGATCAAATAATTATCGATATCATTCCACATTAAATTCGTTATGTGTGTGTAAATTTTTGGCGTTTTAGTTGTAAATCAATTATAAACCGAAAAGGATTATATATTATATCATCTTAAGCTTTTAGATATGTAAAGGATTATATATTATAGCATCTTTAAGCTTTTAGACATGTATTTTTTCTGACTTATTTCCTATTTTAGAATATTTTCTGTAGTCCCTGAAATCTAATGAAATTTTTGAAGGTTTTCAGATATATATTATTTAACTTTCCCTAAGAGGATCACTCATTCAGCTTGTGATCTGCATATAACAATCGATTTTATTATATTTAAATTTGGCAAACTGTTAAAATGTCCCCGCTTTTGCCATATTAATGACACATTTTGCTGCTTTCCGTATACTTAATCTTATAAAATCTCTTCGTAGACGGATTCCGTAAATCTAGAATCGATACTGAACGACATTGAGACAATTTCGGAAGATATTTTGGCCATACAGCTGGAGAAGAGTAAATCGCGTGATAATTTTATATCAGCTAACAATGACAAGGACAATACCAAGAAGCCCTATCGCTCCGAAATGAACTTGTATCTACAGTACGATGGCACAAATCCAACTATTTCCAATGGCACAATCACAACGGGGACGGGGAATGGAAGCGGTACAACGACAACAACTGCCAGCCACGCCTCCGATACGAGCAGTGGGCGTAAGCTGTCCAGTCGCACGCGTTCCCTTGAAAGAGAGCACACAGACAGTCCAGCACCACATATGCCTGATCCGATGGCTCCGTTTCCCGAGAAGTGCACCTATTTGGGATTCGAGCAGATTAATCAGGCGACAGGAGTGCCAAGACAGTCACCCACTGGACAGAAACCGCCAGTGGCTGCCAAACCCAATGTACCCACAAAGCCACCGCCACCGTTGCCACCAGCACGCCGTCCAGCCATACCCACTGAGCCACCGCCATCGCCTCCGGTGGGACTGTCGCCAAACAAGAGTCATCTGTACAAATCCCTGGCCTCATCGGCAGCCAAAAGAGCCATCTTTAGATCCTCGCCAACACAGTTGACCCGATCCCTGGATGTGGAGTGCACGGGAAATGAAGGGGTAGTCGAACCCGGCGATGCCACGGCAACAAATGAGGTAGGACTTATCCCTAACCGTTGGTTATTGTATTCCGGAATCATACGTGTTGTTCCCTTTTGCCAGGACGATGAAGCGGCCAAGCGGAAAGCCCGCAGGGTCTCCATACTCTGTGGGGAGGAGCAATCAGGCGCAGGTGGTGCCAATGCAGCACCCACCACAACAGCCAGTTGTATTGACTTGACCAGCGCCACAGCAGCCACCGTCTTGACTCATCCGAACATCAAGGCCTTCAAGCAGATCAGTCATAGTACGCCCAATTCTCCACATTCCGCCCGCCGACGCACCAATAGCAATACAATGACAGTGCCTCATGCTGAAGTGGCGGCGACGAATTCCGCACCACCCAGCACTACACACCACCACCATCATCGGAAGGAAGGCAGCGATCCGGCAGCGATGACTGCTACCGTTAGTCGCACAAAGTGTTCACGTCGTCACTCCGAGGGCACCGTACACAATGTGCATCGGATTAGCGGTACGAGTGGTGCAGGAAGTGGAGGACATCATCATCACCACGGACACCACACACATCAGCACAGCAGTCTGATTAGCAGCAATCCCCATCACAGCCATCATTCTCACCAGGACAGCAATCATGAGACGGTCACATCCCTCTCCGATCGCAATTCCAATAGCTTTGGTTCCTCCCGGGAATCCTCGACGAGTTTCAGCATGCGTTCCAATCGAAGAAAGATCTCGATCAGTTCTCATACTGGTGGCAAGATTCCCTGGTGCGGTTGTTGGGGCAATGGTTGTCTCTAAGTGGAGAAGAATTCAATATTATTTAAGTGTTACCTTTAGGCCTTTGGTCTGATCAAAGATTGGGCCTTGAATCGAGTTGGATTGGAGTGGAAGCTTGGCTGCCGTCCTCAAACATTTTAGATACATAGATACTTTTAGTAACTATCAATTGATTAGTTAGTGTTGAATTTCATTTTCAAAAGCATTTTCAAAAATCAACAAGTACAAACAAAATGTTTACAATTTGATGCTTAACGAGTTTAGTTTTATTGTTTAGTTTAATTGATTAATTCCGTTCGAAATTGTTTGCTATTTATTACTTAAACGATTATTTAATTGTACATATATTTACACATAACTATTTCAATTTGATGTAGTGCAAAAATGTATTTATTTAACATGTATAGAATTGTAAAATATAAAAAAAAGCAATTATTGTTCAGTTTGAATAAACAGAAATATTATAGATAAATACTTAAAGTATTTTTTATATAATTGATTTGGGTACTAAAGCTGGTTAAGGAACTAAGAGGCTTACTTTCCATGATTATAATTTAACTCCCAAATATAGAAATCTGATAAAAGTAGGTCGAAATAAGAGACAAGTTAGCTTTAAATTAAATGCTACTGCTTTTAACAGTCGAGACGAAAAAGCATTGTTAAAGTTAAAAAATAAAATGAACATTTCAAAAGTTTGTTAACTTATTTTTGAGTTTCTTTTCATTTTGCTAAAATTAGTACAGCTGTTGGTTAAGCAATTTCCTCATGAAATATATATGCACTTTTTGTTTAAAAAGTAGCCAAACAGGACGATAGAGAGACTGAGTGAGAGAGAGAGAGAGAGAGAGAGAGAGAGGGAGAGGGAGTAAGAGAGCACTGTAGAGGGAGAGAGAGGAAACGAAAAGACAGTTGGCAAGTGGAAATGCAACTGAAATTGTGCAACAAGCGAACATACTCGTATACAATATGCAAATTAGCCGCAAATTAAGGTGTAAAAATGCATGACACACAAACGCCTCTGGCAAATGCACAAAACAAATTAAATTTTGGACATGGAACTGCGCAAATTGCCGTTGCATGAAAACAGACCAAAAAAATACAAAAAAATAAAAAATATAAAAACTTTATTTAAAATTGTTAGTCAGAAAAATGGTGCAAAGACTCAACAAACATTTTGGTGGCCACTAAAAAAGTTGTGGTTCATCACTTTAAAAAGTTTTATTAAAAAAAGTATATTTAAAGCGAAATTCGTTGGAATACTTAAGCATACCATAACCACGAAATACTGTTCTACAGTGGACACTCGACCAGACTGAAGCAATTCATTAGTTAAATATGTAATTACGACTACGATTTGTGCCATCTGCATTTAATTAATGGCTTTCCATGTTACCAGATTGCCATGAGCTTGATTTTATTGCCTATTTAATGCCGAGCACTTCTATTGTTCTGTCCTGGACTGTTTCCAGATGCAGAAAACCCATCAATGGGAGACAATAATAAATTTGTAATCATTATCTATTGTTTACATCAAGCAGCGAACAGAGAACAGAGAACAACGGAGAGAGAACTTCGAGTATTGAACATTGCCATTTGGCAATGAAATTCAATTCATGGACCAGAGACCACAGTAAAAAAATACTGTGTTTTTTTTTATTCTTTTTGATTCGAACAAATTTTATACTCGATCGTTTGGCCGAACCGCCAGCTTGATTATACTTTTTACTCGAGTATATACTGAGTATTTTACCGCTGTACAACATGTTGCAAGCAATTTACATAGAAACTTTTAAGAAATTACATGAAATATTTTAATATTTTCAGCGATGGCACAAAGAAAAATTTGGTGGCGTTGAGAATATTTTTAAAAATAAAATGCTATGAATATTCTTTGTTACGTTTATTTGCCGAGTTAAAAGTGTTGCTGTGCAAAAAGCATATTTCTTTTGTGTTACAATAATCGATTCAAATTTTTTGGAACGCTCAACAGTTACACATATAGTAGGCAGGCTGACCTTTTGGAAATTCCCTTGTTTGGTTAGAGTATGACACTGTTGTTTGTAAAAGGGTTCAGCGCAATAAGTGCAGCAGGTAGTCTGACTCATGGGTTTTTTTGGTTACCCAAGAAGGCTGAAACGCATACACTAGGCAAAGACAACAGTAGTGTTTAATGTAAAAAATATATTATTTTTTTAAATGACTGGAAATCTTAAAGGGAATCTAGCGTGTGTAGGCTGTACTTGTTATAGTTGTCCTCATATTCCTATTTTCTAAAAAAATTATTCGTTTAACTTGAATTAATTAGTTTCTGTTAAAAAAAATATACGCGAAATGCGTGGTATGCTTGGTATGCTATGGTATGCTTAATACTTGCATGCACGCATACAATCAAACTTAGACAAATCTAAGGCTTGTTGCGCGTACTATTAGTGTTGCTCTCTGAAATGTTTCCCGCCAGATCTAGCTTTTTCTTATGCGCGCATAGAAAATCAATGCACATATTTTTCAGATATTTCATTTTTATATTTAATATTTTTATTTTTACATTTGTTAAATATTTAAGAACAAAAAGAAAACAAAATCGATTTTCTTATTTATTTTCAATGGGATTTAGCTTTTGCTTTTTGGCCAGATCTAGCATTTTCAAACTCAAAAATGGCAGCACTACGAACGACACGCAACGCAAGCGAAACAGCCAACTGCGCTACCGAGCGATTTGTACTGAAAAGACAGTCAGACTCGTTGCGTCGCTCAATCGTCGGTTGCAATCGAACGATCAGCAAACGATCATGGCTGACCGTTCGGATTGCGACCAAAATGTTCGAATCAAGTTCGAATCAAGTCCGATTCAGGTTCGAATCAAGTTCGATTCAGGTTCGATTCAAGTCCGATTCAGGCTCGAATCAGTTCGAATCAGTCAGAAAACGGTCATGTGAATCGTTGTGATTCGAACATTTTCGGACACCAGGCTGAGCTGAATCGTTACTCGATCGTTGTTTGAAATGTTCGAACTTACTCGAGTATACTCGTTGCAGTTCTCTGTCATGGACCCATCAATTCTTCAGTCTTCTTTTAATCTCAATTTGCTGCCAAATGTTTTCTGTCTGTATTTGAGATTGGCACAATATACGGATTAAGTTACAGTCTTTTATTAAGTAAATTATAAACAAGCTAAAAATTATGGAATTATTTATAATCATTCTGTAGTCAGTTATTAATTCTGTATTTATGGCTACTTACAGCGAAATTACAGCTAAATATCAAGATTTGCAATGGAATATTTATATTTTGTTGTTACAGTTGTCAGAAATTACATTAAGGGACTTATTCTTATAGATTTTTGTCCATCCATCTAAAGGAATGAATCTCCCATATCAACTGCAGCCTCCTCTCTGACTCTCAACTCTTACAGTTTATTATTTAACGTAAAAGCTTCCTATAAAATTTATTTCGATTTCCATAAAGTTGGAATATTTAAAAGTCCGAGTTGAGTGTTTACATTACTGGCGTTTAAGTAACTGCTCCGACATCGACACATGATTTGAACGAAGGGTTGCAGTAAAACAATCTAATGTAAATACTCATGAAGGTGGCCATGAAGGCAATGGGAATGTTATAGCATTTGTTTCATTCTGAGCTGCTCCTTTAAGAGTTAGAATGATTTATGCTCAGCGCATACGCGGCGTATACTTATTTTATGAATTCACTAAATGTGATGGAGCGTGCCATGGCGCCTCATGTCAGCGTGCTGTGTCTGCAAACGCACATTCTTAATCATTACAAGAGACACACATACACTTGCATGTATATGGTATATATACTTCTATATAAATGTATAAGTATGCTCCTACACTCTAAGCCATGTCTTTGGCTTTTATTACCATAAATTCTGTCGGCTTTGGGCTGTCGGCGGCGACAGCAACAACATTGCCATCAATTGCTTATATATGAGTGTGTTTGTATGTGAGTGTGTGTGTGTGTGTGTGTAGCTTTATATTTTTACATTTTGCTGCTGTTGTTGTTGTTGTTGCTGTTGTTCTCTCTGGCTGTACAACGTCAGTGCTTTGACGTATTAACAATTTGTCATGCCAAATTAGGCAGCAGCCGGCGTTGCGGCGTAAAAATCAATGCACAGCAACTAATTACTTGGGCTAAGCACATGGTAGACACACTGTCGCCCCTCCCTTTGATCCCCTCACTCCGCCATGATCTCTCCCTTTGTTATTGTTGCCCTGAAGCAACTTGACTGACTTGCTGATTACTTTGCAGCATTCTGCTACACACATGCTGCTGCAGTTGCAGTTTTGGACCGAATTAACTCAGTGGACAGAACACACATCTGCTTGAATTTGCTGAATATTGCAAGTAGCAGCTGATGATGTCCCAGTTGGCTAACACCCACTCACACACACACCCACACAGCCCTAGATGTGTGGGCAGCAGCTGCTGTGTCTGCAGTTTTCCAGAGACAAACACTCACTTTGATCATTTCTCATTTTCTCCGTGACACATGAGTTTCCCTCTTGTCTCCCATTTCTTCTGGCTCCTTCACTGGTTTCTCTATTGCAGCTGCTTTCATGTGGCATTGTTGGACTTGCGTGATATTTTTATTAAGAAATATATCAAATGCACATAATACACCTCATATTGTTATTAAGTTGGCTAACACAGACATGTCTGCAGTACGCAGAGCACAATGTTTAAATGATATGCTTGTTTAATCATAACATACAATAAATGGGTTGTAATTCAATTTCTGCAAATAAATGTTAAAGTTGTATATATATAGTATATTTCAACTGGATTTCGGCAAACGTTTACTCTCAGTCAATGGGGATTTTGAGTAACAACTCTTTTCACTAAGTTGTATGGAATTGAATTGCCGTTTGTAGGGACAATAAATTTTCACTTTGAATATTGAATAAATATTAATAAACCAGATAGAAATGTAACTGAAGTATAACAGTAAATAAATAAAAAACCAACAGTAGCTCGGAAAAATATTTTTAATTTGAACTCAAAGATTACAGACAAAAAAATTTTGAATTTTTAAGTTTTATTTATTTTTGAACAATGATTAAATATTTAGTTTCATTTTATTGAAACTTTTGAATGATTTTTGAATAGATAATTCAAGCTCATTCGTTTTTGTTCAATTTAAGAATTTGATAATCGTCAAGTTTGGCATAAATAAACTAAAGTTTTATTGCGTGCTCGAGTCATACAGCAAACAAAATGTAATTTATTCATGCAAATCTCTGTAATGGCAGTGTGGCCCTTAAAATACAAAAAAAAAAAAAAAAAAAAAAAAAAGAAAAGAGCTTTGGCTAGGTGACCTTTCATGGCATCAGCAGGCCAAAACGAGAATCTGGGCCAAAGAGCCTTTTGCTGCATTGTAGTTAAAAGCAAATGCGAGTGAGCACTACACTAAAAATTTGCATAATCGCGTGAAGCTTATTTGTTAAAACGAAGCTGAGCAAAACAAAATGTCACAAATTACACGGTCGACTGACATGGCAGCGTTGCCGGATTGCGAAAAGGTCAACGTGCAGGATACAGGAATATGTGCAAAGGTGCGAATGTGTGTTGGGTCTTACCAGGTGTGTATATAAGTAGGTGTGTGTGTGTGTGTGTGTGTGTGTGTGTGTGTGTGTGCAGGAAAAGGTAAGAATATTTTGAATAATTTGCATTTAACATGCGCGACATGAAAAGCAAATAAACAACGTCTTGCTGTTGGCCCTTCTTTCAATCTCCCCGCAATTCCCCTTGCTGGCCTTAAGGCAGAGTGGCAATTTGTCAAACTGCTAACTGGCATGGCCAACCACTCGGCTTTCACTTAGTTGATTTGTTGCAGTCGTTTTTCGTCTGGCTAAATGCCTCAAATGCGATTTGATATGTGGCCCATGTGGCATGCAGTGCCTGAAAGCGTTCATATCCGGCCTGACTGCCATGACGTATACGTAATCTCGTTCACGCCAAACCCCCAATCCCCAAACCTATATGCCTTTGGTTCTAATAACTTTCTTTGCATTAGTTATGAGTTAAGTATGCGTAGCAAAGTTGGAAGTTAGAAGTTATTGAACTAACTATAACTATATCTTCTTCATCTTTCATCTTGTCGTGTTCATCTCATATACAAATTAACATAATTTCCACCAGAAACAGGATTTGGCTTGAGCAAATTGTTAAAGTTTTTACATGTATCGCAGCTGCAAGTCAATAAACTGTAGTAAACTTTTTCCCAACATGATCAATTTCCCACATTTACGAAATATGAGAAAGAGTCATAGTATAAATTTGATTAATATTAATGTGGGCGATATTTTGGTTGTAGGAGGACACAGCGCAGACAGGACACAGGACATAGGACACAGGACATGGATAAACAATGCCATGTAATACTATGACTACAATATCAATAAACCAAATGCCAGCGACTCTGCTGACACATTGATGATTTATTGTTATTTGGTCAGCTTTCATCCAACTTCTGACCATTTTCCCATGCTCTTTTTCCCGCCTGCTTTAATATGTTTATATTGCATATTTCACCTATGCCAGGATCATGCTCCATTAAATCTTTTGCGACACATTCAATGAGCCCCATAACGTACGCCCTAATACCTTTCGGATGTGTGTATGTATAGTTCCCTCCTACCCCGACCCGCCCAGTTGGCCAATATTTCCCACCGCTTGACCCACCGAACTACTCTTGCCACACACTGCAATAATCGCTTGACCGGCGGCTGCTGTCGTCATGTGGCACAAACAAGCGCTTGGCACTAATATCCCTTTGTTTATAAATGCTCTAATGCTGCTGGGACGGGGCAAAATTATACTTGTATTTCTATTTTTTTTTATATATGCCAGCCCCTCAACTCGTTTTACACTAACTTCTCTATGAACTGCTGCCAAAAACAACCACAACCACAGCCGCATCCGTAGTGCAAAGGACAGGGGAGTTGGGAGCGGAGATACAGGACATAGAACGCAGTGCAAGCGAGGAACATGTCGCTTTTCAAGTGATAAATTGATTGGACCCCACGCACCCATGCGTGTGTGTGTGTGTGTGTGTGTGTGTGTGTGTTGGGTGTGTGTGTGTGTGTATGGCATAACCAACATTCATATCGACATACAGGCGTAGTTCACCCAGTTGTCAACCCTTGGCATGTTTCGTGGCTATTTAGCCAATTTATGGTTAAGGTTAGTAGCCCGACAGCGGTCAAAGGATAATAGTCACACAGTTCCTGCACATGACTCGAGACCATGTGACTAAGAGACCATAAGACTCAGACAATGTAAGACTATAAACGGCCAGTACTGTGAGTGCTTTCTGCCATGGTTTTCTCTTTGACCCGGTCAAATTGTTTGCACAAGATCAAATTGCACTCGTCCTGCCTGCCACACTCTGACGCCCTCGCTCCATTTCAAATTCTGTGTGGTTTGGCCATGTTAACGGGCATATTATATTCCGTTTATATACCTACATGAGATATTAATGCAGAGCAGCACCTACACTGTAAGA
The DNA here is from genome assembly GCA_018903735.1 of Drosophila cardini. NCBI lineage: Eukaryota > Metazoa > Arthropoda > Insecta > Diptera > Drosophilidae > Drosophila > Drosophila cardini. The sequence goes on along the minus strand of JAEIGM010000073.1, from coordinate 39,667 downwards.
AAAGTGAGAAAATTAGCAGAAGTAGGAGTGATATAAATGTATCAAAGTAGATTAAAAGTTCAAAAGATTCTTACGAATTTTGGTTAGAATTTTAAACAATTTAATGTTACCTTAATTTTATGAGCAGCTTAATTTAAAAGTAGATTCAGTAGTAGTAAAGCATACTTCATTTGAATTTTTTTCAAAGTTTCTTACCAAAACATTATTTTCTTCATTTCCAGCCCAAGAAAACGTTCTCATCTCGTTCTATATTTTTACAGTGTACTACGTAAAAATATTCTAATATATTATGAATTCGTGTGTATATATTTTTATGTAATTTCTGTTTGTGCTTTTATTTTGTCGCATTTTTCGTACATGGTAAATTACAATAAATGTCATTGTACTTTTCCAAAAAGACCTAATGCCAACATTGAGAATTAATTTATGGTGTGAAACTTTTGCTTCATGCATACAAGTGTATGTTGTACCCCCCAAAGAGCTCTGAGAGCCTTACCCAAGGTAAATAATCTTTAATGTCATACTACGAGTATACGAGTATTTGTCCTATAAATTATCAACATTTCCCCTTTACTTTTGCACAGAGTGTGGCAAAGGATAAGGACTGTTTTTCCACTAAATTGTAACCACTGAGAAATATAACTTAATAAGCGTGAATAGTCAGCTATAGAAATGTACAATGGAGGCAATTAATAAGAGATTAAGTTATAAAGTATTGTGGTAAGTATTAAGTGTACACATGTTAATATTGTTTTAATGATAATTTGGTAAAAATGATTAAGATTAAATGCACTACAGTTTAAATATGAAGCCCGAGGACAGTCAAGGTGGTATCATACACAGCGATAGCTTTAGTAGTTTCCAAGCTACTTAGGTAGGGGCACTAATTTGAAATAAACTTGCTCACGAATCAGATGAACTTTCATTCCAAATTTGGTGACTCTAGCTCTTATAGTCCCTGATATCTAGGCGCTCTATAGACGCACGAACAGGCGGACATTGCTATATAGACTCGACTGTTGATACTGATCAAGAAAATATATACTTTATGGGGTCGGAAAAGCCTCCTTCAGCCTGTTACGCACATATCGCTTCCCACAAACCTAATAGACCCCTCTACACTTTTTGAGTACAGGGCTTAAAACAACATAATTTTAATTGAAAGCTCTTTAGGAATAAAGGCTATATAAAATCAGATTCCATATACATATTTGAGTAAAGCAAAACATGTTTTAACCTTAACATATTTTGATGTTACAGAAAAATGCAGAGCCATGAACTACATTCAAGTCACAATATAAAGGATAACAAATAAAGAATACATAATGTACGAATGAATGTAAATATAAATATTTTAATGAAAGTGTCATTGTTTTTATTGTAGCTATCAAAATCAACGCTGCTGTTGGCCAACAAAACCGTGTAGATGCAGCGCTTGATTACACTTATAATATGCCTCATTAAAAATAATAAACTGTCAGCTAAATGAAAATGTTTTTCTTTTCTGATATTTCCCTTTACTTTTTTTTACTTTTTGTTTGTTTCTGTTTTTTGTTTGGTTTGCTAAATTTGAAATTTTTGCAAAATTAATTGCGCGAAGTGCATGTGCAATGTGAAAAAAAATTACTTTCATCTTTTTGTTGAGGAACTGAAACAGGACTCTCGTTCCCTTCATCTCTCTTTCTAGTCCTCTCTTCATTTCTCTCACTTTCCCTCTCGTTGGAATAGCAAGCAAACCAGGGTTCGCTTTGTAGCTACATATATCCTTGAAATGCTAGCTCGTATCTGCCATTTTTGCACACAAAAAGCATTGCTGCAATTCTCCCTATGTTATGAATACTTATGCTATATAAATATATATGTATATATATATGTATGTACAGATATAGTATCCATATGTCTATGTGTATTATATACAAATAAACATTATTGTGTGTGGTGCTGCTAAATGCGGTTTTTCAGCTGCCTTTTGCTTTCTTTTCATACGCTGTTAACTGGACTTTATAGGGGGTATATAAAGTGTATGCAAATTTAAGTAAGAAGCAAATTAAGGAATGCATATTATAACTTGATAGATTTTAATTTAATAATCACTTAAAAGAAATAAGAATTTGTTTAAGAAAAGTATTTGTTTATATAAAATAAACTAAAACTTTGTTCAACTAATCACACAGTATTCCAAAGTCAATCACACTCACTTTATGTTCTTATACTTGTATTTATTTTTGCATTTTTTCAGCAAGTGCTGCATACAGTAATGGGGCTTACTGTTGGTATGAGACTGGGGAATGGGAATAGGAATACTGAGCGGAGTGGAGGGAAGGGAGAGCGTGTTGGTGTTTATGGCAGCAGAAAAGGCCATAAACTGAACAAAAAGCATATTCTTTAGTCAGAATGTGTACGTGTGTGTATGTGTGTGTGATGGTGTATGTGTTATGTTTGAGAGTGGGTCCAAGCTAAACGGCATTTGGGGACTAACTGCAGCTAAAATGTACAAAAACTAAGATTTCATAAGCTGTACCTTCAGTTAGCGATGACAGCACGAAACGACATTGAATAAAATAATATAGAAATATCGTTAATATTTTAACTTAAAATATTTATTCACAAATATTTCATTGGGTAATGCTTTAGGCTTAAATAACTCTAAATAAATGTTATCATTTGAGGGCTCTAAGTCACATCTCTTTGCACAGTTGTGGTTTAGATTTTCGAGAGCATTGAAATTGAAGCTGGAAATACAAACACGGTTACCCACAGAGCAACAATCATCGTTCGAATGCCTTTGCCTTGTTTCTGCACAGAAATGACATCCGACATTGCAGTGGGATTGGACGACCATGGTCCACATGGAATGAATGTTATTTTGGAACCTGACTGTACACTGTCAGAAGAGCAAGGGGAATGTGGCCAAGACTTAGGTGAAGACTGAGCTGGAGACTGAGCTGGAGACTAAACCAAAGACTGAGGCTGTGGTTGCTGCGCATTTGTTTGCAGCAGAAATTAAAATGTTTACACAACCGAATGCTCGAATGCCGACGACGTTTTGCATTCATTTGTTGATGTCCTTACTGATGGTGTTGTTGGTGTTCTTGTTGCTATTGTTGTTGTTGTTGCTGTTGTTGTTGCTCTTCTGTGTGTCCATGTTATCCAGTGCATGTCCTTCAACAACATTTTGCTGAATGTGGCAGGCTACAGCTGCAGAGGTGTTGATGTCGACATTCCTGCCGTCCACTCTGTCTCAATTCTATTTAACTTTTGGCATTAAGTATTTCACTTTGGAATCCAATAATAATTATATACGTTCACTGAATACTATAAAAAGTAATTCATAAAAGTACCACTTACACTGATAAAAATGAATGTAGGTTTTAAAACTAAGATATTGGTTTCAGAACTAAGATCTAATTACAATTATTTTAAAACGAATCCAAAAATATATAGAGCTACTCTTTTTGAACAGTGTAAAATTTCTTAACTGGTCGTCGCTTATTCTGCGTGAACAGCTTTTGAATTCAATTGGCATAATCTTAAGTACATCCAAATAGATTCGCCGTCTGTCCGCAAGTGGTATTTGCGGCAGCAGCAACTTAACACCGTTTTAATCTGCCATTTGGCAATGCAACGATTTTCACTTCCTGTGTGCAATCTTCCCTAAAGCTACCGAAGCCCTAAACTGGCCCCGATCCCTGTATATACCTCACCTGCCCTTCAGTTTGCCAACGGATGCCACTTGAAGTCAAGGTGCTGCTTGCAACATGATTGCAGGCCGGCAGGCAACTTCTTAGCGCCAGTTTGCCAGGCTAAAGTGCAACTGAATATTTTATGAAGTTGGCAAGTACTTCGTCTTAGACTTTGGACATGCCGGAAACCACAAGCCAAGGCTGTCAAACTAACGACAGTAACAACAAGAGCAACAACTAAAAAACAGATTTCTGACTAAGCTCACCGGAAAGTTGTCATCAAGTATATACACATAGATACATACCAATTACGTATGTCATTTCCACTAAATAAATAAGAATTACAACGAGTAAGAGTACATAATTTATTCGGGTTAACTATCCAAAACGAAGTTGCTTAAAACGACTAGTTATAGAATTAAATAACAATTTTGTCAAATATATAAATGGAAATATGTTAAGAATGCTTGACTTCAAGTTGTCCCACTTAAAGCTAAGAACACTTGTCTGTAAATAGTGTGTAGTTTTAATTTAAATACTTAGCCATTTAAAGTTATCTATGCAACTAACAATTGAGCCTTGAATTTCATTAGAATTTATACAAATTAATTGTTGGAACAGAAACAAATTTAATGTGTGTTAATCTGCCAATTAATTTAAATAAATAAACATTTTTAGGAATGTTTTATGAAATTAATTAGTTTAACATATTTGGGGTTAAATTTTTGAGTTAGTTAAATAAATGCTTCAAATAGTTATGAATAACTCAATAATTTAAATAAAATGTTGTTGAACGAACACAGTAAAATACACAAAAATGTATACAACACTCAGTGCACTCAGTACTAGAATTTTACATTTAAATAAGTTTCAACGAAAGAAGAAAGCAGAGAAGTTAGTTTATTCCGTTTCCATATTTTATAAAATATGCATAACAGATTCAAAATATATATTTTCTCTTAGCTACTGTAGATATATATACATTTTTTGTGGACTTTTATTGCATTCTGGTAAACTTATCTAGGAAATTGATGTTGACCCAGTTTCTTTATAACAAACTTAGAAGCTTGATTAGTTGGCATTTAATTTTAATTATATTTCATTAGACTCATTTATCCTTATAAGATTTTGTGCTTTCAATTATGTTAACTCTTGAGGCAATAAGTACAAACTTTTTTATTTTGAGTGTGAGGTCGTCGACTGTTGCCAGGTTTAGTGGCTCAGGTAAGACGGAAAAAGGTTTTCCAGTTGCCCAAATGGGGAATTGAATTCGCTAAAGCAGAAAATAAACAAAATGAGAATATAGCATACTACGTAGTACGTAGTACGACTACAAATAACGGCCAAAGCATATTTCATTCATTTTGCCACAATTTGAAGCCAAGTTCGGGGTTTGAGCTCTCATTTTTGGTGATTTATACGAAGGCTTCGTCTCCGTTTCGTTTATTTGTCTTTGTTTGTGGCTGACTTCTGCTTCTGGCTCTGGTTTCACTTTTCTTTTTTCCTTTTCTGCTACTTGCTTTTCCTTATTCGTTTTCGTTTTCTTTTTCTCTTACTTTTATTTTGGTTTGCCGCTTTCGTTATGGCCGCCAATTGAATTTGCTTTTATTGCATTTTTTTGTGCGGATTCTGGACGCTGCATATTGTTGGTAGCCTCCAATGTGGCTCTCTCTCTCTCGTTGGTCTGTGCTCAGTACATTATCTCTAAATAATTTATGTTTGTATACATTTTAATTTAATTTATTTGTACAACCAGACTATTTGTTTTTGTTGTTGTTATTGTTCCTGCTGTTTCTATTGTTGTTGTCCCTGGCCTGATGTTTGGCCAGCAAACAAACCGCCAACAAATACAATAAATTCTTCATATAAATGGGTATCCGAGTGTATGTCTGTGTATATATGGGTGTGCATGTATGGCTGTGTGTGTGTGTGAAATTGCGGTAAAATCCAATATTGATTGAGTAGCCACAATGTTGGCTTGCTTTGGCAAATAAGTAAGATATCGTAAAAGGCCTCACAGAGTAATTGCTTATATTATATGGGTACATACATAGTTTTTATGAAGATTGTTTCTTACGGAAAACTGGAATTGCACTTTGGAGATTTTTTCATTACACTTAAGAGTGATAAAACCATCCGGCGTATACGCAATAAATCAGACTTGCAACTTTCACTTATACGCACTTCGTTTGTAGTTATCAGGAAAAGAAAACTTAAGTAAAAAGTATTAAATTGTTTGATTAAGTAGTAGGAAGAAATATAATAACTAATGTCATTCATTTGCTTTGAATTTAAACAGAAACTTCTGACTGTTATCGGTTGGAAATCGATGCTGAGTTCCATTGTATCTGCCCATTGAATAAAGAATTCATCAGTTTTTAGTAAAAAACTTTTGAATATTTCATATGTTCACATAAACTTTTAATGATGCTGTGTGTAATAGAATATATGCAGTGAAATTTTATATTTTTGGTAATATATGAACATTATCATCGTTGTCCATGTTCATTACTGGACGCTCTCATTATGCGCTGAAGGGGAAAACTAACTTAAAAATAGTCAGTTAAATATATATTGTTGAAAACAAAGGCAGACAGATCTGTTGTAATTCAAGCTAGAGCCCTACAAGTGAATTTCAACTCCTTCACAATTCACTCACATTTCATGTTCAGCACATGGCAAATGGAATTCTTATGTAGTTTTGAAAAGGAACTACTACATACATATTTAATACAGTATGTGTTATACATATGCACACACACACACACACACACACACACACACACACTCTCATAAATATATTTGCAGAGTTCTTGTGTTGTTTCAGTCAATGTTTTAAAGTTTATGTTAGCCCCATAGACTGAAATGGCCCTTAACGGGCGTTGATCATATTTTGCACTCCGGATGCCGTTGTTCGTAGTAAACTCGTAATTTACATAAACATAAAGTCGTTTGTTATCCATGGAGCGTAGCAGATGTATTTACATACGCTTCTATGTACGGATATATGTATATATACATAGTTATATTCAGTGGCAGCTGTAGATGAGTATTTGCTCATTATACAAGTTTAATTCCCCGTGCCCCAAAATCAGACGCTGTTCTTTGGTCTATGACCTATAGCTTCGGGTTTTTGGGTAACTGTCGGCTTTCCTATTCTTGGCTAAGAACTTTGTTTTACGATTGCCTCAAACTATACTCGAATTCAGTTTTCATTCATATAATCCCACTTCTGGTGAGCACTCGTGTCAGTTTGGCCAACTGAAAATGTTGAATACGTTCAATGGCCTGTAAGCGGCTTAGCCAGATAGCAGAGAGCAGAAACTGATTGCCAATTAGTAATAGGTCTGTCAGAAATCCTGTTCCTATCAAAATTAAAGCTTGAATATCGAAATTACAGTTTTTTTACTGAAGAACTATAGTTTCTTGAAATTAAATTTCAACGTAGTTTTGCTCTGACTTTAAAAGTGTAAGTTCTACTTTCGTTTTAAGAAGAATTTAGTTTAAAACCCTTTGACTTTTGACTCATTTGACGTGATATTCGTTTATACTTGACCACCAGATATTGACTGTTTACCATAATTTGTAGCCGGTTCTCTTAAAGCGACGTTTTTTGTTAAATTGCTCAACGAAGTGAATATTTAGCTTGTGACTTTCGGTCGTTTCGATTTCCTGGGGAAAAGCAACAACTTGGACTGTTAAGAAAATTGCAACGTTGTACTTACTTGTAAGAGATTTGAACATCGCTCAAGTCAGCCAGTCCAGACAAAAGCACTATCTTTCTGTGTTTCTGTCTGTATCTATGTGTTTTGTCGGAAAAGATGTTGGCTGCCTGCGGATGGGGCTTGTTAGCGTTGATTTTATGCAGATTTCCACGGAAAATTTATGTAGAACTACCCAGATACAATGTATGTTCGTCTGGCACTGCTGATGGTGATGGTGATAGTGATAGTGATGAGAAGGCAGTTTCCCAATAAAGCGACAAGAAGAGAGAAAGTACATGAAGTGTAAGTTTCATTTCAAATTGATTTATGCAGACATTTCTTTGTATCTCTTTTTCCACTTGATTTTCTTTTTAATAGACACAAAACCTAGAATGTATTTACTTGATTGCATTTGAAAGCATTTGGTTGTAGGGAATTTCTGCATTAAGGATGAAATTGTTATCAATTTTAGTCGAAGGCCAACAATCTGTTTGAGCTAATTAACCCCACCATTGATATCAATTGCCTGGGATACCGAAAACCGGCAATAATATTTCATTTCAGTTGCAGGTATTTTCAATAGTAGATGCGAATATCAAATTTATTGCTAATTAGCAACAACATTTTCACACACAGCTGTTATTAAATGATGTACAACGATGTGTGTGTACGTGTGGGTGTGAGGGTGTGTGTGTGAGTGTTGGGTGTGCGTGCGTGGGTGACATGCAAATTTGATACAAAACTTTAGCTATTGGCAAATTAATTTGGATTTCATTTGGGTCGTGTCATAGGTAATCGCAGCCCCGACTTCAACCTGCCAGACAGATTAGCTTATTGTCGGTGCTGATAAATTTTGCTGATGCCAAGCGATAGCAATAATTCACCTCTGTCTTCCTCTCTCTCTCTCTCGTTTCTCTCTCACACACTCTTTTCCACTCTGTGTTAGTGTATGTGCTATTAAGGTTAAGCATATGTGTGTGTCTGTGTGTGTTTTGGAGGAAAGCGACTGCTAAACGCCCCCTTCATCGCAGAGCTCTATTAGGCGCCATAATTAATAGCAGCTTAACTTATAATTACGGTCACCCCAAAACCACAAGCAACCATTTTGGCTTAATTGTTGAGGTTGTTTTGTTATTGTTGCTTTACGGTTGTGCCTGAGTGTGTGTGCGAGTGTGACTGTGTGTATGTGTCTGACCTAAGTTTCCTGGCAATGACACATGTAAATTCAAAACACATTAACTTTAAGCAAATTTGGAAATATGACCCAAATACCAATATGTTTCAAGCAAGACGATTACTTTAATTAGATTAACTTAAGAAAACAATAAAATTAAATTAAATTTCAAAGTTGAATTGAATTAGATATCTTAAAGATGTGAAAACTATGTAGGGAAAAGTCACTTTTCACATTTATTTGATTTCATGACTTTAAAACTTAACAAACATCGATTTTAATGCTAGATATTAAATTGGAATTTGTCAGCATAAAATCAAGGTAAATAAATAATAATTTATTGTTGTTTTCTGGCAAATTGCATAATTTTGCTTTTAACATAATTAAATACAAATGTAGACAACAATAACAGCAAAAAGTTGGAACAAAAACAAAAAAATACATAAAACTTTCATGTTTATTTACACACTAAATGCTCTGCCAATAAAGTTTTATAGGCTGAATTCAATTTATAGTTTTGTTTGTTTTCATTACATTTCCAGCATTTTATTTGCCATTATTTTTATGATACAATTCTCCAGTTATACATTAGAATGCCCCAATTAGAACCTTTTATAGGGTATTCCTCAATTTCAGTATATTTACAAAGCAGCAAAAAGTGTCGACTTTCATACGGAAAACTCCAAATAAATTTGCATATTTAATCTAGAGGCGGAGACGGAGGCCGAGGCAAAGGCGTGGCATTTTGAATTATATATTTGTACTTAATACTAACGTAATTGGAAAACATGGCCCAAATTACACCTCTGTCAATATTGAGGGTAAACAAATTTTGTAATTTGAAAAATTGCTCTCGCCACCAAAATTAATGGAAAGCGATTAAAATATTGACACTAATTGAAAAGATGGCAAGGCAAACGCGTTTAAGCTTCCTCTAATTGAGCTGATAAGGAATGAAATATGAGATTTATACTCCTCTGTGGTTTTAAAGCAATTCAACAACTGCAAAATTTCTAGTCGCTTTAATTTCTAACAATTTATGTGCCATGCCATGTTGAAAGGAAAATGTGCTCCAAATTTGGTCGGCAGTAAAAAATCTTACGAGATTTATAAGAAGTGAAATTAATGTGGCAGCGCGTCTTGAAGGCAAAAGCAAAAGCATGGCACAAAAAATAAAAAAAAATGGAATAAAAAAACACAAACGAAGCCAAATGCTCAGTAAGAAAAAAAGTCTGGCCAACAGAGCGATGAATGTGATGAAGAAGAGGCTTTTGGCCAGGCTAAGACAGGCCCAGTACCAGAACCAGGACCAGGACTCCCCAGTGCCCAAGTAAGTTCGCAGCTCACCAAATGCGAATCGAATTTATTTTATTTAGAACACCATTTCCATCGCCATCACCGCCTCCTTCTGCATCTCTGTTGTTGTCCTTACCAGCCGAAAAGCGAAACTTTTCGCGCTTAGTTGCCTTCTCAGTGTTAGAGAGTAAAAGAGAAGAGAGAGAGAACAGGGAGTAGAGAGAAACGAACTCTCGACCACTTTTACTGAATTTTCTTTATGCCTCATTCTCTCGCTTTTCTTTTTCCATTTTTTTTGTGTGCATTTGAAGTTATTTCAAAAGTTTTTCCCTTTTCACATTTCTAGCTTGTCCTCTTTTTACTCTGGCTGCACAGTCACAAAATGGCAACTTACGGGAAAACTGCGGAAATTGAAATAAAGAACTTAGCAAAACGCCAGCATTTGGTCAATTCATACGGTCACTAACCATTAATAACAATATACTAACACAAAATCTATTCAAACATAAAATGTAAAAATTAATTTTATTGTTAACAACACAAATAAATCAAGACTTTCTTCACAAGATTCCATACACATTCATTTATTGCAATTAAATGTGATATAAGCAAGTTCGCTTGGGTTGTCAATACATGTCATTTGGGTAATAAGTATATAGAAGTCCAAAGTAGTTAAAGCCCTTCTTCCCTGATTGACTTTAAGAGCAAGTCCAAAGAGGAGAAATACTTTAATCTTTACTTCTCTCCTTTCCATGTTCTATATCTACCTTTGTTGCTGTACTAAGAGACACAGCTTTTGTTTCACTTGTAAGCACGATACAGTATACAACTCAGAATACAAAAACAGTTTACACTTCTAACAGTTGCGAAATTGTTTTCTTTTTACTCTTTTTTTTTTTGCATGAGAATCCATCAGTTTATCTCAACTCTTTAGCATATGTTTGATTACAACAGTGTCGCAATCCTGTTTTACAATTCACCTGTGTCCATGTGTGCTACCAAAAAATCAATTTTATGGCAATTTTCATGCAACGAAACAAGACAAAAAAAAATCGAGCTTAACATGCAGACGATATGCTTCCGGTTTTCTCATGCTGCTCCAATATCTTATCCTCTTCAGTTGAAGTTTTGTTTTTTTCCCCCATTCCTCTGTAGTTTATGTTGTCGTTGTTGTTGTATTTGTTGCCATTTGCTTTTGGATGGATTTCATTACAGTTGTTGTAGTTGTAGTTGCGCCCAATGGGCTCTCTCTCTCTCATGGCTATGGCTATGGCTATGGCTCTACGAAGTATTTATCCATCACTGACAATGTCAAATATATTACCCATGATGAATGACTCTGCGGATTTGATGAATGTGTTTTGTGGCTTTTCGCCTGCTCCATAAACGGTCCCCGTTCAGTAGAGCACCGAAATGTAATAAGGAGAAAAAAAAGATCGGAAAACGAGGCGGAAAATATATAAAAAAAAAAAAAAATAAAAATATTGAGGGAATCTGCACATGATTTATAAAATTTCACTGGCGTTGAATGCTGATACTCCGATGTCTGCTAGGACGTAGGCGTTCGATTTGAACTTTTTTGGGGCAAATCAAACAATAAGCGACGCATATATCATTTCACTCTGCCACAATCAAAGATACTGTTCAAACTGATGTCAATTTTCTGAAAAGTTTGAATGAAAACTGCTGAAAGAAATGTTCTTTCAATTGCAAATATTTTGCTCAAGTCAACACAAGAGATAGGACCTTTGTAAAATATTGATTGTAAATATTAAAAACATAAAATGCAATAATTAAGTGCAACTATTAAAGTCACTGTAGGGGAGATGGAAGTCAAAGGAGTGGAACAAGAAGTTGGCTGACGAATAAATTACGCAGAAAAGAAGGCACGTTCCTGTAATAATGGCTGGTCAATTTTAATGAGTCTACGTAGGAGCACGCACAGGAATACACGCACTTCTATATAAAGAAATGACAGGACGAACGGACAGACAGACAGACAGACAGATGGAGGGGGGAAGTAAAGCCAGAGGAGTCTTAAGAGGAGCAATACCATTGCGGCAATTGAACGAGTTTCTTGCCTGCGTCTGTCAGTTAACGCGTGTCCTGTATCCTGTCAGAGGATGGCACACAAGCCGAAGAAAAATGCTGCGGTAATTACATTAACAGTAAGGAAATGTTGTTTATTGAAGTAAGCTGAAATGTAACTATTTTCATTAAGATTGAAATATGTATCTTTATTATGGTTAAAGGAAAACTCTCCGTTTGCTGTTGTTTCTTAGTTACAGGTAGAACAGACAATCGCATACAATACGAACAAAGCATAATAATTTACAACATATTAGAAGCTTGATTAGGTGAAAGTTGGATTGGGAAATGGGAAAACGTTGAATAAAGTCATGTACATATATTATATTAGTTAATCAGAACTCTGAGAGAGTCGATAAGAAAGGGAAAATAAATGAACGATAAGTAGTTATAATATATAGAGTATGTTAGAAATTCTAAGGACTTGAAGCCTGATTTTATCTACATTTATTTAATACTTAAAGTTATTAACTGTCAAGAAATTTATTAATTCTTTAAATGCCAAATTATTTTCCATTTGAAGCTCAGACTCTTATTAATCACAATTTAATTCCAAACTTGAAACAATTTTTAATAGAACACTAAGCCAAAAGTTGCAATATCTACTGGTGATGAGCATGGCCAAAAGACAACGGACCCAGAGAGGCACAAGTGCGTTTAATGATATCCGGTTAGTCCGTTGGTGTTGCCCATTGGATTGGTCATTAAGTACAGTCGCTGCCATGTTTTATGGCCACGAAACATGCTGGGGCCAGTTTGATCAAAAAACTTTTAAAAATTTAACCATATTTTTATGTCCTTTTTTTGAACGATTTTGTTCGTTTTTCTTTTTATTAGTTTGCATGAATTGCTGGTAAGTGTTGTCTGACTACTAAAATGTTGTGTATATTTCAGCGTCTTTAATTAATTTTTTATTGCATTTTCAGTAAGGTTTTTTTCGTTGCTGTTTTTGTTGTCGTTTTTTGCGTGCTTGCAATTAGAATTGTGTCTCAAGTTGGGGTTCTGGCCACGTGCCAAGAGCAAAAATGTTATCAGAAAAACATTAATGCGACAATTACGACATTTTTAATTGTTTTCAAGTCTCACTCGTTTATTGTCGCATTGTCGTATTGTCACACTGCTGTACTGCCGTATTGCTGTGTCTCTTTTACTCTTTTCATTCTCTGACTATATATCTTTCCGTCTTTTATTGTCCTTGTTGGAAAACGGGTAATTAAAAACGTGTTATGAGGCAACGGCGTGCTTCGCAGGGGTGGGAAAGGCATGAAAGTTTTCTTTTTGGGGTCAAAAGGAAAATGGAATGAAAACAGAGAAGCGTTAATTGCTGGCTATTCGCTGGCTCGAAGAAATTAATGTTCATTTTAGAAGCATTTTACTACATCGGATGAATGACTGATGACATAATAAATGTGGATACACATTTATGAACTTTGCACTATAACTTCACACAGCTGGTCAAATCAATTGGATTTCTGCCAGTAGTTTGCTCCTACAATCTGTTGACACTTTTACCAATAACTTTTTCAGACTCTATGGAGCTCAGCGTCCATTCAATTATTAGTTTCGCATTGGGTGTTTACGCTCTAATTGCGTAGAAAAAAAAAGTGTGGAATATATATGTATGTACGCAAATGCTGGTAAAGTTGGTGGAAATTTCATTAAATTTTCATTTCTAATTTTCCAAATGGATTAACGCTAAAAGATGCAGAAATCTTTCATCATAATTAGCACGCGGTGCTGGCCAGGAACCAGCACGCAGCGCACATAGTTGTCCACTGCTCACATACACACACATACATACACAGAGAAATGTATTTTCACACACACACACACACACTCACACACATATATAGATATTCATGAGCGTGACCAGGCTATTCGCGTCGTCCACTGCTCCTTAAATCCCCATTCGTTTTTCTCTTTTCAATATACCATACAGACAGACACTTTTAATACCCTTCCCCCATGAATGTCATACAATTTTCACACAACTAGCTTATTAGATTTAGTTTTATAAATTAAATTGTCTTTAAATTGTGTTTATTTAGTATATTTTACATTTTATCATACAAAGTATATACCATATTTGTAAAAGTGTATTCAAACTTCGTTGTCTGGCAAAATAATTTAACTTTTCTCAATTTTTTTCCACTTTTGCTTATGCTTTCGCTTCTGTATTCAATGTAGCCGGCGGCATGGCCTTGCGCCTTGTTTGACTAACTCATTTTGAGCAATTTGTGAGACTGCCACACCCAGACCGCCTCCTACCTCGAAGCCGCCTCCTTAAACATTCGCTGTTTAATTAAGCGCTAAGATAAGATACTGTTACTTGTAAATGTGCTACAATCTGTTGAACAGAAAGTGAAATCTAATTACAGTTGCACAAAAGCAACTTGCAATTTTCATGCTAATCAATATTTAAGTAGTTCAAACAATTTTTTATATGCATATTAAGTAGTTTCTTGTTCGCTGACGCCTCGGGTCCAATTCCATGGGGTATCAAATGTATTCCATTTTGCTCTTTGACCCATTTTGGCAATTATTATAATGCGGAAAGTTGCAAGTTTCAACTTGGAATACAAGAATTTAGCGTGCGCTTAAAAGTATGCTACGATTTTTAACACTTTAGTATTATTTCAGCTATATTTATTAATTTTGAATATAGCAACAATTAATTATATAACATAAGCTTTTGGCTTAGGATGCTGAAGACATTGCTTGTCCACAGTTCTAAATCCAATTTAATTGAAAACAAAAACAGCACGTGGTTGCCCACAACTCTAGAACATGAGAACATTTTTTATTTAGAATTTACTTTTGTTATTACTGCAACTTAAGTCGCACACAATTCCACACAGCTCGAGGATTTTGTAGCTTGCACATAAGTCTGCCCGAAGGGGACAGTAAGAGGTATTAACAGGGGCCAGAGAGGGTGTGCATGTGGGTGTTTGTGTGTGTGTGGGGGGAGAGACAAGTGCATTTCCTTAGACGAAACTTGAAATGAACTCATTTCGTCGCTGCTACGCAAAATTACAAAATACTGTCACGTATGTCGCTTTTTAGAATATTGCTGTGTTTCCCGCAGAAGCAACAGAAGAAACAGCAGAACAAGAACGAGAACGAGAAGTAATGCTAAGGAAAATATCAACTTCTTACATAAATTTGGGTCAAAAACTTTAATTTAAACGAGTGCCACTGTTGCCGTTGTCTACATTGTTGTTTCTTACAGTTACAGCTACAGTTATTCTAAACAACATCAGAAAGCATCACGTATACGCACTGCAACACAAACACAAAATACAAATAAATTAGATGCACTTATAACCAGCAAAGCTCGACCAGCAGCAGCATACACTTGTGGACAGAAAGGGTAAAAGTTTCTAGAGGAGATTTAAGTTGGAAGCAAAGGAAATTTACTAATTCCAAAGTTTTGTACGCATTAACCTCGAAAATCTGCGCACAGGCAAATGCCGATTTGTAGCATGTGAAGAAGTGCAAGGAAGGTGGAGAAGGGCTCCTGAGTCTGCAGCCCAACTTGAAGATACTGGCTGCACATGTACCCGCACACACTTAACTCTTACGTTATATTTTCGCAAATAATTTGGGTCACGATCTGCCAAGAGAAGAGTTCTGGTGGGGGACAGGAAGGTTGGTGGAGAACTGGCTTGCATATTGGTAGATGTTGCTTAAGGCAGCAGCACGAGTAGTAGTCGAAAGAAAATGCGGACAGCGATGAGAACGACAAGTTAACGTGGCGTATACGCAACCTCCGAGTTAAGCCGTGGCTAAAAACGACTAAGGACAATAAAGACGTGGGAGTGCAGCAAGTCGAGTTGAACTATTGTCAAGTTTTAACCCCGATACGCAACGATGTCAGATTAGGTGACGTCCTCTCCTCTCCTAAGCACACCACAGTATTTTTGCGTTGCTCCTTTGCTTGGGACTGAACGCCGCTGGGCACAAAACAGATGTATATATGTAACAATTGCAGCACGCGCCGAGTAGACGAAAAGACCAGGCGAGAAGGGGCAAGGCGAGGCCAATATTGTGGGTGGCAACATGTTGCAACTTGCAATCGTCAAGTAAATTGGGAAGGAATATGCCGCACGGTGACAGGGACCGGGCGAGTAATCATACAACGTCGACGGAGACGACGTACTCAAGGGCCCCTTGAGTGCATAACAACAAATGAAATTGTGTGACAAGCGGACTAACGTGGATGCTATGAAGTACTATGGGCGAGTTTGAAACATTTTTCATTAAAAATAAATCTTGAAAAAAGGATTTTAAGTATGATACAAATGTGTCAATCAACTTAACAATCGATACATTAAATTAATATCTTCAGACTTTCGCAAATGTGTATTAAAAACGGTCACGAGCTTATCAAGGAATCTCTTACAAAAAAATATAATACTTTTCTGGCAAAACTCCATATTTTGTTCCCTAAAATGGTTATTCTGACCATGGTTTTTGGAATGCAGCAAATGAGGTTGAGGTTACTTAAGAGCGGGAGGCTTAAACTCTTGTCCAGCCCGCAATAAGGGCGTGCCTGTGCAGCCGACAGACCAAACTACCGACAGACAGACAAACCGACCCACAGACAGCTCGAAATGCGCCACGAGCAGTCGACATGTGTGCATTTAGGTATTTCCATGTCAGTTCCAAATGCCACTAGCTCAACGGCAGGCCGCGTTTGCTTACCGCCACTCTCCGCTTACCGCTTTCCGTTTGCCGTACAAGTTCAAAATCATGTCTCGTTGGTTGGCTTTTTAGGCCAGGTCAGGACCGGCATGCGGTAGGCCAAGCCAAGAGACGAGGTCACAGGAGACTGGTGAATTCACTGCGGTTCACTCATTCAAGACGCTGGCATTCGGGGATAAACAAAATAGTTTTCTCAACATGTGTGTTAGCAAATTGTGTGCATTTTTTTTCCTCAGCTTTTGTTGTTTGGCTAGTAGATTCTATTTGAGGTATTACCATATTACCTCTTACTCAAGGCAAGCCAAACAATTTCTTTTGCCTTTTGGAATGAAAAAAAATTGTACTCTCTGTATATTCGATAGGTAGACTACTTTATTTTGCTTACATTTTATGATTAAGTTTTCCAAGATAAACAAGTTTATGTGTGCATGCAAGAAAGGAAAAACCCAGTATCGAGAACTTTGCCAGACCAAATGAAAAAGTTCAAATAAACAACGGCAAAGAACTCTCAACTTGTAATGCAGTTTCAATATACAAATCAATAAACACCCTGAGGACGTTGATGTTCAACTGAAACAAAGGCAACTTGCAGCAAATTGTGGGTCTACAGAGGGGCAGTCTTAACAATAACCGCAAACTGGTTGAATGCCCACAATGCTGGGAAACTTTTCAGACATTTTATTTTTCCTGATTTCCAGCGACAGTAAAAAGACCAAATGGCAAACCCGGCAAAAAGAAAGGTGCAACGGAAAACTGCAAGACCATAATGTATCCAAGCCGACTCCAAGAAGTACAGAGTTGCAAAGAGGAATACACAGAGAGTGGGAAAGAGGGAGAAAGCCAGGAAAAAGTTAATGATGTCACTGGCACTTGCCGTAGGCTGCCACAAAGAGACAAACTCAGAGCCAAAACCACATATATGAGTAAAGTGCATGAACCAACAATGTTTTTCTACTTCCCTTTTCCTTATTCTTAGCCATTTTCCTGTTTAAACCACATACCTTTAAGCCAAGTATGTGAGCAAATCATACAATTAAATAAACACTCGAAAAAGATTTGATATCTCTATAAGATTGCCACATTTTTCTCAGCTTTCTCATAACAAATCCAACTAAATCAAATAAAAACATTTTAGAGAACCCAATTTCAACAGAGCGCGGATAAGTTTGTTAGTCGATTTTTAATGGGAATTCTCAATTCTTCATTTCTATTTTGTGTATTTTTTTAAAATCATTATTATGCCCAGATGTTTGTGTTTAAAACAATGTCTAATTACCAATCCGAAAACAATCACATTAGTCGAACTCAAGGCTGACTGTCTCAAGGGGATTGGTTAGAAAAAAAGGCTATAATCGTGGAAGGCACTCAACAAAATTTCAAGCAATTAAATCTTTAAGACTCGTTTAAAAACGTTTTCGCTTCTGTTTCTTTCGTTCATTTTTTTTCTTCGCTGTGTTTTGCGGAGCAGCGAACTAATTATAAAACGGATGCGACGGGACTCCTTAGTGCTCGGAGCTCGGGACTTGGATTCGGCGTTGGGACTTGTGCAGTGAGGGGAATTTTTGCTTTGTTTAAGGTCCAAAACCAAAAGGACAGATAAATGCGACGGTCTGCGTCGCGAATAAGAGTATTTTGCATAATTGTTGACCCAGAAAGTCGAAGGAAAGCAACAAAAACAAAGTAACACACAGGCCAAAAAATAAAAAGAGCAGCAACAAAATTGTTATTTCTCTGTTTCTCTTTTTCTACCCGTTAAACTTTGAGTTAGGGTATATTGTAATCGTTGCAGTGCTTCGTCAGTATTTACAGCACGATCTCATATGCACCAATAAGTAGAACAATTAAATTTGCGAAAGAGAAGTTTTCTTAAATATTTCCTAGACCTCAATTTATACCCTTAGTACTACAAAGTCTTTTAAAGTATTCCTCCAAACATTTATACGAATTTCTAGAACGCCAACATATGTCCTTTGGCACCTTTCGACTGTCTCTTTAATTTAAACACCTAAAAGTATGCAACAGATTCCACACTATTTGACCGTAAAATTTAAAACAAAATTGATAGAAATAACGGGTGTCTAATAGTCAAAATGTTGAATGTTATAGGTTGCGTTTTTTCTCTCCATTCTTTCTTATTTATTTTTTGCGCTGCAAGGATATTTTTTGGTCTCCTTTCTGGGCGCCACCGTTGATTTGTAATTAGGAAACGGCCGCCAACTGTCGCCTTCGTTTTGCTGGCGGGCGAGGCGTGGCATGGCGACTGCGGCAAGAACCACGCCCCATTTGCACCGCAAAAGCGGCAACGACTGGAAGCATTAGCGAACGTTAAATACCCAAGTGCCATCTGTTGGGTACCCAACCAGTAGTCGCCTCACCTCTCTCATACCGCCCATTGTTCCCCTTTGCTCTTGAGTGGCAGCCAAGAACAGGGGGCAAAATTAAATGAATGAAAAGCGCTAGAAGAAAAGTGTAAAGCAATGACGCCTCATTCCCAGTGGACATTTAAGCCAGCCAGTGGCAAAGGCAGCGTCACTTTGCGGCTTTTAAAATGTGGAGATCCCCGCGGGTTGAGGTTAACGGGGGAAAAGTAGTCGTAAATTTGCCCACAACAACTGCACCTTAGTAGTCGGAGTGGGGAGGGGGGATACAAAGTCAGAAAGTTGTGGCAAAAGTTTATTAAAAATTTAAATTCAGTTTTAATATTTTCTTTGACTTGTGCCTTCTTCAAGCAATCTGGTGCTCAAGGAAATGCACAAAATTGAAATTATTTCATGTCCGGTGTCACCATTTGGAGCTTCCGTTTGGCACCCTTTTTCTTTTTATACTGAGGGAAAAAGTCGGACCTTGCTGGGTGGAAACTTTAATCCCTTTTCCATTGATGCAGAACTTTTCAACTCAACTTTTTATGCGGACGACCTTCAGAGCATGTCCTTTCTGGGCCTTTCCGTTGTTTACTTACAGCTCGAACGGTGTTGCATGTTTTCCGCTCTTTTAACATTGTTCCTTTTCTCCTTCTCAATGGCCATCCATAAATGTTTCTGATGAAAAGCCAACCAAATTTACGATACTTTTGCATAATTTTCGAAAACTGTGTAGCTTCTTATACCAGCCAAGAACTGACAACGGTACTCTATTGTTTTCTCTGATTTATGGTACAATAAAAAGTTTTATTAAAGATGGAGAAACGAGTCAAACTTCAGATCTAAAGAGACAAGTTTTGTCAAATATATTTCTTATAAATATCTCAAGTTTTTCATGCTGCGTTCCCCATTTTTTGTTAAATTTTAATTGAAATTTTGGGAGAAGAGGTTGCTTAAGCTATGCAGCTTCGGTATTTGCCATCTTGCCGAAAAGTGCAGTTTACAGTTGGTGATTCTAATTGGTCTGAGGCACAGAAATCCGTGAAAAGATTTGTTTTTGGCTCTTAAATTGCTTTTGGAGTGATTTGCACAAACGCAAATCTCTTTCAGTAACCGCCTGGCTTTTATAACAAGCGCCCAACTAACACTGACACCTAAAAGTTTAGTCCTCCACAACACTGAAATGGGAATTTGGTACTTGCTGCCAGCCTTCTAAAGGCATTAGCTCACGTCCAGGTTGGCTCCTTTAGGCAAGTTTTCCTGCTTTCACCTTGTGTCGAGAGAGCGTTTGTGTGTGTGTGTGTATGTGTGTTTGTCTATAATAGACGCCATAGAATGCAGCCCACACACTCGGAAACACGGAAGTCAGATTTTGTAGAGTAGCGTCCTTAGTGAATGGCAATAATGAAATCAAAATGTGAATGCACTTTGCATTTCCTTCTTAGTTTGACCCTGTTACGAACACAAAAGTCCTAAGCAGGACCCATTTTCCCTTTCCAGTTGTCGACTTGTAGAAGCCTTAGAATTTCTGTTAGTTTCCTCTATCTGAATGCGTGCTCATTAGTTCTCATTTAGAAGCTGTTTCAGCTTCCTTTCCGCCATTGAGTGCTGCTCTGCCATGCCAAAGTTCATCATAATTTTCAGTGCATTTTTTTAGAACGTGACTCATTGTGATATGAGTAGAATTGCAAACAAAACGCTTTGATTAACATTTATGTGAAATCAGAAAGAGATAACTCGCAATCGAATTCAAACCTAAACTAATCTCGATACTGACATTACTTTACTTTAACAGTAGTTTTGTTGATCAATTCATTTCAATTAAAACTAATTTATCTTTACTTTGAATGCACTTCATTTATTTAAAGTTGCATTTAATTTCTCTTATCCTCTCAATTCTTTAAGCTGCCTCAATTGGTTTTGACCTTGCTAAGGTATTGCTCCCAAAAGCCTCTTCATATATAATTTAATTTAAGTTTTTTTTGTTGCAGTTGCTGTTCAGTATCTAGCAATGATTCCTTTTATTGAACTTTTCATCAAGCTGTTTCAATTTCGTTCATGGAGAATGTTAAGCTGTTAAAGGAACACTACTTACATACCCTGTAGTATATAATTTAGAATGTATGTTCAAATAATAACTCAGAGCTTTCTCTCTCTAGCTTTAAATTATTTTAAGTCTCAGAAAATTGTTTTAATTTGTTTAATTCTTTGGCAAGTTTATGACACCCGATGGACAACTTTCCAGGGTAACTTGTGCTAATAGAACTGTTGCCAGCACTCTTTTGACAATTTTCGTCCTTGCTGCACTGCATTGATTTTATACCAATTGCGCTTCGTCCTTGGCCAAACTTTTCCCTTGGCGTTTTTGTCAATCAAAGCAAATGCACACATGCATATTTCATTCGTTTAATAAAAGTGCCACTACTCAAAGTATAGAAATTGTTAGTTCACAAAAACAAAATAAAAATTGATTTGTTTTTTAGTAAAGCGATTTAGGTAATAAACAATTTGTAAAGCAACTTAAAGAAAGGAAAACTATCTTGTTTGCGGATATCTCCATGATTCTGTCCCTGTTACTTTCTTGTCACTACACTTAACAAAATGGTATATATACTAAACTATTTTAAATATATTTAATTTGTACATAAGTCAACTGTTTAACTAAATAAAAAACTTTTGTATTTATTAGTTATTTGGATTATTATTTATTTAATGCAATAAATTTTCTCAGTTGTGAGTTTCACATAGTTTCATGCTCGTTTTTCTTGTTTTTGTTTTCACATAAGTATATTTATTATTAGTTGGTACTTAACGGTAATTTTGCTATATGTTTACACATAATTGAATATATGTATGTATATGTATAGTGGTTGTATGTATATGTATTTAAAATGTATCTCATACCATATAATTTCATACTTTTCGTATTGTGGCATATATTTACATCAAAAGTATTTGTTTTTTAACATTTTCGTTAATGCACATAAACGACTTTAGTTTCAGTTTTGTGTACATTTAATTTTTACGAATATTAAAGTTTTAATTAAATGAATTATGTGCCTAAGTTTACCTTGGGTCGCGTTACCTTTACTTTACTTTTACTCGTAATTAGTAATATGAAAAACACTTAAGAGCTTAGAAATGTATTTTGATTTCGTTTGAAGTATTTTCACTATTCGCTTAATTTCTAAATACAATAAATTGTTTAATAATCAACATGTCTAATGAATGCTGATTGAATAACTATGAGTGTGTGAGTCAATCTGATTGATCTGATACAAAATAAAATGGGTTAATAGTTGATTCAAAGGCGGCTGTTTGACCACAAGGACCGCAAACATTTGAGTCGTGATTATTTATAGGGGACAGAGAACGAGGGTTGCTTTAAAAATAAAAAAAATGAGACCAGAGGACGTCACAAGCAGTTGACCACAATGTTGCCTCATTTATGCACAAATGATTGCGGTTGATTTTATTAATGACCGACAAGTTACTCAAACATGCACTGTGTGACGTCATTTGGCATTGTTTTCTTTATTGTTTTCATTTATATCGAGTGTAATTAATGTACAATCGATTATTTGGACTTTAAGTTAATGCGCAGCGACTAATTGCAATTAAGCATTTATTGTTTATTGCATTTATGTCAACATTTTGGCATTTATTTGGCTCTCTCTTTCTCTTTTTTCTCTCTCTCTCTTTCTCTGATTTTCCATAAAATAAAATCGCATTTGTGTGTAGTAATAATAAAATCAATGTAAACTAAAAGAGTTTTTATTTATTTGTATTTTTGGGGAGCTTGTTTACAAATTGGTAGCATTTAAATAGTTTTTTATTTTTAATAATTTTTTGTAATATTCAAAATGGATTCAAGTGTGTAAATAAATTCATGCAATTCGTCTGCTGCTTACACAAGAAATTTATTCTATATTCAACTAGATATCTATTCATCCCATTTTCGATTTATTTTAAATGCAATTTATTGGTATTTTGAATACTCTCAGCCCATGGGCAAATGTTTAATATTTTCGATTTTCTTTTTCGTATTTTTTGTTTGTATTATTTATAACTAGTTAATTTACATACTTCGCTTATTTACATGTTACCTTAACCCTCTAATACTTACGTACAAATTGATGTGAGTCTCTTGCAATGAACTAATTTCGAATATTTATTCATTTATTGTTTGCTTCTGTTCTTGCTGTTATGCAAATTAAAGAGTATTCACATAATATTCATTTTTTTTTGTAAGAGGATTTAAGAGAAAATCTTGTTTTGAAAACAAGTTAAATAACTTGTTTGAGTTATTCAACAAATTTAATTTAAAATCAGTTATTGCTTTTACAACTCTTTCATTGCATTGCAATAAACACATCACAAATTGAAAAGATCTTTTGCCATTTTCATTTTCATTCATTTTCAATTTGCCATTTCATAAAAGTAAATAACATAAAGTATAAATAATGTGCCAAAGAGAAGTATTTAAAATTCAAGCGAATCAATAGTAAATACTTGAAAGAAAAAATGGAAAATGGTGAGGAATAGAAGTGGAAATTTGTTTTGCTTAATCAAAATCATTTTTAAATTGCCGTTTAAAATTTTATATGTGATTCACATTGTTGCAACAACAAGTTTGGATATCAATGCCATTTCACTTTATGCTGTATAAACATTGAGTCTTTTGCAACAATGCAAACATAATCGAAATAATTCTCAAATATTCCATACAACTGTAATGTTTGATTACGAATACATATATCCTTTATCTGCTTATTGCTAAAGTTTAACAACTAGTTGCTTAGAGCTCGCAGAACTTAAAATTAGTTGAATTCTGTTATCAAACTTTGCATTCCGTATTGCACATCCATTGTTGTAATGACAGTTCTCAAATGTTTCCCTAATTATCTTATTGAGAATATTAGTTAGCAGATAAAACCAACTAGCTTACAACATGCATTCGATTATACTTTATGTGGCATTATATAATTGTTTTATTTGAATCTTATAATTTTCTTTCTTTTCTCCTCTTGTCTTCATTATCTATATATAATTTCTTGTTGGCCGATAATTCTGCTTGCTTTAACCAATGGCTCTGCTTAAATCTGTTTCTTGATTTGTTCAGCCTCAACATGTCATGTCCTGTGACCAACACCAATGATAATGACACTTAGCAGCAATCCTAAAATGCATAAAGTATACGCCCGAGTCACAGGAGCTGATGACGTAACTGCCGAGGCAGATGATTCACCTATGAAAAGAAGAGAATGAAGAGAGGTTTCAGTGTATTTCAGAAAATTGATTATATTTTTAAATATTTTACTTAAACTATTTTACAGTAACTAAAGATAATTGTTGTATAATTTCAACCTAAGTGCTTTAAAATATGCTTCAATAATTCTTTCAACACAAATCTTAAAGCAAAACAGATTTAGTATATATTTACAGATTTATATACATATATATATATATATATATATAAGGCTCTGGGTGTACATACCATTTATAATGTTGAGCGTTACCGTCGCACTGGGACTGTTCGAGGGGCTACAAGTGTAATTGCCATTGTCACGCTTCTTGGCCGACTCGATGATTAATGACCCGATCTGTAATTCAGTCAGATTCAGAAATGTTCATGGAAAAGAAATAGAAATATAAAATGTCAACTGAAGTGCTTTTTATTATTTGCCAAAAAGCCAAAAACTTTCCAAAACTCAAGCAAAAGAAAGATAAACAACAATGAACTGAGGGAGAGAGAACTTCATTTATAACATGTTCGTGGCACGTTAACTAAATATTTATCGAGTGCTTGTGGCACGTTTGGAATGGCTAGCTCTAATTTCTAGATATTATGAATATTTGCCTAAAAGACTTTTTGTCAGGCTTTTACATTTCATTTAATATATACAGTTCTTTTTTTTTTTCTTTTTTGGGGCGCGTCACGAATTTATTTTCCGGCAATTTGGTAGCTGAAATGCGATATAAATGAAACTTGTATGAAACAATATTGTAATTTTCTCAAGTAAACACGCAGAAGCACACACACAGGATACAGGCTACAGGATAAACAGAGCACACAGAGCACACGGACGTGGGTCCACGGACAATGAACATCGGACAACTAGGCGCAATTTGAAATCAAGTGTAATTAAATTAAAATCAACAAGGGAACAATTGAACAAACTCAACTCACCGTGCTCTGCCCCTCACCATTGGCCTCTGGCAGATTCGGATCCAATTGTGTGCGATGACGACGCGAGTCGGCGGCCAACTGCTCGGCGCCATGGTACCACATG
Organism: Drosophila cardini; assembly: GCA_018903735.1. NCBI lineage: Eukaryota > Metazoa > Arthropoda > Insecta > Diptera > Drosophilidae > Drosophila > Drosophila cardini. The sequence continues at coordinate 14,365 of JAEIGM010000073.1, read as the reverse complement.
ATGAACGTTGGAGGCTCCAAGGCGCCTCGCACAATGCACCGCAGGACGACGTTGCTGCCAGCCTTCACATAGCGATCAGGCTCACCCAAAATTTCGGTACGAGGAACTGTAAAGATTCAAGCCAAAAGAACATAATGATGTACATAAACATAAGCATAATCATAAGCATAATCATAATGATGATGTCAATGTGGATGATGAGGGAAAATTCAATGGGAAATGCTGTGCGTGTCTCTGTGAAATTGTGACATTCGCGCTAATCTATTGAATTAACAGCTTCTAGTCACGTCGCACACGTAAATCTGCGCACCTTTTGGGGTCGTCCACAGAGCAAAGCGCAGAACTCAGAACACTGAACAAGAGCAGTGAGCACTACGAAAATCCACTTTTCAATTTTTCACTTACTGATTCTGACTTCCCCCATCCACCCCACTCACCGACAGACACGCACATGCATAACGAACTATGCCTCAGTCAGTTTCAAAGTTACAGTTACAATTTACAACTTACAAGTTGTGTCAAAATGCGAGAACCTTCATATATATATTATATATTTGTCTATATATATATAAAAAATACATGAACGAAAGTTGAAATTGTTGGCACACACATTTTCACATCACTCGACCCGACTACCCACCATCGACCAGCAATGTGCGACGTGTGCTTTCAAATTCGACAAAATCACGTATACGCCGGGTTTTCCCTGCTGTTACACACACACACACACAAAACTCTGCACAAAATTGAGTGCGCTCTGAGAATTTGCACAAAATTCTGCGACTGTGTTTGTGTGTGTGTGTGTGTGTGTGTGTGTGTGTGTGCGTGTGTGTGTATTGGAAGCTCTTCGCTTTTGGTTTGACACCAAACTGTGTCAGCTTGTCAAAATCGTCATGTTGTGCATGTTAGTTTTCCAGTTGCTTGACTAGAGATGCGCGCGATTGCAAAAAGCGTATGCAATGTTATTAGCCAATGCCCCTATCGTCACCTCCTCTATACCTTACATTTCAATGTTGTACTTGTCCCTTGTCCCGGTTTTCCACACTCCATTTATTTCCCATATTTTTTTGATTGAAACAAAATAAAGAACAAAGTAAAAGTTATTGCACTCTGTGTCAGTTTTCAAGCTGCAGCATAAATTGCAAATTTGTTTAGAAAATGGAATGTTGAAAAACTGATTTATTGGACATTTAAAATAAGTAAAGAATATAGAACAAAGACATCACAAACTAAAAGATAAGAACACTGTACGTATTAATGGAGCTGTCAATTTTCTTTTATATTTTAAGTAAAGGAAGAGACACTTCTGAAATATTTATTAACTTATTTAAAGCAAAAATAGGTAGAAAAGCCTTTGTTTGTTGTGTGTCAGAAAGTGTTTTAAAAAAAAGCTTAGTTTAAAATATATAAAATAGTTAAAGCATTTTCGAATTGATAAATATACATTCTTTAAAAAAGATATTTCTTTTTAAGTACAGAAAATACAGGAGAAATGAAAGTGCAGTTAATGTATCATATGATAAGCCGAGTATAAAAACCACATTCAAAGTTCACGACGACAAAAGAGACAAAAAGTTTCCAAAACAGTTACCACAATTTCAGCTAATTCTCAGCTGAATGGACCAGGGGAAATGGGTAGAGAGAAAGAGAGTGTGTTTGTGTGGGAATAGTGTGTAACAAATGAGGGCAACTTAAATTAATTGGGTTTATGGTGAAATGCTTTTAGTAAAATTAGTTAAGTTTCAAATGTGCAGCCAGGGTGCAGAGGCTGCGTATAAACATCACTGCGAAATTGTCACTTTTGATGGCGAGATAAAACCGAAAGCGCCAAACGGAAAATGGAAAACCGCCCAAAGAGGAAAAACTGCCTTCCGTTTGCCCACATTCTTACAAAAGAAAACGAAAGAAAAAAAATTGGCTTTGACTATACAAGATTAGCAGCAAATTAAATAAGCAGACGAACAGAGACCAATCCTCTAAATGAAGGAGAATTGAAGAAGGGAGGGAGTGATGCGGAGAAAGGGGGTTCAAATCAAACGAGACGGGAAGAAAACAAATCTCATAAAACCAAATCTAGTTTGTCGTTCAATGATGCAGAAAAAAATAAATTCATTCATTCTGCTGTATGTGTCAGACTGACAATGGGCAAAAATTGAATATTTGGGGATAAAAGCTTTTAAGTTTATTTAAAACATTTACTAGATTTAAGATATGCGACTTTACTTCAAGGTTAACACTGTGGATAATACTTAAACTTTCGATTTTCTAACTGATTTCAAAAGCATTCAGTTCATTGCCATTTGATACTTTTCTCTTTTTATACCATTGTGCGGCAAAACATCAAGTAAATGAGCCAAACCCAGAGAAACTGACGTTTTAACCAACAACAAAGAAAACAAATACGAATTCACACTCACACACACACGCACACACACACAGATATAGGCCCAACCATTGGTATAACAAATTGACCGAAAACTACGATCCCATTACCCCAACGAGCAATGGCCAAGAGGGCTCAGAAATCAAGCATCAAGCAGTAGCAGTAGCAGAAGCAAAGTCTAACATAAAATACATTGGCAATGGACAGTGCTGCTGTGGTGTTCTGATGCTGTGGTGCTGTGGTGTTGGCTGGTAACATGACTATCACCACTCTGAACAGGACACAGAGGCAAGATGGCGAGAATCGACAACATGCAAAGGGAGTTTTAGTCGTTTGCACAGACAAAACGATGCAATAAATACAAATTACATGGCAGGGCACAAAATCACAAAACTAAGAAAGAAAAGGAAGCTAAAAAAAAGGCTAGGCAGAGGGAGGGATGGAGTGGGGAAATAGCAAAAAGAGCTAGAGGAAAACTAGGTGCTGTCGATAATGGTTATGGCAGCCAAGTGAGCACAGCCACAACCAGCTTCACCTCCACTCCCATTTCACATTTCCCACTCCAGTTCCAGTTCCAGTTCCAGTTCCAGTTCCTTTTGCATCTTCCGCTCTAGTCCCAATAGCAATTCAACAGACAAAGCCAAAGTTGGACATGGGACGTCGAGTTGGCGGCGTGGCAGTGCCAAATGACTGCAAATAATGGTTATGCTGTTCTTGGCCAAGAAAAACCTCGAAAAATGAAAATGGAAAAACGCCAGTTTTGGACCCTCTCTCACCAAAACCCAAAAGAAAATTCTATTGTATTCGAATTTTCGATGGCAAACGCATAGAAATCCTTTATGCCTCAACTTGTCGTTAGATTAACGCAAAATGTGGCCGCGCATACATAATTCCCACATACTTCCCCTCAAAATGCCATTCCCCCTTTCCAACCTTTTCATTTTTTTCTCCATCAAGTATTTGGCACGAGTTTCCCATTCATCCAACTACCTGTTGGACAGCACTGTCGATGTTTTGGCATTCAGTATTACAGTAACGTCCTTTTTTTTTTGTCAAGATTGCTACACGCACACACACTCACACACATACAATCATAGAAGTGCTTAGCATACAAATTAGCTTGAACGGATATATGAAAATCACTTTTGGCATCGACTTATCGAGTCTGCGCTCTTCTCACATCACACGTTCCTCGTGCTAAATATGCCATATGTTGTTCTCTAAAGGACTGACTCTAACGAAAAAATCAATGAGTTTTGCTTAAATTATAGTCACACTTTTATCTCTTAAATATTCAAGAATTATATATCTAATTTTAAAATTCAAAAGGTTTCTGTCATTCAAAATTAAACTTCGTCTCAAGTATCAATTACCCTTTATAAAAAACTCTTTTTCCCAGCATGCCTAATTCTTTAAAAGGATATTTTCTAGATAACTTGGATAAGAATTTCATTTATATGACAAGCATATACATTGAAAATGAGTCTTACAACTCAAATTGTAATGGTCATTTGTGTGTATGTCTCAAATGTGTGCAAATATGAAATTTAATTAACTCTTTTCTAGTTTAAGTATGGGAATTTCGCCTTAACAAACCAACGATAAACTCACACAAAAGTTTTCTCGTTTAAAAAAAAAAACACTGAACTTTTGTGAAACTGAAGGGAAAATTTTCTTTATGCTGGTCAAAAAGAGTTTTCAGATGTTTTTCAATGAAATTTGCTGCAGAAAACCACAATTTGAATGCAATTTTGGCGAGCAATTGCCAAAGCAAAAGCCGAGCGACCACATAAAAGTTCTATGCAAATACAGTCTTCTCCCCCTAAAATGGACTGTCCGAAAACTTTTCACATGTTTCTGCATCATATGCATGAATATCCATCTGAAAGTCTGTGTAAGTTTATGTAAATATTTACAACCACTTGACCTTTGACATTATACTTTAATTGCAGGCCTTTATGGGCTGTATCCTTGTAGCAGTACAAGTATCAGACCCTGGTTCATATCCTTGTTCTTATCCCTGACCGTGACTTACCGACAACTTGCAGCTGTACGCGTGCGCTCACTTTTGGTTCCGTGGAGACCTGACACTCGTAGGTGCCAGCATCTCGTGACTGCACATATTTAATCTGTAAAGTCCAGTATTTATCGGGTTGCTTCAGCGCCAGAAAGCGCTGATCTGCAATGAAGACAGCTCTGAAAACATAAAGAAATACAAAAAAAATTAATAATTTGCAATGAAAAATTAAAAATTTAACTAAGTTTTACCATTTAGCAGAAAATATAAACTACTCAAGACTTTTACCCGTTTATAAAACATAGAAAATGCATTAATGTTTATACGGATTTTGTATTTAAAATTTACAGAAAGGTAGCAGTAATTTTAACTTATGCGTTTGCACTGAGGAAACCAATTGTGGGCGAGTGTGGCAACTCTGGTAAGTGGCAGGAAGGCAGAAAGTAGTACAACAACAGTAGTGGCAATAAAAACAGGCCCACTTACGCGCTAAGCTTCCCTGCTAATGGCCACTCAAAGGACACTCAGAGTTATTTAGTTGCGGCATTTAAACAGCTTCAGCCATGCACCATGCACACAACCCTTTACTCACCACACCCTTAGACACAACATAGTTGTGTGTGAACTGTTGCAACAACAATGACTAAAGTGGCAAAGAGGCAGCCATGCAAATGAGTGGGTGAATGTGGAGTTGCGGGAAAATAGGGTTTGGCGTCCGAAAAATAAGTTGCATTTAATGTTATTGTTACAATACGTATTTGTGCACGGTACTCGCTCGGAATTTTTGCCCTGACATTTGCAGAAAGTGCAAAAATGTTTCCGTCTCCAGTTGTAAATGCAGCAACTTTAGTTGCTTCTGCCACGCCCACAGTTTGTACACATACGTTGACATTGCTTATTAGACGAACCTTCCCATTTCTACCTCCTCCAACTCTGTGTCTCCTCCTCTGCACCAACAACAACAAGTTTTTGATACCAAACCCAGATTAGACCCTTGCGTTTTGCACTCGTAAAACTCGACATTTTATGACTTTTGCCATTTCCTAAGCGTCTCTCTCCTACATTCTGCTTAACTCCTATTACCTCCTCTTCCTATTCTCCATTCCCCTTTATTGCCCTTTTCAGCTTCAACTTCTCTTTTCACCACTGTGGCTTGGCCATATTTCTTATCCAGATTTTGAAGTTACTTTATAATTTTCATCTCGTTTTCAAGTTTCGCTCCGTTTGCTTGAATTTTCCCACATTATTTTCCATATTTTAACAGCATTCCATTTCCCTTCATTTTCCATGCATTTTTCGTGCTTGTGTCCACTTTTCTTTCTTTTTTAGAGTGTAAGATGGTTGAAGCATTTAAGATGGAAAGCAGAAGTTTAAGCAGTCATTTCTCTATTGTTGTCTTATGCAATATAGTATACCATTTTATAACCAATGTCTTCTAGATTTACTTATGCTGTTAACGATTTACTTTGGAAATTTAAAACCTTAGAGAACTTCAATTTGACTTTAATTTTGGAAGCTAACGAGAATCGTCTATGAAAACTGTCCTAGCTAAATATTTGCGCAGCTGCTATTTATATGAGATTCTCGAAGGAGCTGATGGTTGATCTAAGTGCTTCCTTTTGGTAATAAATGACACGCATCCCAGGTGCAAAGATAATAGATAACAAGTAGACACCAGCGTACAACTGAAGTAATTACCCAGTCCGAGACAAGGATATAACAAAACGTGTGTCAGACATGTGTCCGAGGGTGTGTATCTGTGTGTGTGTGCGTGTGTGTTGGCCACACTTTAGGCCAAGTGCAAACAGAAATAATCTATTGTGTGAACGGGACTATAAATTCAAAGGGTTGTGTCCAACAGACAAACAAAAGGGCGCCAAGCACGTGACATTTATATGATAGTGTAAACACATTATTTGAGCTATTATACAATACACATTCCCATGCCAAAGACCCTGGACAGAACATGAACAGTGAACACACTGAACACACTGCACACTGGACTGTGTGGAACGTGCAGTAGCTAAAAGTTTTTGAAATCTATTTCCATTATATGTGATGTGGAGGACATCTTTCTTTGCCTTCAGAGCTGAATAAGAAAACTTTCTAGATAAATGTGACATAAGACATTGGAGCAGGAAAGAACACGCACACAATCAACAAACTGAGACGACGACGAAGACGTAGACGCAGATGAAGAAGGAGCAAACGGAAGTGAATGTGCAAGATGGCAGACTGCAATGGCTGCTGGCACACAGGAAGCAATCAGTAAAGACACTATCTGGGCTTAATTTCAATCGTACGCTCCCAGCTCCATCTGCAAGTTGTCCCCTCGATGTGGACAGTCATTCAGTTTGGTCCAGGCATTCATCCGTTTGGCAGACAAACAGGCAAGTCGCCTTATCTAATGTGAAAGGTTCATTGGTTTTACTTTTCTATCAAAGTAATAAGCTGGAAATGTTTGTCCTTACTCCCCTTTACTCCCTTGCAGCAACTGCAGCAGCAGCAAATGGCAAGCGTTGGCTAAAAGAAAGCACAAAGATGGAAGACACGCTTTCAAGTATGGTTTCTATTCTGGATTTCACAGAAAAATGCAATGAAACTGCACTCTTGAGTTTCCACTTCGCATGCCAGAGAGACACACGGAATAAAGGACAGCAAACTGGTTGCTTGAATGTATGTGGCAGCCACCTGGCGAGATGGTTAGCTTGTTATTGGACACGCAGATTGAAAATGAAATACATGTTGCCACTTGGCACACTTAATTCATTTTCAAGTAAATTGTTTTCGTACCAAGAGGATTTCACAGAAGTCTTGTAAGTGAGTGTCCTTTTTGAACTTAAGCTTATACATATCTCTGTTGCACCTTCAAAGGAATCTTCTGTCTGTGAATAGTAATTATTGAGCAATTGTAAACTTAAGGGATTCATTAGTAACATATATGACTTTGAGTTGACTGAAATTATCAGCTCACATTGATCATTCATAAGCTGATTGGTTTCTCAGCTTTAAAACATACTATGTTAACATGTGATTCCTCTTGCATATTTGCCATAAATAATATTGTTGTTTTACTATGTGTTATTGAAGTTTAGCTAACCAGATAGTTCACGTTTGTTAACATTAAATTAATGCAAATATGAATTCGACTTCTAGCTCTATTTATCAATTAAAAAGCCATTTAAATGCCATTAACATAAGTCCAATGGTTTCTTATAAAATTAATTTGATAATTACCTGTCAACTGTGAGTATGTGTCCATCACGAAGACGAATCCAGGATACGGATTTGTTGCCGAGTTGTTTAACCTAAAGTTGAAGAGAAAATATTTTAGAAATAATTTATGTAATGCAAATAACTTTAAATAAATAAAACAAATACATGTTCAAATCATTCGGAAGTGTAGATTAAAAAGTAATACGATTAAAGTAATTCAGATTAATTCAAATAAATTATATAACAGATTAATAGTTACAGTTCTCATAATTTGTATTCATAATTGAAACATTAAACAATTTCAACAGAAAATGCATTAAATTGTTCAAAGATTTAGCCTTAGACAATTACAAGTATCAAATGGGATAATTAACTAGTGACTGGCTTGGCTAGATATCCGGGATCAAAGGAAGTTCAAAGGACACACCAAAGTGACCACAGATGAACCGAGTACAAATTACTGCGCCAAAATGTATGCAATGCTTTTGCAAACTGAACTCACACAACGCAACAAAATTGAAATGTAATTAAATACCAAAATGAACATGAAACCTATCAAGCAGAAACACACACTCAACACACACGCACACCCAAACACACACACGCACTTAACACTAGCTGATATAATCGAAATGTGCTGTAGTTAGTAAATCTAAAATACATTTAGAATCTGTCGCACACAAACTTGTAAATAAGTACATTGTGGTATTTACATTGACATGGAAATTATTTTGTATATTCAACACTTCGGCACTGATTCAACAATATATCCTGTTCTCCGTCATGTGCAGTTCATGCATTAAATGTGACGCTCTGTAATTTGGATGTGTTGGTCTCATTAGGCACTCATTGCATGTGTCTGATTTAATTATGTCAGAGACTAACAACAGTTATGCTTTAATTCAACACAACTAACAGTTGCTTTAAAGAAAATTGAGTCGGAGAATACTTAAAAAGTCAATTGCTACCTGAATTGCTGTCAAAAGGATGCTCGTCCTGGCATGAAATAAGTGAGACCAATTTTACAAGAGAACTCGGTGCGTTCGGTCAGTTCTACTTTGACCATGAGTGTGTCTGCAAAGGCATACAGCATGGAGGCAACTTGCGCCTCAACTGTGGCCCTTAAAACAACAGTTGGACAAAGAACTTCATGGAATGTCAGCAGCAGCAGTAGCAGCAACAACAGCATTTTCAGCTGGACATCAAGTGTAAAAGAAATGGGAATGAGTTGTGAAAACCAACTGCGAATACTCGTAATTGACAAACATTGAGATGCGAACCACTCACTTTTCCTTCTTCGAGCTGCTAGTGGAAGGTGGTAGACAACTGAAGTTGAAATTGTGCCACTTAATTGACCATGACAATGAAAAATTAACTTTGTTCCTCTCTCTCTTTGAAAATGTAAATTTTCCAACGCAAAGAAGCCATGTATTAAATATTTCCCAGTTGTGGCAGTTAACAGCTGCTGTCTGTCACACGATTAATAGCAAAGATACCACAATTTGTGTGAGAGCCACAAAAGAATTTAAATTTCATTCAGCCTTTGAGCAACAGCCGTAAAGGCCAATTAGTGGGCGTGCTGTTTGTTTTGGCCTATAACAGAGAATGCCAAAAATGTCTGTAATTTCATATTCTTCAGCTACCAAAAATAAATTCGACTGAGTCGTCATAATAAGCAGTTGAAGTTTGAAACTTTTGTAGTAAAATAAATACAATTGAAGCAGGTTTTAAACTTAATTTACATATATTTATTAAATATTTGCCACAATTATTCTTAATATGATGGGTTTTCTTGTAAGAATAATCATTAATTTGTCTAAAATTAAAGCAACTTTCATTAAAAAGCTAGTTACTAAAGTATAATTTGAAAATTTGTGGTAGTCTTTATCTTAAAACCCATTACTATTTAATTAAATACCTAAACTTTTAACAAAATTTAAAATAATTAAATTATATTTTAGAAGCCAATACTGTTAATGAAATTTCTAACTGCACTGTTTCGTTTTTTCTGTATTATTAATATTTTACTACACGCTGGTGACTAAAGTGCAGCTTTATTTTCAATTTTCCCACTGATATACAGCTGGGAATCTAACTGAATTGCTTTACGTGAGCCTCACTTTAAAGTTCTCCAGGGATAAAATATAATTTGTGGATTTCCGTAAGAGCGAGAGAGTGGCAGAATGAGTGTGGGAGAGAGAGAGAGAGAGAGAGAGCAACAGTCACGTAATGCCATAAAAACTAATTTGTTTCAATTTAATTTGGGTTTTTCGGTGAGCACAATACAATATTTACAACTTCTAAGCAAACAATTTGCATGTTCGCAGGCATTTGCATACCAGCTGGACAGAGTTGACCTTTAAACACCTGCGTAAACAGAAAACGCCCCCTTGCCACGCCCTACGGCCCATAATTTGGTGGCATTTGTTTTTGAGCTTTGTGTTAAATACACGATGCGGTCACACCTCATGGCCTAAAAGAGCCTCGAGTTGCTTTCGCAAATATTTACGCAATAAAATTTAATGTGTTTCCTATGGATGATGGGATGTTGTTGTTAATGGTTATCAGCATTATGAGACTTGTGTAGCGGTAGGGAATGAAAATAACAATAATTACAAATATAGAAAACATGCACGCAAAGTCCGAGCACGCAACCAATACAACAACAACAAAAAAAGAGGAAAAATATTCGTAATAAAAATCAAATAAACCAAAAAAAACTACAAATACCAAATACAAATACAAATACAAATACAAATATATATATATATAGTATTTGTGCTACATAAGCAGTCCGATAATAGAACAAACTGATTAGAGTTGGACAACTTACCCGGCAGGGCAGATACGCGTGTGTGCCGATCTGTGTGGTCACATTCGATGTGGCATAGCCATCCAGATAGGGCTCCACAAGGACACCACTCGCCATCAGGGCGCCGACCTCGGGCATTAAAGACGAACCCTGAGCCGCCACAAAAGCGGCTGCCTCTGCCGCAGCAGAATCTGTATCTGTAGCAGAAGCTGAGGAGATTGACGACGAAGATGAGGACGAAGATGAAGATGATGTGTCCATGCCACTCTCACCAAAACTGACGGTGGCTGTAGCTGCTGCTGTCGTCTGTGGATGGGATGCTAAAATTGATTTCGCCAAAGTGGGATGGAAGAAAAGAGACAGAGAAAGAGAAAGAGAAAGTTGTTTTCATGTTAATCGGAATGGCAATTTGAGCTACGATTCGGCAAAGCTTCTGTCACGTACATCACACACGTGAACAGCAGAGGTGTGTGTGTGTGTGTGTTGTGGGTGTAGAGTATTTAGACTGCTTTAAGTTTAACATTATATTAAAGCAAACAGTATATAGTTTATATATATTAATAAAATATCTACCAATCTATACTATTCCTTAATAATTTGATTAGCTATATTAAAATTTTTTACTTTTTTTTTTTTTTTCATTTTTTTATTCCTTTTTAAAAATTTTAAAATTTATTAGTAAAAAAAAAAAAATTGGGAGGAGGAGGGGGGGAGGGAAAAAACAAGAAAAAAACCTCCTTTTTGCGTCTTTTTGGGTGGGCGGGGTGTTTTCTTTTTTCTTTCCTTCTTCTTGTCCCCACCTCTCATCTTTGTTTTGTTTTGTTTTTTAGCACCCCCCCAGTTGCCAACTAAAATGTGGAGGGGGGCCCAATCCAATACTTTATTTTGGGTGGGGGGGGGGATTTAAATCCCCCCCAGGGAAAAAGCAACTTCAGTGAAGGATGTAAGAGGAGCCTCGGATAGATACCCGAATAACGTTGACGACCACGGCAAATACAATAAGGACAATGATTTGAGAGTATGCACTTGGAATGTACGGACACTGTACAGACCCGGTGCCACCCAACAACTGGTGGATACTCTCAGGAACTTGAAGGCTGACATTACAGCTATTCAGGAAATGCGATGGAAAGGAAAGGGATGCAGGAAGAACAAGGATTGTGACATTTACTACAGCTGTCATACAGATAGGCATGAGTTTGGTTGTGGATTCGTCGTAGGAGTCAGGTTACGGCACCGAGTCTCGCAGTTTACACCTGTGAACGAGAGACTTGCGACGATCCGAGTAGCTGCCAAATTCTTCAACATCAGCCTTATCTGTGCGCACGCCCCGACGGAGGAGAAGGACGACGCTACCAAGGATGCTTTCTATACAGAGCTCGACCGAGCGTATAGCCGCTGCCCGTCACATGACGTTAAGATCCTCCTTGGAGATTTTAATGCCAAAATCGGGCGTGAGGGCATCTTTGGAGCAACCGTCGGACAGCATAGCTTACATGAGTCTACCTCGGAAAACGGGCTTAGACTTATAGGCTTTGCTGCTGCGCACAATATGATAGTTAGTAGTTCAAGATTCCGTCATCTCGACATCCACAAAGCAACCTGGCTGTCACCTGATCGTCTGACTTGCAACCAGATTGATCATGTTGTGATCGATGCAAGGCATGCGTCTAGCATCCTGATGTGAGATCGTGTCGGGGTCCTAACATCGACTCCGACCACTACCTTGTCGCAGCCAAGGTTCGCGCACGACTGGGTGTCGCGAAAATCTCACGTCAAGGTTTGCAAAGAAAGCTTGACATCGGAAAGCTGCAATCACAACAGCACAGGGATGCCTTCTCCACTCGACTCTCAGGCCGCCTCGGCCAGCTCCTCTCCAACTCCTATAAATAGTTCAGATATGTGGACGTGCATATCTACTGCCATCAACACTTCTGCTGTGGAAACCCTTTGACTCTCAACGTCCTCCAAAACGGAATCCATGGTATGACCAGGAGTGTCGGGAAGCGACTGCTGCAAAAGACGCATACAGACGAACGCTGCAAGCAGGAGCCACACGAGCAGTGGTAGATATTTTATAGGATGCGGAGACGAGAAGAGAAGCGCCTTTTCAGGAAGAAGAAACAGGAGATGGAAAGGCTTGAGTGTGAGAAGTTGGAGAACAGCAGGAGCAGGAATGATGCCCGTGATTTCTACCGGAGAGTCAAACGCATGACTCAAGGGTATAAGTCTGGATCTCTTGCCTGCAGGAATGATGATGGAAACCTTGTCACAGATGCAGGGATCGTACTGAGGTTATGGAGGGATCACTTTGAAGGTCTTTTGGCTGGAGACAACCAGGAGTCCGACGAAGAAGATCCACTAACCCCAATCAGAGATGATGGTGTTGAAGTTCCCATCCCTAGCTATACGGAAGTCGAGGTCGCCATTAAGCGCCTTAAAAACAATAAGCCGCGGGAGCGGACGGTCTCCCGGCTGAGTTGTTTAAGACTGGAGGCGATGAGTTGGTAGGGTGCATGCACCAGCTCATTTGCAACGTATGGCTAGCGGAAAGCATGCCCAATGATTGGAACCTCAGTATGATCTGCCCCATTCTGAAGAAGGGTGATGCGACACAACGCACCAACTATCGTGGCATCAGCCTTCTTCCCGTCGCATACAAGGTTCTCACGAGCGTAATGTGAGAGAGACTTAAGCCGTATGCTGAAGCATTGATCGGACCATATCAATGCGGCTTTCGTCCTGGTCGGTCCACAGTTGACCAGATCTTCACACTGCGCCAAATCCTGGAAAAAGCGTACGAGAACCAAATCGACACCTACCATCTGTTTGTCGATTTCAAAGCTGCTTTTGATAGCCCGCGGCGAGGGCGCCTGTTCGCCACCATGTCTGAGCTTGGTATTCCTGCAAAGCTAGTACGGCTTTGTGAGTATGACATGGAGCAACACCATCAGCTCTGTCAAGGTAGGGAAATGACCATTCCGGAACCTTTAATACCAAGCGGGGTCTCAGACAAGGCGACTCGCTGTCTTGTGTGCTCTTCAATCTGCTGATGGAGAGTATCATAAGAAAGGCTGAAGTACATCGGATGGGCACAATTCTGGGAAACAAATGTGTCCAGCTCCTTGGCTACGCTGATGATATTGATATCATTGGTCGAACCAAGCGCGATGTTACCGCGGCTTTTGGAGCTATTGAAAGAGAATCAGCTAGAGTTGGACTTGCAGTGAATATGGGCAAAACAAAGTTTATGGTGTGCAGTAATAGAGAGTCGCGGCGTCTTGACTCACATCTTACCTGCTGGAGACTATGACTTTGAGTCCGTCAAGGACTTTGTCTACCTAGGAACTGCAGTGACCAGCAAAAACGATGTCAGCCTGGAGATCAAGCGGAGGATCACACTTGCTAACAGGAGCACTTTGGGCTCAGTAGGCAAATGAACAACAGAGCTCTCTCTCTCGAAAGACAAAGATCACACTATACAAGACACTCATCATTCCAGTGCTTCTTTTTATGGTGCGGAAGCCTGGACAGTGACGCAGTCGGATGCAGCTGCTCTTGGTGTCTTCGAGAGAAAGATCCAACGCAAGATCTTCGGACCTGTTTGCGTTGGCGGAACGTACCGTATTAGATGGAACGACGAGCTGTATGAGCTATACGGGGATGTGGACATAGCTAAGCGAGTTAACATTCAGCGTCTTCGCCGGCTTGGTCACATTGCCCGTGTGGAGGATACAACTCCAGCTCGATCAGTTTTCGATACGGTGTTTGGCGGACAACGTAGAAGAGGAAGACCACGCGCACGTTGGAGGGACCAGGTGGAGACCATTCTGGCGACATACGGTGTCACCAACTGGCGGAGTCGCGCACAGGACAGAGGAGCGTGGGAGGCAAATTGTCCATCAGGCTATACCCCGGTAGGGGGTGTTTATGCCAA
>JAEIGM010000729.1:0-11649 GCA_018903735.1 Drosophila cardini | reverse complement strand
TCACATTTCTGGCCTTGATCTTAGCTATCTCTGTCAAAACTCAACCGATTTTGAATCGGAATACCATTTAATTCAATAATTTTCATTTATATCGACTCTGCATCAAAATAATCTTGATTTCGTCAATTTACAATTTTTTCATTTAATTTTTTGTTTTTGCATTTTCTGGCGTTTCTAGAGGTCTTAGACGATTTTAGACGTTATTTTCGAATCCTCACATTTCGGGCCTTGATCTTAGCTATCTCTGTCAAAAATCAACCGATTTTGAATCGGAATACCATTTAATTCAATAATTTTCATTTATATCGACTCTGCATCAAAATAATCTTGATTTCGTCAATTTAAAATTTTTTTCATTTATATTTTTGTTTTTGCATTTTCTGGCGTTTCTAGAGGTCTTAGAGGATTTTAGACGTTATTTTCGAATCCTCACATTTCGGGCCTTGATCTTAGCTATCTCTGTCAAAACTCAACCGATTTTGAATCGGAATACCATTTAATTCAATAATTTTCATTTATATCGACTCTGCATCAAAATAATCTTGATTTCGTCAATTTAAAATTTTTTCATTTATTTTTTGTTTTTGCATTTTCTGGCGTTTCTAGAGGTCTTAGAGGATTTTAGACGTTATTTTCGAATCCTCACATTTCGGGCCTTGATCTTAGCTATCTCTGTCAAAACTCAACCGATTTTGAATCGGAATACCATTTAATTCAATAATTTTCATTTATATCGACTCTGCATCAAAATAATCTTGATTTCGTCAATTTAAAATTTTTTCATTTATTTTTTGTTTTTGCATTTTCTGGCGTTTCTAGAGGTCTTAGAGGATTTTAGACGTTATTTTCGAATCCTCACATTTCGGGCCTTGATCTTAGCTATCTCTGTCAAAACTCAACCGATTTTGAATCGGAATACCATTTAATTCAATAATTTTCATTTATATCGACTCTGCATCAAAATAATCTTGATTTCGTCAATTTAAAATTTTTTCATTTATTTTTTGTTTTTGCATTTTCTGGCGTTTCTAGAGGTCTTAGAGGATTTTAGACGTTATTTTCGAATCCTCACATTTCGGGCCTTGATCTTAGCTATCTCTGTCAAAACTCAACCGATTTTGAATCGGAATACCGTTTAATTCAATAATTTTCATTTATATCGACTCTGCATCAAAATAATCTTGATTTCGTCAATTTAAAATTTTTTCATTTATTTTTTGTTTTTGCATTTTCTGGCGTTTCTAGAGGTCTTAGAGGATTTTAGACGTTATTTTCGAATCCTCACATTTCGGACCTTGATCTTAGCTATCTCTGTCAAAACTCAACCGATTTTGAATCGGAATACCATTTAATTCAATAATTTTCATTTATATCGACTCTGCATCAAAATAATCTTGATTTCGTCAATTTAAAATTTTTTCATTTATTTTTTGTTTTTGCATTTTCTGGCGTTTCTAGAGGTCTTAGAGGATTTTAGACGTTATTTTCGAATCCTCACATTTCGGGCCTTGATCTTAGCTATCTCTGTCAAAACTCAACCGATTTTGAATCGGAATACCATTTAATTCAATAATTTTCATTTATATCGACTCTGCATCAAAATAATCTTGATTTCGTCAATTTAAAATTTTTTCATTTATTTTTTGTTTTTGCATTTTCTGGCGTTTCTAGAGGTCTTAGAGGATTTTAGACGTTATTTTCGAATCCTCACATTTCGGGCCTTGATCTTAGCTATCTCTGTCAAAACTCAACCGATTTTGAATCGGAATACCATTTAATTCAATAATTTTCATTTATATCGACTCTGCATCAAAATAATCTTGATTTCGTCAATTTAAAATTTTTTCATTTATTTTTTGTTTTTGCATTTTCTGGCGTTTCTAGAGGTCTTAGAGGATTTTAGACGTTATTTTCGAATCCTCACATTTCAGGCCTTTAGCTATCTCTGTCAAAACTCAACCGATTTTGAATCGGAATACCATTTAATTCAATAATTTTCATTTATATCGACTCTGCATCAAAATAATCTTGATTTCGTCAATTTAAAATTTTTTCATTTATTTTTTGTTTTTGCATTTTCTGGCGTTTCTAGAGGTCTTAGAGGATTTTAGACGTTATTTTCGAATCCTCACATTTCGGGCCTTGATCTTAGCTATCTCTGTCAAAACTCAACCGATTTTGAATCAGAATACCATTTAATTCAATAATTTTCATTTATATCGACTCTGCATCAAAATAATCTTGATTTCGTCAATTTACAATTTTTTCATTTAATTTTTTGTTTTTGCATTTTCTGGCGTTTCTAGAGGTCTTAGACGATTTTAGACGTTATTTTCGAATCCTCACATTTCGGGCCTTGATCTTAGCTATCTCTGTCAAAACTCAACCGATTTTGAATCGGAATACCATTTAATTCAATAATTTTCATTTATATCGACTCTGCATCAAAATAATCTTGATTTCGTCAATTTAAAATTTTTTCATTTATTTTTTGTTTTTGCATTTTCTGGCGTTTCTAGAGGTCTTAGAGGATTTTAGACGTTATTTTCGAATCCTCACATTTCGGGCCTTGATCTTAGCTATCTCTGTCAAAACTCAACCGATTTTGAATCGGAATACCATTTAATTCAATAATTTTCATTTATATCGACTCTGCATCAAAATAATCTTGATTTCGTCAATTTAAAATTTTTTTCATTTATATTTTGTTTTTGCATTTTCTGGCGTTTCTAGAGGTCTTAGAGGATTTTAGACGTTATTTTCGAATCCTCACATTTCGGGCCTTGATCTTAGCTATCTCTGTCAAAACTCAACCGATTTTGAATCGGAATACCATTTAATTCAATAATTTTCATTTATATCGACTCTGCATCAAAATAATCTTGATTTCGTCAATTTAAAATTTATTCATTTATTTTTTGTTTTTGCATTTTCTGGCGTTTCTAGAGGTCTTAGAGGATTTTAGACGTTATTTTCGAATCCTCACATTTCGGGCCTTGATCTTAGCTATCTCTGTCGAAACTCAACCGATTTTGAATCGGAATACCATTTAATTCAATAATTTTCATTTATATCGACTCTGCATCAAAATAATCTTGATTTCGTCAATTTAAAATTTTTTCATTTATTTTTTGTTTTTGCATTTTCTGGCGTTTCTAGAGGTCTTAGAGGATTTTAGACGTTATTTTCGAATCCTCACATTTCGGGCCTTGATCTTAGCTATCTCTGTCAAAACTCCAACCGTTTTTTAATCGGAATACCATTTAATTCAATAATTTTCATTTATATCGACTCTGCATCAAAATAATCTTGATTTCGTCAATTTAAAATTTTTTCATTTAATTTTTTGTTTTTGCATTTTCTGGCGTTTCTAGAGGTCTTAGAGGATTTTAGACGTTATTTTCGAATCCTCACATTTCGGGCCTTGATCTTAGCTATCTCTGTCAAAACTCAACCGATTTTGAATCGGAATACCATTTAATTCAATAATTTTCATTTATATCGACTCTGCATCAAAATAATCTTGATTTCGTCAATTTACAATTTTTTCATTTAATTTTTTGTTTTTGCATTTTCTGGCGTTTCTAGAGGTCTTAGAGGATTTTAGACGTTATTTTCGAATCCTCACATTTCGGGCCTTGATCTTAGCTATCTCTGTCAAAACTCAACCGATTTTGAATCGGAATACCATTTAATTCAATAATTTTCATTTATATCGACTCTGCATCAAAATAATCTTGATTTCGTCAATTTAAAATTTTTTCATTTATTTTTTGTTTTTGCATTTTCTGGCGTTTCTAGAGGTCTTAGAGGATTTTAGACGTTATTTTCGAATCCTCACATTTCGGGCCTTGATCTTAGCTATCTCTGTCAAAACTCAACCGATTTTGAATCGGAATACCATTTAATTCAATAATTTTCATTTATATCGACTCTGCATCAAAATAATCTTGATTTCGTCAATTTAAAATTTTTTCATTTATTTTTTGTTTTTGCATTTTCTGGCGTTTCTAGAGGTCTTAGAGGATTTTAGACGTTATTTTCGAATCCTCACATTTCAGACCTTGATCTTAGCTATCTCTGTCAAAACTCAACCGATTTTGAATCGGAATACCATTTAATTCAATAATTTTCATTTATATCGACTCTGCATCAAAATAATCTTGATTTCGTCAATTTAAAATTTTTTCATTTATTTTTTGTTTTTGCATTTTCTGGCGTTTCTAGAGGTCTTAGAGGATTTTAGACGTTATTTTCGAATCCTCACATTTCGGGCCTTGATCTTAGCTATCTCTGTCAAAACTCAACCGATTTTGAATCAGAATACCATTTAATTCAATAATTTTCATTTATATCGACTCTGCATCAAAATAATCTTGATTTCGTCAATTTAAAATTTTTTCATTTAATTTTTTGTTTTTGCATTTTCTGGCGTTTCTAGAGGTCTTAGACGATTTTAGACGTTATTTTCGAATCCTCACATTTCGGGCCTTGATCTTAGCTATCTCTGTCAAAACTCAACCGATTTTGAATCGGAATACCATTTAATTCAATAATTTTCATTTATATCGACTCTGCATCAAAATAATCTTGATTTCGTCAATTTAAAATTTTTTCATTTATTTTTTGTTTTTGCATTTTCTGGCGTTTCTAGAGGTCTTAGAGGATTTTAGACGTTATTTTCGAATCCTCACATTTCGGGCCTTGATCTTAGCTATCTCTGTCAAAACTCAACCGATTTTGAATCGGAATACCATTTAATTCAATAATTTTCATTTATATCGACTCTGCATCAAAATAATCTTGATTTCGTCAATTTAAAATTTTTTTCATTTATTTTTTGTTTTTGCATTTTCTGGCGTTTCTAGAGGTCTTAGAGGATTTTAGACGTTTTTTTCGAATCCTCACATTTCGGGCCTTGATCTTAGCTATCTCTGTCAAAACTCAACCGATTTTGAATCGGAATACCATTTAATTCAATAATTTTCATTTATATCGACTCTGCATCAAAATAATCTTGATTTCGTCAATTTAAAATTTTTTTCATTTATTTTTTGTTTTTGCATTTTCTGGCGTTTCTAGAGGTCTTAGAGGATTTTAGACGTTATTTTCGAATCCTCACATTTCGGGCCTTGATCTTAGCTATCTCTGTCGAAACTCAACCGATTTTGAATCGGAATACCATTTAATTCAATAATTTTCATTTATATCGACTCTGCATCAAAATAATCTTGATTTCGTCAATTTAAAATTTTTTCATTTATTTTTTGTTTTTGCATTTTCTGGCGTTTCTAGAGGTCTTAGAGGATTTTAGACGTTATTTTCGAATCCTCACATTTCTGGCCTTGATCTTAGCTATCTCTGTCAAAACTCAACCGATTTTGAATCGGAATACCATTTAATTCAATAATTTTCATTTATATCGACTCTGCATCAAAATAATCTTGATTTCGTCAATTTAAAATTTTTTTCATTTATATTTTGTTTTTGCATTTTCTGGCGTTTCTAGAGGTCTTAGAGGATTTTAGACGTTTTTTTCGAATCCTCACATTTCGGGCCTTGATCTTAGCTATCTCTGTCAAAACTCAACCGATTTTGAATCGGAATACCATTTAATTCAATAATTTTCATTTATATCGACTCTGCATCAAAATAATCTTGATTTCGTCAATTTAAAATTTTTTCATTTATTTTTTGTTTTTGCATTTTCTGGCGTTTCTAGAGGTCTTAGAGGATTTTAGACGTTATTTTCGAATCCTCACATTTCGGGCCTTGATCTTAGCTATCTCTGTCAAAACTCAACCGATTTTGAATCGGAATACCATTTAATTCAATAATTTTCATTTATATCGACTCTGCATCAAAATAATCTTGATTTCGTCAATTTACAATTTTTTAATTTATTTTTTGTTTTTGCATTTTCTGGCGTTTCTAGAGGTCTTAGAGGATTTTAGACGTTATTTTCGAATCCTCACATTTCAGGCCTTGATCTTAGCTATCTCTGTCAAAACTCAACCGATTTTGAATCGGAATACCATTTAATTCAATAATTTTCATTTATATCGACTCTGCATCAAAATAATCTTGATTTCGTCAATTTACAATTTTTTCATTTATTTTTTGTTTTTGCATTTTCTGGCGTTTCTAGAGGTCTTAGAGGATTTTAGACGTTATTTTCGAATCCTCACATTTCGGGCCTTGATCTTAGCTATCTCTGTCAAAACTCAACCGATTTTGAATCGGAATACCATTTAATTCAATAATTTTCATTTATATCGACTCTGCATCAAAATAATCTTGATTTCGTCAATTTAAAATTTTTTCATTTATTTTTTGTTTTTGCATTTTCTGGCGTTTCTAGAGGTCTTAGAGGATTTTAGACGTTATTTTCGAATCCTCACATTTCGGGCCTTGATCTTAGCTATCTCTGTCAAAACTCAACCGATTTTGAATCGGAATACCATTTAATTCAATAATTTTCATTTATATCGACTCTGCATCAAAATAATCTTGATTTCGTCAATTTAAAATTTTTTCATTTATTTTTTGTTTTTGCATTTTCTGGCGTTTCTAGAGGTCTTAGAGGATTTTAGACGTTATTTTCGAATCCTCACATTTCGGGCCTTGATCTTAGCTATCTCTGTCAAAACTCAACCGATTTTGAATCGGAATACCATTTAATTCAATAATTTTCATTTATATCGACTCTGCATCAAAATAATCTTGATTTCGTCAATTTAAAATTTTTTCATTTATTTTTTGTTTTTGCATTTTCTGGCGTTTCTAGAGGTCTTAGAGGATTTTAGACGTTATTTTCGAATCCTCACATTTCGGGCCTTGATCTTAGCTATCTCTGTCAAAACTCAACCGATTTTGAATCGGAATACCATTTAATTCAATAATTTTCATTTATATCGACTCTGCATCAAAATAATCTTGATTTCGTCAATTTAAAATTTTTTCATTTATTTTTTGTTTTTGCATTTTCTGGCGTTTCTAGAGGTCTTAGAGGATTTTAGACGTTATTTTCGAATCCTCACATTTCGGGCCTTGATTTTAGCTATCTCTGTCAAAATTCAACCGATTTTGAATCGGAATACCATTTAATTCAATAATTTTCATTTATATCGACTCTGCATCAAAATAATCTTGATTTCGTCAATCTAAAATTTTTTCATTTATTTTTTGTTTTTGCATTTTCTGGCGTTTCTAGAGGTCTTAGAGGATTTTAGACGTTATTTTCGAATCCTCACATTTCGGGCCTTGATCTTAGCTATCTCTGTCAAAACTCAACCGATTTTGAATCGGAATACCATTTAATTCAATAATTTTCATTTATATCGACTCTGCATCAAAATAATCTTGATTTCGTCAATTTAAAATTTTTTCATTTATTTTTTGTTTTTGCATTTTCTGGCGTTTCTAGAGGTCTTAGAGGATTTTAGACGTTATTTTCGAATCCTCACATTTCAGGCCTTGATCTTAGCTATCTCTGTCAAAACTCAACCGATTTTGAATCGGAATACCATTTAATTCAATAATTTTCATTTATATCGACTCTGCATCAAAATAATCTTGATTTCGTCAATTTAAAATTTTTTCATTTAATTTTTTGTTTTTGCATTTTCTGGCGTTTCTAGAGGTCTTAGATGATTTTAGACGTTATTTTCGAATCCTCACATTTCGGGCCTTGATCTTAGCTATCTCTGTCAAAACTCAACCGATTTTGAATCGGAATACCATTTAATTCAATAATTTTCATTTATATCGACTCTGCATCAAAATAATCTTGATTTCGTCAATTTAAAATTTTTTCATTTATTTTTTGTTTTTGCATTTTCTGGCGTTTCTAGAGGTCTTAGAGGATTTTAGACGTTATTTTCGAATCCTCACATTTCAGGCCTTGATGTTAGCTATCTCTGTCAAAACTCAACCGATTTTGAATCGGAATACCATTTAATTCAATAATTTTCATTTATATCGACTCTGCATCAAAATAATCTTGATTTCGTCAATTTACAATTTTTTCATTTAATTTTTTGTTTTTGCATTTTCTGGCGTTTCTAGAGGTCTTAGAGGATTTTAGACGTTATTTTCGAATCCTCACATTTCGGGCCTTGATCTTAGCTATCTCTGTCAAAACTCAACCGATTTTGAATCGGAATACCATTTAATTCAATAATTTTCATTTATATCGACTCTGCATCAAAATAATCTTGATTTCGTCAATTTAAAATTTTTTCATTTATTTTTTGTTTTTGCATTTTCTGGCGTTTCTAGAGGTCTTAGAGGATTTTAGACGTTATTTTCGAATCCTCACATTTCGGGCCTTGATCTTAGCTATTTCTGTCAAAACTCAACCGATTTTGAATCGGAATACCATTTAATTCAATAATTTTCATTTATATTGACTCTGCATCAAAATAATCTTGATTTCGTCAATTTAAAATTTTTTCATTTATTTTTTGTTTTTGCATTTTCTGGCGTTTCTAGAGGTCTTAGAGGATTTTAGACGTTATTTTCGAATCCTCACATTTCGGGCCTTGATCTTAGCTATCTCTGTCAAAACTCAACCGATTTTGAATCGGAATACCATTTAATTCAATAATTTTCATTTATATCGACTCTGCATCAAAATAATCTTGATTTCGTCAATTTAAAATTTTTTCATTTATTTTTTGTTTTTGCATTTTCTGGCGTTTCTAGAGGTCTTAGAGGATTTTAGACGTTATTTTCGAATCCTCACATTTCGGGCCTTGATCTTAGCTATCTCTGTCAAAACTCAACCGATTTTGAATCGGAATACCATTTAATTCAATAATTTTCATTTATATCGACTCTGCATCAAAATAATCTTGATTTCGTCAATTTAAAATTTTTTCATTTAATTTTTTGTTTTTGCATTTTCTGGCGTTTCTAGAGGTCTTAGAGGATTTTAGACGTTATTTTCGAATCCTCACATTTCGGGCCTTGATCTTAGCTATCTCTGTCAAAACTCAACCGATTTTGAATCGGAATACCATTTAATTCAATAATTTTCATTTATATCGACTCTGCATCAAAATAATCTTGATTTCGTCAATTTAAAATTTTTTCATTTATTTTTTGTTTTTGCATTTTCTGGCGTTTCTAGAGGTCTTAGAGGATTTTAGACGTTATTTTCGAATCCTCACATTTCGGGCCTTGATCTTAGCTATCTCTGTCAAAACTCAACCGATTTTGAATCGGAATACCATTTAATTCAATAATTTTCATTTATATCGACTCTGCATCAAAATAATCTTGATTTCGTCAATTTAAAATTTTTTCATTTATTTTTTGTTTTTGCATTTTCTGGCGTTTCTAGAGGTCTTAGAGGATTTTAGACGTTATTTTCGAATCCTCACATTTCGGGCCTTGATCTTAGCTATCTCTGTCAAAACTCAACCGATTTTGAATCGGAATACCATTTAATTCAATAATTTTCATTTATATCGACTCTGCATCAAAATAATCTTGATTTCGTCAATTTAAAATTTTTTCATTTATTTTTTGTTTTTGCATTTTCTGGCGTTTCTAGAGGTCTTAGAGGATTTTAGACGTTATTTTCGAATCCTCACATTTCGGGCCTTGATCTTAGCTATCTCTGTCAAAACTCAACCGATTTTGAATCGGAATACCATTTAATTCAATAATTTTCATTTATATCGACTCTGCATCAAAATAATCTTGATTTCGTCAATTTAAAATTTTTTCATTTAATTTTTTGTTTTTGCATTTTCTGGCGTTTCTAGAGGTCTTAGAGGATTTTAGACGTTATTTTCGAATCCTCACATTTCGGGCCTTGATCTTAGCTATCTCTGTCAAAACTCAACCGATTTTGAATCGGAATACCATTTAATTCAATAATTTTCATTTATATCGACTCTGCATCAAAATAATCTTGATTTCGTCAATTTAAAATTTTTTCATTTATTTTTTGTTTTTGCATTTTCTGGCGTTTCTAGAGGTCTTAGAGGATTTTAGACGTTATTTTCGAATCCTCACATTTCAGGCCTTGATCTTAGCTATCTCTGTCAAAACTCAACCGATTTTGAATCGGAATACCATTTAATTCAATAATTTTCATTTATATCGACTCTGCATCAAAATAATCTTGATTTCGTCAATTTACAATTTTTTCATTTAATTTTTTGTTTTTGCATTTTCTGGCGTTTCTAGAGGTCTTAGAGGATTTTAGACGTTATTTTCGAATCCTCACATTTCGGGCCTTGATCTTAGCTATCTCTGTCAAAACTCAACCGATTTTGAATCGGAATACCATTTAATTCAATAATTTTCATTTATATCGACTCTGCATCAAAATAATCTTGATTTCGTCAATTTAAAAAATGTTTATTTATTTTTTGTTTTTGCATTTTCTGGCGTTTCTAGAGGTCTTAGAGGATTTTAGACGTTATTTTCGAATCCTCACATTTCAGGCCTTGATCTTAGCTATCTCTGTCAAAACTCAACCGATTTTGAATCGGAATACCATTTAATTCAATAATTTTCATTTATATCGACTCTGCATCAAAATAATCTTGATTTCGTCAATTTACAATTTTTTCATTTAATTTTTTGTTTTTGCATTTTCTGGCGTTTCTAGAGGTCTTAGAGGATTTTAGACGTTATTTTCGACTCCTCACATTTCAGGCCTTGATCTTAGCTATCTCTGTCGAAACTCAACCGATTTTGAATCGGAATACCATTTAATTCAATAATTTTCATTTATATCGACTCTGCATCAAAATAATCTTGATTTCGTCAATTTAAAATTTTTTCTTTTTTTTTTTGTTTTTGCATTTTCTGGCGTTTGTAGAGGTCTTAGAGGATTTTAGACGTAATTTTCGAATCCTCACATTTCGGGCCTTGATCTTAGCTATCTCTGTCAAAACTCAACCGATTTTGAATCGGAATACCATTTAATTCAATAATTTTCATTTATATCGACTCTGCATCAAAATAATCTTGATTTCGTCAATTTACAATTTTTTCATTTATTTTTTGTTTTTGCATTTTCTGGCGTTTCTAGAGGTCTTAGAGGATTTTAGACGTTATTTTCGAATCCTCACATTTCGGGCCTTGATTTTAGCTATCTCTGTCAAAACTCAACCGATTTTGAATCGGAATACCATTTAATTCAATAATTTTCATTTATATCGACTCTGCATCACAATAATCTTGATTTCGTCAATTTAAAATTTTTTCATTTATTTTTTGTTTTTGCATTTTCTGGCGTTTCTAGAGGTCTTAGAGGATTTTAGACGTTATTTTCGAATCCTCACATTTCGGGCCTTGATCTTAGCTATCTCTGTCAAAACTCAACCGATTTTGAATCGGAATACCATTTAATTCAATAATTTTCATTTATATCGACTCTGCATCAAAATAATCTTGATTTCGTCAATTTAAAAATTTTTTCATTTATTTTTTGTTTTTGCATTTTCTGGCGTTTCTAGAGGTCTTAGAGGATTTTAGACGTTATTTTCGAATCCTCACATTTCAGGCCTTGATCTTAGCTATCTCTGTCAAAACTCAACCGATTTTGAATCGGAATACCATTTAATTCAATAATTTTCATTTATATCGACTCTGCATCAAAATAATCTTGATTTCGTCAATTTAAAA
>JAEIGM010000037.1:192500-492459 GCA_018903735.1 Drosophila cardini | reverse complement strand
GTGCATATCGGCGCTACATAAATTTGTAGGGCCGGACGGACGGAGACAGAAACAACCGAAAACGGTTACGTGAATTTTCTGGATTTGTGTATGACGAAAATAGCGAAGAGTACAATGCTAAGAAAGATTTTGCAGTCACAAATTTGACGCAAGTGACCTAGTGGCAATATGTAATGTGTTGGGTATTAACTACTCAAGTGTGGATCTACATTTACATATTTTCAAACATCTACGTTACGGAAATTTGTTAAAACAAGACGAAAACAGCGATTCTGAAAGCGACGACGAAGAGGAAAGCGACGACGAAGAGGAAAGCGACGACGAAGAGGAAAACGAAAAAGAACGAGAAGAGAATACTAACGTTTCTTTTCAGACGGCAGGCAGTTCTAGAAGCAACGAAAATATGCAAAACGCAGTTGCACAAAAGCATTGAATGGAGGATAGACAAAACTCGATGATGCCACGGTTTGCGATCAGTTTTCGCGATATAGAAGAAAGCATACGAAGTTTTGACGGCACTAATGCTATTCCAGTCGAAGTTTGGATTAACGAATATGAGGAACAGGCTACATTAATGCAATGGAATGATTTCCAAAAGTTTTTGTTCGGTAAAAAGGCATTAAAAGGGATTGCGAAATTATTTGTATTGAGTGAAAGAGGACTGAACTCATGGAATTCACTCAAACAGGCATTGTTGGCAGAGTTCAAATCGAGTGTAACCAGCAAGCAAATCCACGAGCAACTCACTCAAACAAAACGAGGCAGCAATGAGTGTGCATTTGAGTACTTTTACAGAATGAAAGACATTGCGTCACGAGGTAGTATTCCAGACGACGCGTTTATTCAATATGTAATCGACGGTATAGATGAAAAAGGAGTGAATAAAACAATTTTATACGGCGCGAATAATATAAAAGTTTTCAAAGACAAATTGAAATGTTTTAAAATAATGATGGAAAAAGAAAACAAGCTGAAAAAGAAAAGACAAAACGCAATGAAATCGGTGTGAAAGAAAAAGACAAAAAAGCTCAAAAATATGAGCAAAGACGGAAAGAAAGAAATTAAATGTTTCAATTGTGGTGAAAAGGGGCATGTAACGGGTACTTGTCAAAATAAAGAAAAAGGTCGAAAATGTTTTAAATGCAACCAATTCGGACACATTTCCAAAGATTGCGATCAAGGTGACAAAAGCGGTATATCGACGGCAAATACGCGTAGCTGGCAATCAAAAGTTGATATAACACAGAAAGAAGTTTCTTTAGCAAATAAACAATGTTATGCGCTTTTTGATACGGGTAGCAAGTTTAATGTCATACGCGAAGACTTTTATTGTGAAATCGGCAAACCTAAATTGGAAAGCTGCAATGTAGTTCTGATTGGGTTTGGTGGCGACCGAGATTCAAATAAGATTAGGACCACGTGGACATTTCAAGCACAACGTTATGATTGACACCGAAGAATTCGTATTAGATTTTTACGTAGTTCCGACCAAATTGATAGACTTAAAGTTGATTATCGGAGAAGAGTTATGTTTATTAGCTGAGGTCGTATTTAATAAAAACGGTTTACAAGTGCGTAAAATGTTGAACACTCAAAACGAAGAAATAAACATGTTGAAAATCGGTGCGGAATTCGATGATGAAATCTTTAACATTGACGAAGCAGCAAGTGAATCCGCAAAACAAGAAGTTAAAGAACTAATAAAGAACTATATGCCAAATAAGTCAAAAACAACTAATGTTGAGATGAGAATTATTTTAAAAGATGATACACCAATATTCTCGCGACCGCGCAGATTGGCTTTCTCAGAAGCAGGTATCGTCGAAAAGCAAATTGAAGATTGGTTGGAAAGTGGCATTATTGAAGAATCCACATCAGAGTTTACAAGTCCAATAGTACTTGTCAAAAAACGTGACGGCTCCTCAAGACTATGTGTAGATTTCCGAAGAATCAACAAGGTAATTGTCAAAGACCACTTTCCACTACCACTCATCGAGGATCAACTGGACAGACTACAAGAAGCAAAGATATTCAGCACAATTGATTTGAAAAATGGATTTTTTCATGTTCCTGTGGCTGAATCGAGTCGAAAATATACGTCATTCGTAACCCATCGAGGACAATACCAATTTCTGAAGGTTCCGTTTGGATTTTCGAATTCTCCAGGCGTTTTTCAGCGTCATGTTAATGCGATATTTCGACAGTTATCCAATAAAGGCATAGCGTTGCCCTACGTTGATGATATAATTATACCTGCGAAGACTGAAAGAGAAGCAATACAAAATCTGAAGGATGTAATTCAAACATGCAAAGAATATGGCTTAGAGTTGAACATGAAAAAATGTTATTTTTTGAAGACGCGTATTCAATTCCTTGGCCATGTAATCGAAGATAGCAAGATTTATCCTTCACCTGAAAAAATAGAAGCTGTAACAAAGTTTAAAATGCCGCAATCACTCAAGCAGTTGGAGAGCTTTTTAGGGCTAACAGGGTATTTTAGAAAATTTATCCCAAATTATGCGAGTATAGCCAAGCCTTTAACAGAGTTGACAAAGAGTAAGACAAAATTTAAAATTGACGTCGTTGAAGAAAATGCGGTAAATATGCTTAAAAGACTTTTGACGGAGAATCCAGTGTTGAGCATATATAATCAATCATACGAAACTGAAGTTCATACAGACGCATCTATTGACGGTTTTGGAGCAGTTTTACTTCAAAAATCTCTAGAAGATGGACAGCTACACCCAGTCTATTATATGTCCAAAAAGACTACTGACGCACAACGGAAATACTGCAGCTACGAATTAGAAATCCTGGCAGTTATCGAAGCATTGACGAAGTTCAGAGTATATCTTTTGGGTATTCATTTCAAACTCATTACAGATTGCAATGCATTTACGAAGACTCTGGAGAAGCAAAGCCTATGCACCAGAGTAGCACGTTGGATTCTGTTCCTGCAAGAGTACGATTATGCTGTAGAACATCGCTCGGGAACACGAATGAAGCACGTCGACGCTCTCAGCCGACGTCCAATCATGATCATCACAGAAGACAGCATTAGTATCGCTTTGAAGGATGCTCAGAGGAAAGATGAAAAAATTCGTGCTATCAAACAAGTTCTATGTGATGAACAGAAGAGTTTCGACGACTATTTCTTAAAATCAGATGTATTGTACAAGCTAGTACAGGATGAAGAAGTCATTGTAGTTCCCAGTGAAATGCAAAAGCAAATTATTGGTCGAGCACATGACAAGGGACATTTCGCAGCCAAAAAGACGAAGGAGCTAATTTGTAGAGAGTACTATATCCCAAACGTTGACGAGAAGATAAAGAAGTACATCGAATGCTGTATTCCGTGTATTTTAATGAATCGAAAACGAGGAAAACAGGAAGGGCTACTACATCCACTGCAGAAGGAAGACGTTCCACTACATACATACCATATTGATTTTTTGGGACCACTGGACTCGACGCACAAGGACTATAAACACATTCTCGCAGTTATAGACTCCTTTACAAAGTATTGCTGGCTCTATCCGACGAAATCGACAACTGCAAACGATGTCGTTACGAAGCTTAGTAATCAGAGCATTACATTTGGAAATCCGGCGTTCATAATTTCCGACAGAGGTTCGGCGTTCACCTCGCAAGACTTCGTTAGGTATTGTGACGATGAAGGCATTAAGCTGGTGAAGACGACGACTGGACTACCAAGGGTAAATGGTCAAGTTGAAAGACTAAACGCTATTATCATTTCAGTACTCTCAAAACTAAGTGTTGATGAACCCACGAAATGGTATAGACATGTCAGTAAAGTTCAACAGGCGATCAACTCAACATTCACACGAAGCATTGATACAACACCATTTGAGATGTTAACTGGAGTTAAGATGCGCACAAAAGATGACATCCAGTTACACGACATGATCAACAAAGAAGCAGCGGCAGCGTTCGACGATGACCGCAACATGTTGAGAGCAAAGGCAAAGGCTCAGATTGTAAAACTCCAGACTGAGAACAAGAAGACCTACAATTTACGACGCAAACCGGCAAAGCAATATTGTGTCGGCGATTTGGTGGCGATTAAGCGTACACAGTTCGGTGCTGGCCTAAAACTTAAAGCCAAATTTTTGGGTCCCTACCAAATTGTTAAGGTTAAGCACAACAACGCTTATGATGTGCAGAAAGTTGGAAATTGCGATGGCCCGAAGAATACTACTACGTGTGCAGAGTATATGAAACCTTGGTCCATAGGCAATGGCGACGACAGTGAGGACGAAGCATTCGGGTCGAATGCTTAGTCAGAATGGCCGAATGTGGGATAGTGTATAGTTGCGTACACATATCTCTAAAAGTTAAGCAACACTAACCCTAGACAACGACAAATACAGTGATGTAAAACACCAAGAGGAACATCACTAACGACGGCGAATTGTGAAATACCACGATCAAGAAGAAGGCGAAAAACAAGACGAATGCTGCACGGCGGCAGTGAGAAGACGACGCTCATTCAACGAGGTTCAGCTTGATGTTCGGCCTAGTGTGGTTGTGAGAACTCAACTGATACAAAACCATTGATGAAATACCATTTTCTTATTAAGAACTGTTTAATTTACTTTTATTAAATAAAAAACCCCCACATTTATTTTATTTATCAGAATTTAATTTGGTCACAAAAGTTTGTAAGTTGTACGAACATTTTGCTTGGGGTGTGTCACACACACATGCGCCACTGATTCGATTTTGATTTTCTCGGCACATTCTGTCTGGCGTTTTTGGAATCGTGCAACAAATGTTAACTGTGATTTGTGGCACTTTCCCAAGTGTCAAACTGATTTTGCTGTTGAACAAATTTACACACAACATTTGCCAGCTGTTGCCGATCAATTCTTAAAACTAAATACAATTGATAAATTCACACACACACATACACACACAGAAACCCAATACATAAATAAAGAATATGTTTTAAATAAAATATTTAAAAATTACATCCGGTTCTGTTACGCTTCATTGAAACATCCGCTTCAGCTTTTAGATTTATTCCGTTTACCATTTACCATTTACCGTATACCTTTTACCGTATACCTTATACCTACTGCTTTTTACCTATGTGAGTGTACGTATTCCAGTTAGTTTCAAGTTGAACTGACTTTTTGCTAGCTCCTTTCTTACTTCTCCTTTTCAAATGCAACCCACTTTGGCAGCTGCTTCAATTCCGTTTAGTAGTCGCAATTTATTTTATTGAATTCATTGATGCGTTCACAATTTATTTACCATTTCTTTTTATTTTCTTCTATACACTCACAATTTGTCCTAGTTGTGTTATGTTAGGAAAGGGTATATTTACTGCAAATTTCTTTACTGTTCACTATTTATTCAAATATTTACAGGGTAACTGCGTATTCGTTTGTATTGACAATTGTTGAGCTTTTTCTTAAGTTGCATTGCAGGTAGATTTGAGAACCTCTTGCAGGTGCATTCGTTGGAACTCAAGCGTTTAAATCAATTATTATTAGTTTTCAATATGTAGCTCTTGCTTTCAACTCAAATGCAGTTGAAATCAAATGACGCTAGACGAATTCCAATTTATAAATAAAAACAAATTCATAGAAAATTAATTAAGCATTTATTTGGCTTTATAAAGGACACTTAAGCTGTTGACTTTATAAAAATAAACGTATATTTAGCAAATAAAACTAGTTGACCAATATTTAAAAACATTTTATAGTTAAAGTTGTTAAAGTTTAAACACTTTTAATCACTCACAGTTTATGCTTAAACAAGAGACTTCAGAGTTTACCTACTTTGAAATTTATTTCCTATACATTTGCCTTAGAAATCGATTAAAAATTTATAATCAAATACCTAAAGGTAGAGTTTTCAAGAGATTTCCAAATTTGAAAAGACAAAAATGCAGAGATTCATGAATTTTCAGTTCATTGTATTAAATGAGCCCCTATTAGCTTAACAAGTACCTGACAAATAAGTTAATTCTCGTGCGTAAACATGAACGCACATTAACGCTTTTACCCGCACCACACTACCGTACATACACCCACCCACCCACACCCACTCATACACACACACATAAGTAGCAGCCCCGTGGCGGCTTTCCAACTGAATTCCCACTTCAGTCATGGCCCTTTTGCCCCCAAACTCGAAGTATTTCATCAACTTGGAAAAAAGTAAGTAAAACACTGTGAAAATGAGCAGAGGAAAACTCTACACATCCCATACTTTTTACTGGAGTTTGTTGTGAATGAAGCTCCTGCTGTGCCTTTTGCTCATTTCCAAATACGGGCAACCTGAGGTTTGTTTTAATTTGCCGCTTTTCTATGAAGCTGCCATCCATTGTCTTTCATCGTATGCGAAAGCAAAACTTTTGCATTTTCTCATTTTCGGAAAATGTGCAAAGGGATTTGTTTTCATGGTTCTGTTCTGTTCTCCTCTGTTCTCCTCTGCTCTTTTCAGTTATTTTCTGTTATGTTTTGTTGTTGTTTTCATGCGCGTATTTGTATGTTTATGTTTTGTCTGATATGATTTCGGCTTTTGTCCCTCTGTGTACTAAAGTATCTCAGAATCTGTATCTGCTTTGCTTCTGCTGTTTCTCTCATTGTTTGCCGTATGTGAGTTCCACTGAGATTATGCGCATAACGTAAGTGGGTTGGAAGGGGGATGGAGTGAGGGGCGGGGCAGCAGCTCAAATAAATAAAGCCAAGTACATCTGTTTTACCATAAATTCCATATGCCATTCCCTGTGTGTGTTTCTGAATTGGGCGTATTCCTTGAATTACTGACTATGTAAGTACTTGTATCTACGGGCTGCAGGCAAACTACTCTCGCTCGCTTAACGTTCCCCTGAAAAAGATATAAAGTATATTCATGGCAGTGTATTCGACTTCTTGGTCACTGATTCTGTTTATGTGATTACACAAATCCCATCAGTTCTCCGGAATGCATACGTATTATTTTCTCATCATAATTAATTATTGCTTTATTTAATTTTGATAGAAATTAATGACGAATTTAATGCGTTCAACTCAAAGGCTAATGCAACTTATTGCCACATTTCGGCTTGTCTTAGAAACAAAAATTTAAATCAAATGTATTTCTAACAACATTAACTTGAATCCAAGTCCACTTTTCACTACATTAAGTTATATTTAGCTGTGTGAAATTCAGCTATCAATTAAATGTTTTTGATGCTTGTAAAATAAATCATACTTAAAATTAGGAATTCATTTCACACTGCTATTTATAAAGAAATTGTGTTCGAATTTCAATGAAATTCACAATTAAAATAGGAAAATCTCAAGCAAAACGTCCCGTTTTCTCAAAGTTCCCAATCTTTTCAGATGAATTTCTTAAGCATGACATGAATCAGCATTTATTTATGTATATGAAGTGGTCTCATGCTGTGACTTGCGCTGTTGGTGTGCAAATTACATTGTTTTATTTGAATTACTATTTTTTTTCCACCGATGTCCCGAACGAAATCAGAAGCCAAGCAAACGGACAGACTGTCCGTATGTCTGTCTATCCGTCTGTCTGTCTGTCCAGAACATAAAAGCAGCTTTGCTGTAATTTAATTTGTGCCACTCAGCGTCAAATGCGTGTTTATGTGATTGTCTCAGCACGTGTCGTGCGTGGGGGTCGTATACGTAATGTCGTAATGTGAGCTGAAACATGCATACTTTAATAAGTTTGGTATTGTTAAAGTCGACCACTCATTGATTGAATAAATGAAACTGAGTCCGAGCAATTGTTAAATGTAATTGTCTCACTTTCGAGATTGGGGTAGAGGTTGAGGTTGAGGTCGGGGTTGAGGTTTGGATAGTACGTGCTGGGCTTTTAAAACAATTAACTTTTAAACTTTTGGTATTCTCGAATGTAACTTTTGGTAAACAACTCAGCACAGGGCAGCAGCAACTCAATTTTTTTTTAAAATCCTTTTTTTTTTCCCCTTTTTTTTTTAACCTATCCACGTCACCCTGTTTATGTTGTCTGCGCGGATGCTGAAAGAATCCAACAGGAATCTACGCTTGCAAGACCCAACGGACCTGAGCTTATTTTCAATCTTTTTTCTCCATTCTTTCATTCTGCTTTCAACGTGGCCCGCGGCAAGTGGCATGGTACGGTATAGTACGATGGTGGCACGTGCACTGCACCAACATCACGTGATAAAAAATGGCACGGTGCAAAAACAACTGTAAATACAAGGATGATGGCTTACTTAGTCGTCGGAGGTAATAAATGGCCATAGTCGCCACAGCCACAAATGATGCTTGTGGTCGTTATCTGAGTAGTCCATAGATCGTTTGCCAAGTGAATGGCTTCAGTTCCAATGATGACCCTCGTCGACACTACACAAAAATTTTTGAAATATAGCTAAAATAAATTGCATAACTTAATAACCAACTCTGTTTTGGTTAAAGAAATTATTTACCTCAAACAAAGAGGGAGAAAACTCCCAGAAGACTTAAACTCCTTTAGAAAAATTCCCTAAAATTCCCATTTGCTGACGAGATTCTGTCATTCCCTGGAAATGTGCAGAAAACATACCATTTTACATAGCAAATTCCCATCGCATTCTACCATATTGTTCCATCTGTGGACATTGCTAAAAAATCTTACCCAAAAAACTCTGAATCCCAACACATTCTAAGCAAATGAAATGATGGGAGTGCTAAAGTCCTACGTGAAGTTCTGGATTCACCTCTTCGGAACATTATATATGACTGGCACCTCGGGGAATCCACACTCCTCACTTCTATTGGATGAAGCAAAAAGTTTGAAACGCTATTGTGTGACCAGAGATGCCCCGAAGCGATTGGTGAGGGCTGCAGTGCGTCCAAATAGCTTATAGTGTCTATTCTACTTCTTCTATTTTTTTTCTGATTTTTTTTTTGTTGTTGTTGTTGGGAGAAGACATATGCTTGGCACTTAGGTGCTTAGCCAGCAGCCGAAAGCTTTTTCCACCTTTGCTTGGGCTGTTGCTTTCCCTGGGTTAGTTTTTCACAACGCCATGTTCGTTTTTCCTATTTCTTTTGATTTTTTTCTTTTTCAGGGCGCATTTCCCGCTCGACTCTCACGTATGTTTGTGGTAAATGTTTTTCAATTTCTTTCGAGGAAATTCACCAAGCCAAACGCGTTCTACAAAATACACACAAATTCAGCGTTTTATTCGCACCTGCGGCTCTGTCTGCCATCTAAGGTGTGTAAGTGTGGGCAATTTAGTGTTCGTGTGCGGAAATAGAGCTTATTATGGCGCCTTTACCACCCACTACCACTTCCACTCCCAGTCCTATTCCTAGCCCCCCCTCAGCCCCTCACCATTTGTTCATCTCTCCCATTGCCATTCAGTTGGCCCTCAAAGGACCATTCGCTCTCTCATTTCACAGTTCGCAGATGGCTTTGAATCGAATTGAATGAAATGGAAAAAGTGCCATAGAATTTACCTTGAATGAGCCTTCGTTTAGATTTCGCACACTATTCTCAAGAGCCCGTCTATACACACTTTAGCTAGGATTCCAAACATTTTGGCACTTTTGTGGCTCATATTTATGCCGTTCGGCTTATTAATGTTTAATTTTAACCAACTGCCAAGTAACTAACATAAACTAGATTAAAATCTTAATCGACAATCAAACTTAACACATAGTTACTTTGATTTCTTAAAGACATGTCCATATTGCTGCTTAAAGATAGTTCTACATAAATACTATTCTGACTGACCGATTATAGTTATCAGAAGCCCTTTATAAAGCAGATTTTGTTGTTATTGAATGAAGCTCTTTGTTCTGATTGTCTGAGTAACTCATTATTGTATAGCCCTTAAGCTAAGTGGCTTATATATGTCTGTAGCATAGATCACATTATTAGTTTATTGTACTAATAATAGTTTCTGTCCCTATTGATTATTCAAAGAGCTAGAGGCCATAAGGCTTTTCACTTCATTTGACTTTGATTCTCTGTTAAATTTAATTATGTGAATATGTTTTTACATTAAAAACAATAAGTTGATATAAAATTACTGTTAAAGAAAATAGTTAATTAATAACTAAATGTGTTAAAGTTTATAAACTTTAAGCTGAGTAACATTTGTCCACATTTTAACGTATTTAAAGTCACAACTTAAATAGCTTTAAGCTAGTCTAGCAAATTATCTTTTACAACCATGATTTATGGCTTGTTGTAGTTAGTTTTTTTTAAAAAACAGAAACATTAAACTAAAACTAAAGGACAAGAATAAGCAAACGAACTAAAAGAATGCACGACAAACTACTTACAAGTGAACTTGGCAGAAATAGTTTGCACTGCTCTAGATAAGGGACATGATGCAAAAGCAAAAAGGTACAAGTTGAAGGTTTTCTTAGTGGAAAAATGCATAATTATGGGCGGGGTTCTCATTTATTTTCGAGCTGAATTAATTAAAAGTTCACTTATGCACGGAATTTGCATGAAAATTACATTTTAATTGCGCTTCATTTGTGAAGAGCATCCAGGCGCCTTGACATGACTTTATGAAAACTGTCCCATCAATGAAGGAAAGGGGGTGGTAGGAGGTGAAGGGAAAACTTAACAGCTATGCATTTGGTAACAGAAAAAAAGTGGGGTGGAGGGGAGGGGATGAAGGGCACTTGAGACAGACAAGAACACTCGGCGAAACACTAGATAACGCACTTGTGCATCGTAATGAAAAAACATAATTCCTTTTGGTCTGTGTGAATCAAAGGAAATAATGGCTCGCAGGATGAGCAAAAAGCAATCATCATGGAAATTTATTTATGAAAATCTGAAGCTAACAAACAGAAAGCAATATTTATTAGATTTATGACTGTTGCACACTTTTATTCAAACCCAAAATGCTAATCAAAGCTGCAAAACTGAAGATTTAATTGATTTCTGTTTGGGATTGAATAAATATTTGCATTAAGTAAATTTTCAATATCCAATTTTCGAGAAAATAGCTTAATAGTTAGTAGTAGACACTAAATACTAGTCTGCCTACAAAATTGTAGTAATCATAGCTTATCACTTCAATTTTTTACACTCAATGCTTTCAATGAAAAATTCTGTACTGACAATGCTCCATGATAACAATAGGAAAACAATAATTATACAAAAAAAACATCCAAATCATAAACAATGTGAGATTAACATAAAAAAAAATGTTAATTAGTTGTGTCCAGTGCTCGATAAAAGACTCAATGAAAGTCCATTTAACATATTCAAATGTTGGCTAATTAAAACAAAATGTTGCACTTAAAACTGTTTTACTGAATAAACATATGTATATATATGTGTGTGTATATGTGTGTGTGTGTGTGAATGTATCTAATGCGGGCTAATGAGGGACCGAGACGTAATCGCAATCTATTGCCACTTCTGGACCCTTTTTATTCGTTCGAGTCAAACAGCTGAAAAATGATTTCGTATCCTCCGGAAAACCGCGGCACGTTAACAAAAAAAGTGTTAATTTAAATTTTGATACGTGATGTGAATGCAAAAGAGGTACGCAACTAGCAACATGGTGCTAAAGTCGACTGGACGCCCACCGCCCACAGCCCACCGCCCACAGTCCTCCCACAGCCAGCACCCACCGCCCATTTGAAAATACTGGTAACAATTCCGCACTGACTTTTCCGGGCTTGTGTCTCTCCACCACGTACGCAGCGCTAAGCACACATTTTATGCACGTCCAGTGTGTAAAACACCTAAAATGCCAGCGTGCCATTGTAAAAGAGTGTGCTCTCTTTCTCCCTTTCTCCCTCTCCCCCTCCCTTTCTCCCTCTCTTTCTGCCAGCCCTCGTTGTGTCCATTACCTACGAGGTACTTCCGCCATCATTTGCGTTATTCGCGCAGCGGTTTCCGCCCACGTTGCCATCGATTAGTTTTCATTTTGCATTGGCTACGCTGATTATGCCGCCCCCTTGAGGTTTTTTCACCTCTAATGCATTCCACCTGCCTCTCCACGGTGGTGCCGCGAGCTGTCAACAGCCCATCACTACACCCAACTCGTTGCAACTCAAATGGATTTGCATATTTTGTGTTTTCTCTTTCTATTTCGGCTTTCTCTTCTATCTAATTTCTCATTGCTTTTCGAGGATCACAGTAGCCATCAAAAGCGTTTCTACCATAGGCCAATTTTACACTGGATTCTGAGGGTAGCTGTGAGGGTTATGGTTTGGTCACTTTGTTTCTGTGTTACAATAGCTTAAAAGTCGAAAGATGCTTTAAAGATAGATAGTTAGTGAATTTAATCATTTTTTTTTTGGCTTAAAGCTTTAGTCAAGACTTTAGTTTGCTTAATTCTTAACTCTTCTTACTCTGGAGACATGACTAAACTTCTGCTGAATTAAAACTTTAATTTGAAATAAACTGCAAAACATTAGAAAGCAGTTAAGCTCTTTTTTAGTAAGCACTTGGCATTTAAATAACCATTTGGCAGCTTGATATTGCCGTGAAGTGCAAAAAGGGAAGCGCAACAAAAAGTCAAGTGTTCGTATTTAATGTCAAAATAGTATTTGTTATTTATGAATTTTTATGGCAAA
Organism: Drosophila cardini; assembly: GCA_018903735.1. NCBI lineage: Eukaryota > Metazoa > Arthropoda > Insecta > Diptera > Drosophilidae > Drosophila > Drosophila cardini. The sequence goes on along the minus strand of JAEIGM010000037.1, from coordinate 479,902 downwards.
TGTCTAAAATCGCTGCAGTGGTGCATATTTCATTTCAAAGTGTTACGTGAAACTTTTGGCCAATACAAGTGCTGAGTCCCTCAGCCATCTCCATCTCTTGCCCTCAACCCTCTCATTCAGTGCTGTCTCTGCTCACCTCTCTGGGCAAACGTGTATGTAGAAATGTTTGGCAATGTTTGGAAAAATAAAATAGAGAAGGGAAGGGCAAAGGGAAAAGGGAAAAGCTACAATCACGTCTAACCGAACACTGCCCAACAAATTGCATGCACAAATGTGTGTGTGTGTGTGTGTGTGTGGGTTTCGTGTGCACTTCATGCATGGCGTGATTTTTCGATTTTATCAGTCAAAATGGAAAAAAAACACATACGAGATAAAAATATTGATCTGATTGATTTACGCGTTGCAATATCTTTTCGAATGCCCTTTCAGTTTACATTTAGTGCAAAGCTCTTCAAAATTTATTGAATCAGCATGACGTATAAGGAATAACATGCAAGTACACGACTAGTAAACCGAATAAATTTTAGATAAGTTGTAGAAATAACCTTAGTTATTAATTATTATTGTAGTTGGCTTTTTCTTTAAATGTTTGATTAATATCTGTGCTGACGAACTTTATCAACAAAATAAATTTAAAATTCAGTTCTGTCTATCTATTCCCGTTCAAATGCTCCAAACTTTACTACATAGCCCAGCTGATTTATTTAGCAATCTGTTTCTATTTTATGCACAACTTTAAATACAGATACTTCCGGTATAAATTTGACATGGAACTTGGCTTTAAAGCTCCGGCTGTTCGTTGATTTTTCACAATAAAGTCAATAAGGCGCGAAAAATCGAATGCGCTGTCAAAATCATCGAAGTGTGCCATAAAGGAAAAATCGCAGAGTTACGGCTTTCGCCTATTTTATAGCACATATTTCGCGTTTCCAGCTCGTTGTCGTTGCCGTTGCCGTAGTCGTCTGTCGACGAATCTTAAAGCCAACCAATAATTCGATACCTTGGAAACGGCGAAACGAATCAATGACGATACATACAAAATGCACAACGATATGGTAAATTTTCTCTTCCGTACACACACACACACACACACACACATGAATACACTCACCAAATATTCAGTGAACGTGTCAGTATATAAATCGGCATGAATAAACCGCTGTGTATGAATATTTATAACTGTTTTTGAAAACATAAAGCTCAAAGAAAATAATCCGAGAAATAAAAAAAATATATGTTATAAAAAATATGCATAATAAATATATGGATGTATAAAAAATTTCTGGAAATGCTTTTATTTAAATGTAATGTAGATTTAACTATTTTAAGCCAAATAGTCTTATAAGTAAATCAAATCATTTAAACCGATTGGTTACGCTCAATAGTAACGAATCCCGTACAAATTTATATATATCTCTAAGCAGATTCTTTTCTCTAATATTTATATTTAAATTTAAATATTTCTGAGCATGTTTTCCAGTCGAAGAGTAAACCAGTTTAAACTCTGGATTATTGTGATTGTGGTGCTGCAATTTCTACTTTTCAACTGGTTTAAGTTGCAGATTAAAAAGTGTTCGCAACAAAGTGTTGAACAGAATTTTGGGGTACCTAATCCAGACCAACTGGAGTTGGAATTGCAACACGAACTGCCAGAGATAGACTATAGTTTCTGGTTACATTATGCTAGACCGCAATACTATGCCCAGAACAGGAGCTGTGCCTGGTATCCAAATCCCTTGGAGCTGCAGAATCACAATATTTATTGGCAGACTTTCATTAATGGTAATGTGACTTTTTATCTTTATGCCGCTTATTTGGACGATCGGGAGTCCGATTCTTATGGTGTGGTGCGTATTCTGGCCACGGCCAATCAATTTGGCCAAGGATTTCCCCTCACATACTGCCAGTTATGGTACGCCAATAATTCGGTACCTTTGATAGTATCTGTAACCGATTTTCGAGGCATTTGGCATAAGCAATGGATGTCGCAACCAGATCTTAACTATGCTCATCTGCTGAGTTGTTCGCTCCAAAAGAAAAAACAGAGATTTCAAAAGGATTTGCCTAGGACTGTTTCGCTGGTGAGTCAGAGATGCCAAAATGCCAGCAATTCACTAAGAGTGAACTACGAAGCGGAAAAAGAAGATTTAAATACCAGTCTCAGTATTGGTGTTTGTATAAAGGCTTTGGATTTCCCATATACCGATATATCCTATCAACTGATTGAATGGTTTGAGTTGCAACGACTTTTGGGTGCCTCACGAATCTACGCCTATCTCTACGCCGTACATCCCGCCGTACAGCGAGTGCTCGACTTCTATCAGCAAAGCGGATTCCTGAAATTATATCCTCTAACACTTTCAAATGGAATGCCCCCAAAGCGTCACTACCAACATTTGTTACTTAACAAGAAACTCAGCGTGAAACGTCAGAATGAGGTGATAGCCTACAACGATTGCTTCTATCGACATATGTACCAACATAATTATCTGCTCAATTTGGATGTGGATGAACTGATTGTGCCCAAAGGCGAGTACCAGACCTGGCAACAGGTGATTCAGTCCCTGCCAAAGGATGATTGTACTAGTGATTACGTATCTCTGTGTGCCCTGCAGTTTGTCTTCCCAAGTAAATTGACACCGGCGGGGAGTCAACTGTTCTTCCCGGCGCATACGATGCGGTTTCGGTACCACACAAATCAATTAAAAGGTATCAAGTGTTTCCACAGTACTCGCAATGCTTTGACGGTGCACAATCATGCAGGTATTCATAGCATCGGTGGGTGCCCTTTAAAGCTATTGAGTCCAGAAATTGCTCATTTGCAGCATTATCGGCAGTCCTTCGAAGGGAAGCTACAATAAGTCGGAGCTGATTGAGGATCGTTCCATATTGAAATATGTCATGAAGCTAAAGAAAGCTGTGAGAAGAACTCACTCTTTACTTAATTTCAGCCAAGATTAAGGTGGAAATAAGTAGACATTACTTTAATTTATAATAAAATGCGCGTTTAAGTCAAACTTCATTAATTTTCTACTACTATAATTTAGTGTTTAGAATTTTATTGATACTCTTTACGATAAAAAAATAATTTTGCATATATAAAATATCATGCGTCAGTAAAATATTCAACCGTAAATCATTTGTTATGCAGCAAACGTTGCGTATGCGTAACATATTTCGTATAGCACCCACAATAATCGTTTCGGCCTGGAGATGGCCACTTGGTGTGTGTGTGTGTGTGTGTGTGTGTGTGGTAACACTAAAACTGTAAAATGACAACAATAAAACCAATTTGGAACTAAGTACAAAAGCTATAATATGAAAATGGCCAACAATTTGCCACAAACATTTACCAATTATATTTGGTTCTTTCTCTAACCCATTTCGCCATTTGCCTTTTCATTCATTCCATTTGGCCCTCTCTCTCTCTTTTCTCTCTCCCTCTTTCGTCCTTCATGGCTGTATTCATGTTGGCGAATGGTGAAAATTGCGAAACACAGCACATTTTGTTTGGTTTGGCATTGGTTTTGTGAACTTTGGCCATGTTTGCATTTGGCTTTGACTGCCTGTGCTGCTTTTAGCCACGGCCAAGCATTCAAGCCAATAGCTAAGGCTAAAAGCAAACGCATTTCAGTAGACTTTTCACACATCAAAGTTCGAGAACAGTTTGGCACAGAAATAGAACCGATTCTCCTATACGCTAACAGAGGTCTTTATCTTCCATTTAAAGTAAATTGCAAAATTTTGTAGAATATTTAGTGAACATATTTGGAAAAGTATAGAAATCTGCTTGTAAGCTTAGAGTATCTATAGTTTTTCTGCATCAAATGATCAACTTTCTTCAATTTTTGGACAACTTTGTGCACTCAATTGAAGCTTTCGAGTTGAAATTGGCGCCAATGTCAGCAAAAACAATTTGAAATTCATTTAAATGGCAAATTATAAAATATGATAATTAAATTTTTACAGTTATTTGTTGTTGTTGTTGTTACTGGTGTTGTTGCTGTTGCATCATGTTTACACTGTTAACAGAAATGAGCATAAATGGACACCCATTCAGGCAGCTTTTAGCCCAGCTGGCAGCCAAATGCATAATTAAATGTGTTGTAGGTCTTGTAATGAGGGCAAACAATTTCGCATCGAAATTGTAGACATGGATTTAATTAAAAATTTGCAAATTTACGCCCAAACGGAATTGTAAATATGTCAAGTGTCAGAATTGTTGGCACTGACTCAGTCTCAATCTGGTTAATTGTCAGTGCTGGTTAGTTAAAGAGTTTAATTAATTATAAATCATTAATGGATAGTTAACTTAACATTTTTAGTACAATAATTTAAACAAATAAGCTGTATTTCGAAATCGAATCTAGTTCGGAAAGTGCCTACAGTATGTTTCAATGAAATGCCTATTTAAATATGCAAATTTGTTTGCAAACATATAGTACACATATAGTACACGTTGTATGTTATTTGTAATTGCCTCTGCAGCAAATCCCTCAAAATATATACCAAATTTTGTATCAACTCGTAAATTTCTATAATGGCTGCAATATTTTCCGCATGATTTTAGCTGAATTTTTGCATTTTTAGATAACTGAATTAAATGCGCTACACTGCGTATGAGTAATGCAGTCAACTGTGGTCACACAGACATGGACACGCATACTAACACACTGGCGCATACTAGCGCTTTTGAGCTTCATTAATTTGCTGTGGGTTATCCAATACTCGCCCTTGTCGATACCATCCAACAAACCAGTCAAGAGTAATTATACGTGTATTGCCAACGAATATGCAGTTTCAGTTTGAGGTGGAGATGGAGATGGGAGGCGGGAACTGGAGTATGAGCTAGTTCATAATGCGTATACACTGTTGCCGGAACTATCTATAAAGGGTTGATTCAGTTTTAATGGGCTGCGGCCTGTCGCCAGTTAACATTTTGGCCCTCCATTTGGCCAACTCTTCAATTAAAATCATTGGCAGACAAGCGAGAGAGATAAATAGATTGTGATAGAGAGAGAGACATGGAGAATGAGAGAGATAGAGTCGGATGTAGTTCATATACTCACATCGATGCTACTGTCAATTTGCTTTGCCATTTTTGGCTTTAATTTGATTTTGCTGATGAAGGTGGAATTGTTGCGGTTGTTACTATATTATTAATGATGGCATAGAACATCGAGCTACAAAAACAGGTAGATAATGAAAGGTGTGTATGGTGGAGAGGGAGCAGGGGAGAGGATGTGGTAGTTCCTCCTGCTGACGTTAAATGGCTGTCATCATTCATTAGCCGCAGCCGTTAGCCAGTTGTCTTCTTAGGACTTGGTTTAAAGCCTGTTCGTTTACACATAACTGGCTTATTTCCTGCAACAAACACACACACATACACACACACACATGCAGTTACCCAGTTGCCATTGTGCTGTATGGCCAGCTGTGTCCTGTGCGCTTCAGTTAACCTGTCTGTAAAGTATGGCACAGAGAGACCAAAACTATTTGGCTATTACTCCTACATGCGTCCTACTCATTGCCGTTTATCCTAGCTCCTTGGTTCTAAAACAAATACATTTAAACGCACTCCGTTTGTCACTTCTCCTCCCCTCTTCCCCTGCTGTCTAAAACCAAGTTGACTTGGCCAACTTACGATGCCGTTGCTAATGGCGATATGCTGACTAAATGTCGTACTATCTTTGTTAGTCCTGCTCTCTCTCCCTCCCTCTCCTCCTCTCTCCTTTCTGGCTTCCTTTATATCTGCAGCAATTATTGTTGCCTTAGTATTTTAATTAAAATGTGTTTGCTTAACTGGCTGCAGCTCAGACCACCAGCAAATTATGTTTGTTGGACATTTTTAGCCACAAGTGTCGACCACATCGATTGATGCCGAAAGATGACACAAATTGCGGTCGCTTTATGCATTTAAACAAATAAACCAAATTCCCAGACAATTGTGCATTCCTTTTAATTTTGGTTTAATGGTCAATAAAGCATTCAAATGCATAATTTATAATTACACATATAATTTCCAATGTCTTCCCATAAAATTTATTTTTAGCTAAGAAAAATTTCCTTTAAGATTTCCTTTAAGTTTGAGAGTTAAGGAAGTCGCTGTACGATTTATTTTTTCTTTTTCTCAGACACTAAATCACAATTCGTGTTGTTCTCACGTAAAGCTCATTAGAGGGACATCAAAAAATTATTACCATGACATTTTATTTACGATTATTTGATCAAATGTGGGACAATCACAAACGACAAAAACAAGAACGAGAGTGAGGGCATAAAACAACAAACAGAAGGATCTATTCACACACTCTTACACACACACGGCTAACAGGGCGTATAATGCGACGTGTTAAGGCCCATAAAGTTAATGCAAAGCAAACACAACATCAAGAACAACAACAACAAGAACCAAAACGAGACCAGAACTACCCATAAGCAAAGAGAGAAAGGTGCAAAACACAATGGAAATGGGAGAAAATGTGACCACGACACGTTTCCAAGAAGAAAATGCGACCCAAAAAAAAAAAAAAAACAATAAAAATGAAAAAAATCTACAAGAAAAGATTGCCATCTTTTGGTCAAATATTAAGCAAAGAGCTTTTGAATTTGTTCGCAATTTTGTATGCGAGAAACAAACATACATAAGAGTATTTATAAGAGCTCCTCATTGTTCTCAAGTCTTAATCTCTTGAGATTAAGTTGGAAAGCTGGAAAATAAATGTAAAGAATTTGAAAACATCATCATGATGAGACGGAGAAGGTGGAGAAGGTAAATCCTGAAGCCACACAAACCGCTAACTTGAGACAAGTCAAGAAAATGATGAGATTATTAAAGAATTGGTACCAAGTAACGCTTTAATATATAAGTAGTCATAATGATTCTTTTGGAATTTAAACATTTATTCAGAACTGAAACTGATTATCCAGTCAATTTCCACAGTAGCAGCCCACATATCATAATCATTATAATGTAAATTACTGTAGCCTTTGTAGCCCTTGACAGATGATCCTTATCATAGTCAAAGCGATTAAAGTTCAAGTTGCTGGCCAAAATGGATTCAATTTAATACAATTTGTGCTCCATGTCTGCCAAGAAAAGGTTTGCTTTGTCTGTGTATGTAGTATCGCCTACAGCGACAGTTTCTGCAACAAGAATTTTATAAACAGCAAATGAGACATGGTTTCTATATTGATTATGGAATGAGGTCACAAGGCCCACAAATGTGTTGACCAAACTACGTAAACAAGTTAACTAAAAATTGTGTTGCCACAGTTTAACGGTTCACTTGTTCCACACAACAACACAACAAACAAAAAACAATAGAAAACTTAAATTTATAAATAGTTAAATTGAACATAAATAAGTCTAATAGAAAGTCTCCATACGAATGTGAATGGGTCAAAACTGCAAAGCCAATTGGCCAAAAAAGCCAAATGGGTTTACAGAAAGTCAAACGAACATAAGGTATGGGAAGCTGTATGTGTGTGTGTGAGTGTGAGTATGTATATAGCCTATATGTAATCAAAATATATAAAATTAAGAGGGCATCAATCAAGTCAAGTGGAAATTTATAGCACTTTTGTTTGTTATTATTCGTTTATGCATGAGTTAATTAGAATATTGGCGTTAACCTTTCCAGTGGGTTCGTCCCTTTTGTTGTAATGTATGAAGATTTATGAGGAGCACAATTCCATACACAGACTCGTGTGCGTGTGTGAGTGTGCTTACACAAGTGTGTGAGTGCATTAGGCTTACATATGCTGGCTACTGTCTGTGTGCATTGAATCGTAGCTGAAATGCTTTGCATACTTCTAAGCGCGGTGTGTTTGAGTATGTGTGCGTGTGTGTAAATGTGTGACTGAGCGTGTATATATGTGTGCTCTTTAGCATAACAAAACTTGCCACGAGGCATGCCTCAAGTTGTTTGCTAATTCTGCTCATTTCCTATAGTTTTGTGGCATTCAAACGATTTCAAATTCAATTAAGCATTTTTGCGGGCTGATTTTTCATGCTTGACTTAACTTAAGGTTGCCTTTTGAATAACATATTAAAATTGATAGAAAAAATCATTGGATAATATGAAAATCATTAAACAATAAGGGATATAAAGGATATTCCACAGACTTGTGTTATAGAATAGAAGACATGAAATAATACCTAAAATGAGTATAATTACATTAAATAAACATGCAGAACATAACTTTCCTTATAGCAGTGATTTGCTGTACCTACAAAGTTAACTGATCATTGCCTAATAGCACAATCACAAACGGATTTCCGGTCGCAACTTTGCTTTTAATGTCTTGACTAAACTGTTAAAGTTTGTGGCAAATGCGTGTGCATTGCAGCGCATATTCCAATTAGAAAATATGTGTGTCAACGGGCCAATAAGAGTTTTCCGCACGCATTCGTGTTATTTAAGTGCCGAATGTCAAGATTGCAGCTCTCCACGATTTATAGCAGTGTTAATATTAACAGTGTCTTAACAGCGTGGCAAACGCAGGCGCAGCAGAGGCTCTCTCACGGCCACTGTTAACGGACTGTTAACAGCCTTAACAGCAGGCGGTCTTTATGTGAGACAACATAACGAGCTGTTTGAACATTTGAACAAAGCTGTAAGCGAAACAAGAAATGGTGGCAAATTGTCAAATTGCCTGGCAATTGTAAAATATCCACGGCTAATTTATGTCAATTAATGCATTAAAATTTGATAGCTCTCAGAGGCGTAAAGAGACAGGAAGATACATTGGATGGAATGAGACGCGTCTGCTTCATGTTGGGTATTTTATTAATTTCTGTCTAAGCGTCGTGCACAAAAATGTTGTCTATAGAAATTAATAGCAAATATTTGTACAACAATCTGTTTGCTTGGGGCTGTTATTGTTTAGGAGGCGTGGCTGGGCGGGTAAGCAGGGCAATAATCAATTTATATATGTTTCCCAAACACCAAAAAAATAGCCGGAAAATGAAGCGCGACTCACGCGCCAATAAAAAATTTAGAACAAAGCTTTTGAAGGCCATTTTTAAGCCAGCTGCACCTATGGCTTTGCTCGGAAAAAATACAATAAAGTCATGGGACGTGAGCTGCTTGGGAGTACACAACGTTCAGATACCTTGTAATCCGTTAGCAAAGTATTAAATTTAAGTAAACTGTAAATCGTTGAAATAATATTAAATTTCAAGTAAAAAATTTACATTAACACTGAAAAATATTTGATTCATTCAATTTCTGCTGCTGCGCCTAAGTACACAACCTTTTTCTTGGATTTTTCAATGGGTATACAAATTTGCTTGGTTTCCGGTCTTTCTGTTTATGTAATTGTATGTGTATGTGTGTGTGTATATTTGCGTGCAAAGGAGTCTTGGCCCAAAATGCTATCAAAAATCCCCGCTAATAATTTGTCAATATTACGTGAGCAGAAAATTGAATAAAAAGCGTTTTTGCATTGAACGCAAAAATAAGAAAAATCAAGTGGAAATGGAAGTCAGTAAGGCAGCACAGAAGAAAAAATGGGTAGAACTGAAGAAGAGTCGGACAAGAATTTGTAGAAATCAAATAAATTGTTACAAATGAGTGCAACTTTTTTCGGTTCAGTTCGGTTCGATTTCTTCCTGCAACAGTTTTTGGCCTTCTTTCAAAATTTATTTATGTGCTTCTCTTTCGATATTTCATTTGCTAAGCTGATTTGCAATTTTTTTTTTGTTATTTGTGTTTTGCTTCTTCTTTTTTGTTTTCCTTTTTTTTCTGTTCCAAAATCTATAGTCTACTTATTGGCGCTCTCCGTGCCTAGAAATATGAATAATTCAGTATATGATTTCTCTCTTTGCCGCATTTTGCAACAGTTCGCAACTGTAATAAATGCAAATGAATTGCCGAAAAGTCGCGTTTTCCGCGTTTTCCACGTTTTCCGCATTTTTGTTTACATTTACATTTCTCCGTTGCGAAACTCGCATCAATGTCAAGTGCAAACGCACTGAGGGGGAAATGCAAGCAAATACTAAAATATTTGCAAGAATTGAACAATTTCAGACCATGTGCCACATCACAAAAGCATATTCAATATTTTGTCATTGAATGGAATTTATTAAAACTGAAATTGATCAGATCAGCAAATATTTCACACAATATTCCTGCATCATACAATTTTCATTTGAATATGAAAATAAAAACATTCTCGTTGTCATATTTGCATTAGATTAGAATCAGTCATTCAGCGTTCTGTGCAGTATTAAATAAGTGTACAGTTGTGCGGTGAGAAAATAAATATTAAAGTAGAGACTCGAAAAATGGCAGAAATTAAGTTTAAATTGAATAGAACTTACTTAAATTTGTTCAAAGTTTAGCTTGAAAAAGGCATTAGACTCTTTCAAAATCATACTAAACAAATTTGCCATGTTAAATTAAACTTTAAGCAGTTACAAATTGTATTTAAAGTAGGTATAAAATGGGCTGAGTTAAACAGCTTTATTAACATAATTACATGAAAAGGTTGAAACCACAACTCCCACATACTCTCGCCCACACATATACTCGGGAAAAATGTAACATAATTTAATTCAAAGGTAAAAAACTCTAACTAATAAAAAGCAAACCACAAATATGCCACAAAAGCACACCGAAACGGAAGAAAAAAAGTAAAAACATTGAAACTATAAAATTAAGCTAAGTATAATTAGTTATGCATGATATAATTAAAATAGCTGACAACAGGGTTAACCCCAAAGGCCAAAAAAAAAAAAAAAATAGAAATAGGAACCTGGATCAAACGAAACGAACTGACAGTTTAAAGTTGTTATTTAGCTGGAAATACGTATAACTGAATCTGTTGCGTAAACTCATTAGACCCGTATTAAAGTGGCTTTTGGATATCTCAGTATCTCATTTGAAACTATTACCGCTCAATGGATGTAGAGGCAATATGCAGCAAATTGCTGCAGAGCAGTATAGACCACGTCAATGGCAGGCAAGACAAATTCCATTTTGCTCATTGGCAGTATTGACAGTTGCGGCTCTGGCTCATGCACAAAGCCGTCCGAAGAGACTGAGCCATTTGCCAATGGGCAGCTTCTGATCGAGATACTCCATAGCTGTAGCACCAAAGAAAACACAGTTCGAATTGGGAAGTTAAAGTGGCAGCAGCACGAGTAAGTCTGGGCAAAGCAGTCAACAGTGGGAAGTGAGCAGTGAGCAGTCGGGGAGTGAGCACTGAGAGTCGCAGCAGGCGCCGCAGTGCATCATAATGCAAACAGCTCGAGTGCCGAACTAGCTATTTCCGGCTAACTGGCGGGAGGTATGCCGGTGCTCTTGCTCTTGAAGGCTTCACTGCCATCAGATGTACACCGGAAAAAGTGGGTGATCTAAGTAGAAGAAAATTCTTTTTAAAAAATTTAGGGAAACTGTAAAAACTTAATATATTTAATAACAATTATTGAACATGTTATTTAAAATTATTTAAATATATTTAATTTTTATTTTTTTAAACATTTATAATAGTTTAAATAATATATAAAAATTAAATTTAAATTTCAGAATAATTTCTTATCTTAAATTGTTAAAGGATTAAAATATAAATTCAAAATATTTTAAAACTAAAATTTAATTTTTACTTAAAATTTCAATTAAATAATTTTTTAAATATTTAGTTTATCCCAAAGCCTCCAAATGTAGATCAGTGTACATATGCGTGTTTGTGTGCATAGGTCTTGGTCTGCCTTTGAAGAGATGCCATAGAATGCTGCTACCGACGTGCCACACCCACTGGTTCTCTGTGCCAATCCGCCTCCCCCGCATCCACGCCTTCCTTCCTGATGACTGACTACTTAAAGCGAAAGTAAACTTAGCTTTGCTGCTTTGGTCTTCAGGCCACAGAATGTTGCCAGGCATGCATGTCATTGGGGTAGGGGACAAGAGGAGGGGGGGCATAGAGTTAGGTAGCAGTAAAGTAGTGGAGAACCGACGCATAGAAGGGGTCAAGAGAGGGCGGAACATTTGTGTTGCGGCCCTGGTAGGTGTGTTTCTTGCGGTCATTTAGCTTTTCCTCAATGCAGCGTGAAATGCGGCCGCTTATGGGATAAAATGCTTTCATACACACCCCTTTTCACTGCCACACACACACACACACACACACACACATCCAAATGAAAAGAGGGTCTAACTGCATGTGGGAATGGCAGTGGGAGTTAGATGGGAAATGAGTTTCCCACACATTAAGTGGCATTTGAAAGTAAACGCTTCCATTGAGTGCTTTGATTTGTGCATTTGGTGCCTGCAATCGAATTTTTTAATTTTTCCAGTAAATGCTGATGTTGTAACTGGATTGGTTATCAAAAATTGCATATCTTCTGCAGGAGACTTTTGGTTTGAATTTTAAACTTTTGAAAATAAAATTACGACTGCCAAAGTTTTAATTATATTTTATATTTAAGTTTCAAATTGAAGTGTTTTAAAACTAGGCAATCTAATGAAATTTATAGATTACTCAGCAAAAATTTAACAGTAATCGATTGCTTAATGAAAGGAAAGTTAGAATTCTTCATTCGATGACCTTTCTTCCAACTATTCTGTACTATTTTCAATGACACACATAGCACAGAACTGACCACAAAGGACACGCATGTAACTGAGCAACAAGAAGAGAATTTTCAGACAATAGTTGTGCTCAGATTAGATATCATGACTTGCACTTTTCAACTGTAACCCCAGCGTTTTCTCTTTCGAATAAATTCAAGCATTCAGGTTGGTTTGTTTATGGCTTCCCTAAAAGTAGACAAGGGCGCGCTAACAAGAGAAATCATACGCCCCGTGTGACAGTGTCATTGTCATTTGTATATGTTTAACTGTGTGTCGCATGCATTCCTTTTATTCTCCATCCTCTGTCTCATTCATTGTCTTCTCTTCTCCCTCTTTTTCTCAGTCTACACCTTTGTTTGATACATTTTTGCCTTTGGTAGCATTTTTGCTGGCAAAAAAGTTTTGTATTACAAAACACAATCAGAACCAGATGCACTTTGGGGCAAGCCGACACAAACAGAGCACAAAGTTTAAGACTCCTTCTGTCACGCATTGCAAAAACAACAACAATAACAACAAAAAGCACAAAACAAAAAAAAAAGTCAAATAAACAAGCTACTATCAAGTATCTGCTGTGCAGAACTACAACATACTCCACAACTTATTTAAAGGTGTTTCAGAAGTTTGCCAAGAGTTTCGCACTTTAAAGGTGTCAACGATTAAGAAAGTTAACAATAAAATACAGTTTCTATTAAAAGCTAAATCATTCGATAAGTTTGTATGCAAAAAATTCTGATTTGATTGTCATTCAATATTAAAAAAGTTTTTAAAATATTTAATTGAAAGCTTTACTGAAAGTAATCAGCTTAAATTTAAACCCAATTGCATTATATAATGTCTATGTTAGCTTATATATTTATTTGATTTGCCAATTGATTTATTAAATTAATTTAAATCATTAAATTATTCTCTTTGATTAATAATTCACTGTCGTTTGCCTTCATATCTGAAATCCTTAATGTCTACAGGGTATTTAAAGCTTTGTCGAAGATACCTGCTGTGAAGTTGACTGACTGGGTGTAGGGAGACTGAGAGGCGTGTCCGGAAGTACACACATGCCGGGCTGTAGGGCAAAAGTCGCCGTTGCAGCATAATAATGTCAGACAGGCGACGTCTTTTTCATGCTGTAAATTGCAAAAAATGCAGCCATCGGCAGAGAAACACTCACACAAACACAAACACAGGCATCTGCATAAAGACATGTGTGGCTTTTTGCAGGTTTCAAGACCAAACGGAAGCAAGCGAAGCACTGACAAGCGGCATGTAACACAAACATTCAAACAGACATTCAAAGCTAAAAAGAGAAACAAGCGGAGAGGAAAAGGAGACAAGAGGGGAAGAGAGAAGGAGAGAGCAGAAGTTTATGTACATTTAATGCGCGGCAGCGACAACAAGGAAGCAGCACAATAAATCCAGGATACATTAAATAACACACAGATACACACACACAAACACACATGCTCTCATATAGTCTGAAATGAAGGCGGCGAGCGGTCAACTTCCCTTTTCGTGTCTATGCGCTTGTTTTGGCACAGCAGCTTTTTTTCCGTAATTGTTGTTGTTCTTGCTGCTGCTTCTGCTGTATGTTTTGTCGTTTATGAAAGTTGGCCAACACAACACAAGCCAACACACACACACACACATACACGTATGCGTTTGTGGCATTTCCTGTCTGTGCTTGTGTCTGTGTGTGTACGTGTGTGTGTGTCAGCGGAAACTCAACATGGCCCTGTTGGTGTTTGTGGCGCAACAACGTTGCTCTGCATGCTCATAATAATTTCTTATTTAGTGAACGGACATAGCAACCAGGTGATGTGACCAGCACACAAACACATACTCTAACACACACACACACACACACTTATATACAGCGTGAGACACACACCTGTCGCCCTCGCACACACAAACTCACTCACAGCACGAAGCTTTCTCTTTGCGCTACGTCAGTTCGCATGTTTTTCGCTTATTTTCGCTTGATTCCCCTTTCCTCCAGTTTATTTTTTTGTCAGCTACATTCTTTGTCTCCTCGACGTGCCACGCCCCCAACTATTTGCCACATTTTCGTGTGTCAGATTTATCTACTTTGTGCTCCTCTTGTTTTTGTCGCATGAATTTTTGCGCACAAGAAGGTATTTAAATTCAAATTAAGCAAATGTCATGTTAAATTCAGTTGACAGGCGTCGCCACCGACGCCATTGTGAAGCTCCTCCCCACCCACCGTCCCTCCACAGGTACAAATTTAGCGGTGTATGGGTGCAGGTGTAGATTTCATTTTTGCTGATTAGCGTAAATTATTTAATGAGACTCACAGTACCTAGATGCTGCCACACAAGCACTGTAAACATTAAATTTATCGCTGATGTTTGTTTAAAATTGAAAATGCAAAATATTCGGTATTTGTGCAGAGCGGGCAATTTTTACAAAATTGTAAGCTGTATAAATTAAGTGAGTATTGGAAAATAAATAAATACATACACTGAAAAGAACCAGGGTAGAGTTAATTAACCCAGTTACTAACTAAATAAATATTTTTAATACAAAACAAATAAAAAAATTTTGTTGAAGTTGAATTTTAACATCAACAGTATTGAAAACATTGCATACTTTTAGGTGTTGCATGAAAATTGTGTGCACGCTGCTTATTGGCTTTTAGGTTTTAGGGGATACGTTCGAGTGGGCACATGCTTAAAACTCAGAGTAACTATCAAAGTTAAAGTTTGAGGCTCAAGTGTTGTAATAGATTTAAATTACAGCTTAAATGAGGTTTTCCTCAATTCTAATCAATTATTATCTCTCCCGTTTAAATTGTAAAACAAACTTAGTTCAATAATCGCATAGCGTATGACATCAGTGCCTTTATCTTAAAGTGCTCATTTTAGTTAATGGAAAACTATTTAGTCAGTCACTTGGGACATGTGACTATGTGTGAGTGCTACCGACATACGTATGCATACGTTGGAGTACAAATACTTGGCACAAGTTTCGCATTTAATGCGCTTGTGCACATAAAATTTAATTCAAATCAGCTCATTAAACGCCTGGCACTTGACACACTCATTCATGCGTCGACAGAGACATAAATGTGAAGAAAAGGGGACAGGAGGTACACGTGAGTAGGGGGAGGAACACTGCCAAATCGGAGACGAGTTGGGGCAGCATTTTGTTTTGGCAAAGAGGACCGTAAAGCAGAGTTTATGGTGGACATTAAAGCACGGAAGTTAGTGCCACAAAAGGGCACAAGAGTGAACCAAAAGGAGAGAAAAAACAACTAAAAATCATAAAAAAAAAAAATAAGGAAAAAAACACGACGAACGACAACAAGAATTTCAGACACATTAAATATGATATATGTATTAGCAAGACGACAGCGAGGACACGAGATAAGTTATATGGCTGCTATGACCAAAAAAAATGTATATATGATGACATATTCATGAAAGCAAGTTCTAATAGCACGATGCTCACGGAATTTAAATTTACTCGACATAAAACAAAAAATTACACTAACTAATTAGAATCATGACTTAATAATGCAAACAATTCAACTGAATATAAACACCGGAAAACGCTATCATATTTAAAACACGGAGGACGGAGTTTCAGTTCAACAAAATTCTTCTAAAATTAATGTGCTTGTTTATGTTTCAATTGATTTATGTTCATGAGAACTACTTCTGATTAAAATAGTCAAATAAATAAATCAAGAAGGTATCTTTGTATCTTAAATGAAATGGAAATTTTATAGACAAAATCATTGTATCTTTATTTTCCTAACGTCGTTCTAAATCTTATACCTACATAAAGCATCCTATTTACTTTCAAACTTCGGACTTACAAATAAATATCTCAAGGGAAACTGTTTTAAAAAAAAGCTGTAAATGGATACTTCAACTACAGCATTTAAGTGCAAAAGTACGTTAAATTTAAGTAGAGAGTCTATAATATTGAACAATAACATTTAAACATAAAAGATGTTTTGAAGTTCAAAATAATATTGCATACTTTTAGGTGGTGGGCATGGTTTAAAAGCTTTGTTGAAGATCATTCCATGCATTAAAATTACGATATTTCTAATGGATGTTTGGAGAAATAAATTATATATGTGTTATAAGTTAAGTACCTCTTTTAAAAATAGCAGATCCATCTGCATGGTATTCAGTGCCAATTTAAATAAAATCAAAAAGGAAGCGGAAGAACATAGAATCTGTTCAGATGCCAAGAGCTGTTCACATTGTTCGCGTAACTTTATCAAAATCAACTTGAGATGCATTTTTGTGACGCCAACAAGTGTTACACTTGATCTTTTTCTTGACACTTCCACTGAACTGGCGAATGGCAACGAGATTGAGTGTCTGGACATGAGCATGAGTATGGAGTGAATAAGAGCACACGTTGCCAGCGACCCTTCCAAATGACTTCGGGTCAGTTTTGCTGAAGTGGAATTGTGTTTGTACCAATACCCTGTAATGGGGTACGAAAAGTTTATCTAATATGAAGAATAGGGTCGAAGAGATAGTAAGGTCAATATGCATAAAAACTGACATGTAAATTGATCTATATAAATTTGCATGTAAAACCAAAAGAACGTATCCTTTGGCCTCAATATACTCTTGCCCCGTACCGACAGAGGGTATGTAACGGTCGAGTGAGCATATTTCATGTTGCACAGAATGAAAATTTTGCAGAGCCAACATACTTGCAGCTTGCCACAGATTGCAGTGAGGTGAAGATTGAACATTGGGCGAAATGGAATTTAATTTTGTGCGAAACTCTGTGCAAACACACAACAAAGTGCATACAAACACACCCATTCGTAGCAACTGCAGCTGTAGATACAAATGTATCTGTATCTTAAGTTGTGTTTGTTGCTATATTTGCACTTGTATGTGTATACTGTGTTGTGTTAACATTGTGACCGATACGAAGACTGCCCAAGAACAGCACCATCCTGGACTTTGTCGTTGCATCAGCTGGTTGGAAAGGCTCCACTCTAAGCACATCGATGGATAAAACCTAATTTTTTACAAATAAAAATCGAAAATGCTAAAGATTCTATGCTGTTGGTTAAATACACTTGGATTAACTATAATTTTCAGGTCAATTCAATTTATAAATTACATATATTTTCTGACCTAAGAGTTTGAATTATTATTTATTTTAGTTTACTAACTGCTTTTCAAAGTGATTGTACCCTTTGTAAGAGTATTTAAAAAGTCTGGCTGCTGCCAAGACAAAGTGCCAAGACAAAAGCCAGGCGATGGCAACCAATTGAACAAAATCATTGCAAATTGTCTCTCTTATGCTCTGAAAAACTTTACCCAGTTGCACTTAAGTCCAAATCGAAATCAACGAGTTGTATCTGATGGATTGTTGTCTGCTTCGTTGCCTTTTTGTCTGTCTGTTTAACTGTTCGACTGTCTATCTGTCTGTCTGACTGTCTGTCTATCTTAGCGCGTGGAGTGGCAATATTTATTTGTATCTTTGTCGATTGTTTGAAAATGTGAAATTAAAGGAAATCAAAAGGCATTTAAGCTGTATTGGTTCGCATTTGCATTCCATTCAGGCATCTTGTTGGGGGAATACTCGCATTATTCGTAATTTGAATGTTGTTTTGTTCAAATGTATTCACATTCGTTTATGCAAAGTCTGCTTACTGAAAACAATCAGCTTTCTTCCCCCAATAAGCCACACATTTGTTGCGAAACCCACACAAAACACAAACACATACTCCACACACACAGAGACACACACTCATACCTACGCTTATGAATATATGGGTATTTTCCATTTCGCACAGGTAATCGATTTTCATGCTTTTGGCAAAATGCACAAAAGAAACTGAAAACGAAAAAAGCAAAAAAAAAAGAAAACCAAAAAAGAAAAAGCAAAAAAAGAAAATCAACTTTGTTGTTCGTCTGTTTTCTTTTTACCTCTGTCGAATTTACTTTTCACTGCTTTTACCTTATTCTTATTCGATGTGCAGTTTGCTCTGATGTGCCTTTGTGTGTGTGTGTGTGTGAAACACCGTGCGTATACTTAATATTTATGTTGAAAACTTTAAGCAGTTAAGAGCTCGTCGAGCTTAAAATATTCTGACGGTGTGCGTTGAACTTCAGCAACTTGTTGATTTACTTTTCCACACTTTGTAATACAACTCTCACCCGCCTCCTCCCCCAATTCCTACGACCCAAGTCCGAATTTTCCCAAGAAAAAACCTGATTAGAATAATCACAAATTTCAGATCATGTGGAATGAGAGCTCTGTTTTTGATCTCTCGCAGTCGAAAAGAAAAACAAATTTGTATCTCAATTTGTTTTTCTCAGAATTATATCTGCAGATAAGTGAAACATAAGTAAATACGCATAAAAACATAACCAAATTCCAAAGACTAAAAGAGACATACGTTCAATACTATCAAAATATATTGTTGATGTGTTGAAGTATTGGTAATTGGATGTTTTTCTTTGACAAGTAAACGCATTTAAGTAATACCTCTGAAATATATAATCAACTGATAAAACTTAATGGTAGTTATTTTTGTCACCTTATTAAGAAAAAGATTTGGCAATTGATAACAAAAGTGTCTGAATTTATTTCAGTAAAATTATTCAAAAGTGCAAAGTGCACATGTGGCATGAGCAAAAATCCAATTACGACCGTTCGAATATTTTGACAACTATTCAATGAATTTAATTTGAGATTTGCGAACCAGTCTGCCAGCTGCCTAACACTCTGACACAGCCAAGTTTCCATTTCTACTGCAATCCCTTCCCAACCATCATCCGAACTTTACCCTTTCGACCCGCCATCCACAGATCAGCTCAGTCAATGGGCAGATGCAGACAACGGCAACCGGATGAAAGCCAATAGCACTGCCATCGAACTCGCCAAATGCGCCGCCTGTGTACACTGAAAAAAAGCAAATAAATCAAAAGTAAATAAAATCAAAAAATTGTTTGTTAAAAAAACCTCTTAATTTAAAAAAATAATATAATTAAAGTTAATTGAATCTTAACATTTTTAACTACTTTACTTTTAGATATCCAAAACTATAAAAAGTTTAACAACTTCTGTGTTTTCAGTGTATACTCCTGCAGTCTGAGGATGCCAGGGCTGCGGGTTGTGTCTAGGGCGTGGAAACGAATTAGAAATGTGTAGAACAGAAGTTACTCAATTGCCAGCTGGAGGTCCCAGCAGCAGTTGAAGCTATGAAAAATGTTCTGTGGCTATAAGAAGCTGGCAACTGGGAGCTGGTAACTGGTAACTGGAAACTGGGAACTAAGGGAACTGGGAACTACCAGCTGGAAGCTAGAAGCTGAAATCTGTGTGAGACGCAGCCGGAAAGCAGGAATGATTTCCGGCCTGGCTGGTGATAATTCTTTAGCCATCATGCAGGCGGACGGAGAGATAGACGGGCGTGCGGCTGGTCGAAAACTTTTTTACAGTCATTGTGCAGAGTGTCAGTGCAATGATTTTCATCCCATTCCACATTCTGTCTCTGCTTGAATATGAATGATTTAAGTATACCGAAGCTCCAGACTGCAGCTGAGTTCCCTTCACTCCCCTCTTCGATCCAACTCGTCCGCAGGTTTTACATGGGTCCGTCGAATTATATTCACACTATTTTCTTTTTTTTTTATTTTTTATTATTCCATTTCATTTTTCTTTAGCTTTGCATAAAATTTTTCAACATTTTTCAAAACTTTGTGCGCTTTGCATAGCGTTTCGTCCAGGAGAGTGCAAGGAACATCAAATTGGATGCCCAAAAACTTTGTCAAAATGTTTGGAAAAGTTTTATGGTTGTGTTCAGCGGTTAAGAAAAATTATCACTATTGTTACAGATTTGCAAATTGACGGTGAAATTTTGTCGTTGTTCTTGTTCTATTTGTTTCTGTGGTTTTTCTGTTGCAGCTTGCAGTTTTCCCGGGGCTAAATTCAAAACTAAAGTGAAGTAAAGTGCATAAAAAGTGTAATTCTACTCATCAGTTGGCTTACAAATATTTACAAGGTATCTTCTAGTATCTTCTATCTCACTAACTGCCGTTTCATTTCCTTAACGAAAACTCGTGTAGTTTTGCTGTTGACTAATGAATGTTAACATCACAGCAAACACTTATCTTTCGAGCTGTTATCGATATTATCGAAAACTGTTAACAAATTTACACGATCATTGAACTTTTGGGAGCATTTCAGTCGGAATTTATTGGTTGGTTTGCTGCTGTATACCAAGTGGCCTCTTTAGCTCAGTGGCAGAGCACTGGTCTTGTAAACCAGGGGTCGTGAGTTCAATCCTCACAGGAGGCAGTTGCTTAATCTTTTTTGGGAAAAACAATCTTTAAAAGAAACAAGAATTCATTTTTTAAAAAATACTCTAAATTGCTGTGTAGTTCAGTTTAAAAGAAATCAAACCACAACGTTTAAGGAGATATTAAGTCTTAAAAATCTTGTGTAAATTTAACCCTCGCAATCAAGAGGGATTACTCAAAAAAAAAAATCCATCTACAAATAGACTTTTGGGTGCCACCTTAAAGGTCAAGTGCCGGTTTTATTGTTGGTTTGTTAAAAAGAAAAAAGTTTGTTTGACAAATGATATTTAAATGAGCTGCATTTGAAAAGTTAACGGTTCTTTCGCAAACAGTCAGAACAATTGACAGAGCCAATGTGTCTTTTGGGCCAAAACGCAACTGACAGAAGTCGCCAAATTAAATATGCCAAAAGGCAACGCAAATCCAAGAAATCCAAAAAGTTTATACACCAAGCCAATTCTAAACTCTTTTTTTCCAAATTTCGCAGTAAAAGCAAAATGCCACCGGGCATTTTTTCCTTGTCTTGCCGTTAAGAGCAGCCAGCCACGAGGGGAAAGAGGAGGGCTAAAAAGAAGGTTAAGCTTGACATTTGGCAGATTTGTTGCTTAAACGGTTAAAAGGCCGCTGGCAGAGACGTTTAAACGTCTGAGAGACAGAGAGAGAAGAGAGAGAGGGAGGGAAGAGAGAAAAGCTGTTTTGGTTACTGGACTCTCTGAGAGTGGTGAGGGGTAGAAATGTACTAAATTGAAACTAAATTCAATTTACCGTTGTGGAAAAATAAAGTTGCATTTTTATTTACAACTATTTTTATGTGTGTGTGCGTGTGTGTGTATGTGTGTGTGTGTATGTGTGTGTGTGTGTGTGTGTGTGTGTGTGTGTGTAAAATGCAAAAGAGTTTAATTTGCAATTTGTCGCCCTCATTCAACGCTTAACTTTTCATTTTTAACTCGGTCGTATTAGGAATGGAAACTAGGAGAGAGAGACGGCGAGGGAAACGAGGCAGCGGTTGCGGCTGTATATGCAAATGCCTTCGGCTGAGTGCCACCGGCAACACAACCCTCACAATCCACCGCAATCCACAATCCTCAACTCCTATGCACATATAGGATGTAGTATAAAGTATGTAGAATGTTGGATGTTGTATGAAATGCACAAAAGTTTCTCATTGAGGCGTCACTTGAGTTGGTTTCGGAGTTGTTGCTCAGTTTGTTAAACGCCTTTCAACGGCGTGGTTAGCCAAGCGCAGACCTTGAAATGTCCAATGCAAAATGGTAGCCCAGCAGAGTCCGTAGGTCGTGAATTAAGAGTCGAGGGTCGAGAGTCGAGAGTCGGGAGAAGAATGTCGAGAGTGGAGAGTCAAGAGTCAAGCGTTGAGAGCCAACAACCACTGGAGGCAGCTAACCAAGTGCAATAACTTTTCTGTGGCAACCGCTTTAAACCATCAACAAAAGTCATTTTGTAGTTTCAACGGATATGTTGATTTAGCAAACAAATTGTTTTTATTTGGATGATACTCAAGTATTTTACTGCAACATTTAATACCCTGTACTTGTCGTTCGGGGGTGTATGCTGGCAATAATGATTTAAAGAATAAGTTTGTTAATTATAAAGTAATTTAAATAATTCCGCCAGTTAATTATTATATATTAAATAAATTAAAACAAGTAGATTATTGTTAAGTTTACTATTTATAGGGTATACTTTTTTATAGTTATGTTCTGAGCACTTTACAAAAGAGCAATGCAATCTTTAAATATTTAAACTGCGTTTAAATTTACATCAATAATTTATTTATAATAACTACACAAAAATTTAAATAATTAAATGTTTAGAATATAGAATTCATGTGTCTCAAATTAAACGATTATGATTGAGGTGTAATCCTTTTGTTTAAAATATGTAAATTTACAACAGTTTGAAACAGTTTAAATATTTATGCGCAAATTACTTTCATTCATAAACCAAACTTTATTTAGTTCGAACAATTAAAAGTGTTTTGTTTATGAACATTTTTAAAAGCATAAATGCATATTTATGGTTTAATTCACTGCTGTTTTGGGGACTTGATTCCCAAGTGCATTGTGGCTGTCAGGCAAGCAATTAGTTTCGTAATTAGATTGTAATTGAATTTGTACTGAACTAAAATCGTTTTGCAGCCACAACAATTTAACAATTTAATTAAAGTCTACCTCTCTCTGTCCCTCTATCTCTCTCTTTCTCTTTTACTACGTCTATTGCAGCACAATATTTTTTTGTGGCACTGTCAATGAAATTGCCTTGAAATTTGCATTGATTGATGCCATTCAGTGATTTATTGAACCTGAGGCATCTAAAGCTAAACAACAGACGAAAGTCCAGAGTTCAATTACTCTCTCTTTCTCTGTCTCACTCAGTCTCTCATTGTCTCTATATCTCTCTATCTGTCTCTCTATCTCGTACAATCGAAACATGTGTATATGTACTATGTGTATAAGATTGTCAAATGTCATCTATGTGACACACACGTTGACAATGAACATTTATTTAACTTGGTTTCATTTTGTATTTCTTTGTATGCAGAACCGCAATGATTGATGTGGACATGTTATCATCAAATAACTGTGACTCCTCTCGGGGGATACTGAAGTGGGTGATTGCATCGAGTGTGTACTATATATGCGTATATATGTGTGTGTTTGATTCTTGGTCAAAAACTCAATTTAAATTGTATTTATTTTCATTGTTTAGCGTCAGTGAAGCGCAACTCTCTCCTATGTTTTGGCCTGTCAGGAGCTCATTTATCTAGATTCACAGCTCGAGGGTAACTATTAGTCAAATGACACACTGAGTATACGAATGAATATGAATATGAATGTTCAAACACATATCGATTTCTACTCATTTACTCAAGTATTAAGATAAGAGATAAGCAAATCATGTGTTGCAAATACACTGAGTGACAATGAAATGAAAATTTCCATCAAATGATACCCAGGGAAATGCTTAAAAATACCTTTCATACAGGAGTGGAAGTATTTTTTATCTATTTCTTCAGATCTACACATGTTTTTTGCCACAGTAAATAAATCATGCAAACTTCCATGTTGGCGCAACCAATCTTTTATTCAGAAAATCAGAAGAATATACAATAATAAACAGAATATTAAAGAAACAAATGTAAATGTTAAAATGTCTATTTAATTAACCATTGATTTGGCAAATGGTCTATCATCGCTGGTCTCCTCATCATCGTTATTGTCAGAGTCGAAGGCATTTTCGGGTATTTCATAGAGACGTATCATCGGTTTATTGGGATCCTTCATGATCAGATACTTGCCATCTGGTTGCTTCATTATAATATCGATGAGGCAACGTAGTACACCCCAGGCATTATCCATATTCAGATTGATTTGGGTGGCAAACTCTTGTGGCTTAAACTGTTGCATGCCCAGAATGACATGACGCAGATGATCTTTTCCTGAAGGAAAACATCTAAAAAATGGTTGAGGCCTAAAAGGAGCTCAAACTTACGGTTAACACGGGAAACATAGCCAAGTTTTAGCTGATCGGAACCGGCTAGAACTGCCTCCACAGTCCATTTGGCCAACTTGCATGCATTGTTCCTCAACTCTGAGGCCAGCACAGCTCCACGTTGGCTATCGAGTTTTTGACGCCATTCCACGCTGTTGGCCACCTTCGAGTCCCACTCGTTGAGGGCCTTAATGGACAGGAACTGAAGTTCACCATTCGGTGTCTTGATCACTCCATTGTGCTTGCAACGTACTATGAGCACCACATCAGTTCCCAGCTGCCATTGCTTATAACGATAACCAACCGAGGCGAAGTCTACTCCAGGGGCCTCAAAGGGATTTGGCTCCTCGAACTTGTGCTTTGGCTCCTGATCGCCAATTTTGAGCACCTGTTGACTGAAATTGTGATTGATTAATGTGGCCTCCAGGGACAGACTCTGAGGTGAATTAATAAAACCATCCTCATCCTGCGGTGGCTCCAGTGAAGTCTCATTGACAGTCAACAAATCGAATTGAGCATTATCCCGTTTATCCAGAAATATCTTTGTGCCCAGTTTCTCAATGACAATGTCCCAGGAGTACACGGAGCGAGTGCAGCACATGAGAGTGGCAATTATATCATCGGTGGCAAACACATTTCCCATTGTCTTCGACAGACGTCTGATAATGGGATCATCTATAGTCCCCGGCACATTGATAATGCGATCGATCTTCTGCAAAGTGCGTTCCTTCTTCACATTAATGCGATCGCATTGTTTGTCATAGTACTCCAGTGTGCCACAAGTAACCACATCCGAGCCCTCCTTAATATGCGGCAGTGAAAGCTTCAGCAGACGTGGAAAATCAATTTCCTCCACGGAAATCCAATCGGAGCGAACGACAACTGAGCTCTCTCGAAGACGCACTGGAGCATTGCGCATAAAGCGACGTCCCATATGACCACGTCGCTGGTCACGTCCTTTTCCATACTTATTGCCCGCTCCGAGGCCTGCACCACCCATACCCCCAGTGCCTCCTCCACTTACTGCATTGCCACGCCCACTACGACCATGTGCACGCAAATTGTTACGCTGATTGGGTCGATAGCGATTGCGCTGATACGGCTTTAGATCACGCAAATTGGAGCCGTCCACGAGATGGAAAGTCGCATCATCGTCCTCATGGAAATACGCGTAGTGACTGTTATTGCTGCCAAAGGTCGAGGCATATTTGTTGGTATACTTCTTGTCCTGCAACGGAACCATCCAATCACTAATCTTGCCCAGACGATCGCTCTTGCAGAACGGCTGATAAGGCACCTCCAGCTCCGGCACCTCACAGGGTCCCCAGCCATCCTGATTGTACTCGATGTATGGCTTGATGAACGGTGCGTATTGCGACATGATTCTTCTTCACTTAAAATTAATCGATTTCGATCTTTACTCTAAACTACAAATGTGAATTTTTTAAGGGGGGAAAACTGTTTAAATTGTACAAAAATGGAAAACAGAAAAGTTACATTTGATTTAAGTAAAGCTGCAATGCGATTTGAAAGCTGTTTTATTCAGAATTTATACATGACTACGAATATAAAATAAAGTTAGGCATCTCAGTGGCTTATAGCTGATTTGTCAAATAATTTGAGACTTTTATAATGGATCACATAAAATTCTTTCGCTGGTCTATAAATACAATTGTATTTTTGTTATCCACATTGTTTATAACATTACGTATTGTGGATATTAATCAAGGGTAAGCTGAAAACTAATAGTAATAGATTTCTTTAAAACGTTATAATTGCAGGAACTAAATGTGTAATCAGAGTTTTTGGTGCATAATGTTATTAATTAGTTCACAAGTTCAGTGTTTTCATATCAAAATCTAAATGTCTTGTTATTTTGCTATTTTTGCATCAGGAAATGAGCAGCAAAATGCAATACAATGGACTCAACTTGGTGTTAACACTAGTACTCGTAACGCTCATATCCCATAGTCACACAAATACACACACACATACACTCATGAATGTTGAAGCATCCTGCATTTTATGCTCGAATGAGGCCACGTTTCAGTTTCATGGATGTTAGCTGCTTTCAAGCTGAAAAATCTGACAACAATCTCGTTAAAAGTAAAGGCCAAATTATAGTAAAACTAACAGAAGGTAAAGGTAATCACATAAAAAGCTTGTTACATAACAATGTGAGTGTTCCGACGGGTGACAACGTAAACGGAACTGGAACTGGAACTGGAAGCGGATATCCAAAAAAAACAGAAAGAGAAAAAAGAAAAGCGTTAAGCGTGTAAATATCCATTCTTTGGAGTGCATGGACAAATGGACTTTTAGGGTTGTCGTGCACTGTACAAAAATTACAACTGCTAAAGTAATAAATGTGTGTCTTGAATTGATTCCTTAATGAGAAAATTAGTAAATTAATGAATTTTAATCTACGATATTTTAGTTATTACCATAAACTTATCGTACTTCTTAAAATTCTATTTTCTAAATACAAAAAATTCTTTTAAAAAAACTTTACAAATTAATATTTAAACAACTGTTTTTCTTTTACTTAAAAAAGTTTCTCAATTAAGCTTTGTCATCCTCTATAATTGTTTAACAATAATTTTTTGTACAGTGCATGCTTGTGGTTGGCACACAGCTGACTGATGCTGTTGTTGTTGTTGTTACTGCTGCTAAGCTTTTGTCAGGCCGACAGTGTCATGTTGATGTGTTCATTGTGTGTCAGTGGCAGCTGCTGCTTGAAATCCCGAAAAACCACTCCCACCCTAAAAGCAGCAGCACCACCACCACTACCATCAACACCACCACCATCACTAGTACCATCACTCGCATTCAACGTTAACCACCGCTGGCATCCTCAAGCTACAGTTAACACACTTAAGCCACATACGCTCGGTTGGCTGTGCGTGTGAATGTTTCGGTGGGTGAGTTGTTCACTTGAGCGGTATTCATTGGGTGGTGTTCACTGCGTGGGTGGCTACTCGTACGCGTCTGGTCGTGTGTGGATTATAATTGCCATGCGGCTGTCAGTGACTGCCTGCACCTCAAAAAGCTTGCATTCTTCCATTATTCCCCCAACCTCCCTCCACTCCCTCCATTCCATCCAGCTGCGGCTCATGTTGCATATCATTTTTAATGCTAACCACATGCCACATTATGCAGCTGCATTGCCACGTTGCCGCTGCGGTCGAGCTCAAGCAACATACACTGTACATACTACGTCTCTCATCCCCATCCCCGTTCACACCGTTCTAGGAAAAAACAATCTTCTTGTTTCCGTTCGTTTGCCTTCATCTCCTCGCTGCTGCGGTTCACTGGAGAAATACGACGAAGAATAATGTTCACACATAAGTAAGTGCTTACGCAGAGATATGCTCGTATCATACAAGTTTAAGAAAAGTAATCGCAATCTATCAAATATCCTGCAGATTGAAACAAGCTTGAAAAGCATGTTAAACAATGAAAAACAATTTTATTTATTTGAAACCACAATTTAAATTCATATTAAACTTGAAGTAATATTTTATTACACGCCAATTAACTAACTTATTCCCAGAAGACAATTCATTAATTATTAATCTTTTAATCGGCTATATTTAAAGTAGCCATTAATTACAATTTTTTTTTAATATGAATTAATCGTTAAATTAATACTTTTAAAGTTCAAATTTGCCTGTTTTTTTCATGCTTTAAAGTTTATTTAAAATGTACATTTATAACTCGTTCAAAGATATATCTTTGTCTGTACTATCTGCTCTGTTTGAATTTTTAATTTACTTATGGATTTTAAAATAGGCATCAGTAAAAGTATTCAAAGCTTGTCTACTATTTCTTGCTGGGAGTTTCATTCCTGCGTAATTATTTAATTTGTGTATAGTTAAATCATATATCATTATATCCCCATATGTTTATCTCAGTTTCTGCTCTCATGAATTCTGTGAGATTAGCAGGTTAATTAATTAATGTCCCAGCATACCCCATTCTGCTAACCGTACAGAGTATTTATAACAGAAACAGCAGCAAAGTGAAAAACCGCTTGCATACTTTGCGGCGCTCGCAGGCGATAAGCGACGCATGTTGCTATTGTTATTCGTGGTGTTGCTGTTGTTGCTGCTACTGCTGCTGCTGCTCGTATGATTGTTGTTGTTGCACCATTCGGTGGCAGTGCAACGGCTGTTGCTGTTGTCGCTGCGGCTGCTTTTGTTGCATAAAAATTAATATTTATGCGAAGCAACTTGTGCAAAGCTCTGCAAATGCCATTGTTCCCATCCAGCAGCTAACTGGCAGCTTTTCCATTCCCACCCCAAAAGCAGCACTTCCATTCATACCCATGCTCGTGAAGCTGTCGCTGCTCCAGTCATTACAAGGACGTTCCGGGTGGCCGAGTCCGCATACTTTGCTCGTCAAGCGCAACGCAATGCATGCCGACAAGATGTTTTATTATTACGAAAAATATTCAATTCCCTTTCTCAGAAAGTGAAAATCCATTGAAAACAAAAGTATTCGTATATCCCATGAGTGAAAGCGAGCAATATATACTCAAACCACCTTGTAGCACGTTATTCCCATCTCCGTTTGTCGATATGTCGTAATGACGCAACGTAAACATAAAAATTCATAACAAGATGCAATCGTAATTAATTGCATATTAAATGGGCCGTTCATTAATATATCTTGATTGATTTATGCGGGTAATTAAAGCACAAATTAAAGGCCCTGATTGCAAATTTCCCCATACTTTATTCTTGCATAAATAATGCGCAAAAATAACAAAATGTATTTATCTTAAAAATGTAATTTGAAAACTTTGTGGACAGTTGTTTTTAAGCAGTGGAAAGAGTAGTACAGTTTAATTAAAAGTTTGTATTAAAGTCAATTAAAGCGATTTCTAACATGCAACATTTGTTTGCCTACAAATATGAGAAATGTCATATCAATAAAAAAGAATTAAGAAACGAAAGTTTTTATTTATTTTCATTTACCTTTGTTAGTTGTCTTCAATGAATTTGTCTCTTTACATTGTATATATAAAATCACAAACATAAGATCTGCATATATTACCAGCAGATCGAGAAGATTCAATTACAATGTTGTGTAGGCTTTTATTTATTTATCATTATTAAAATTATGGTATTCTTAATTTGAGATAACACAGATAGTAATAGAGTGAAAGGATTTCACAATTAAATCACGGCATAAAATATACAAAATTTTGAAGTCTATTGAAGTCTATTAAATATAAAATTAAACGGCTATGATGAGGATGCTGAAAATACCTCGTAGCTGTCAGTGTTCCAGACAATTCAGTGGCAAATCAAGCAAAACGTTAGATATTTCTGAGGGTATGGTCATATGCTTTGACAATCCGCTGCTAGATATAACCAAGAAGGTCAAAAATAAGGTATTACTCGATAAGTACAAGTTGGCCGAAAATGCAGCAATTGTTGCCACAAAAAATCATATGCCGCTTTTCAAGGAGTTGACCCAAATGAAGGATGTCGTTTATACGGCTGGTGGCTCTGGTCAGAATACTATGCGGGTTTTCCAGTGGATTGTTAGGAAACCATTCTGTGGTTGCTTTGTTGGAGCCATAGGCATGGACAAGGTGGGGGAGTCGGTGGCCAAGAAAGCTTTAACTGATGGGGTTCGAACCGTTTACCAGATTAAATACAAAATTCCCACAGGAATCTGTGCGGTCATTGTCACTGGTTTTAATCGTTCACTGGTGGCCAATTTGGGTGCAGCGGGGACGTTCACAGAGGACTGGTTTGACGATGAGACTCACAGGTGCTATTTGAAACGGGCCAAATATTTTTACACAACGGGTTTCTTTATGTCGGTCAATGCAGCAACTGTATGCAAAGTTGCAGAAATCTCGTCAAAGAACAATGTCACTTTTTTGTTCAATTTAAGTTCAGTGGAAATGCTGAAAACGCTGAAATCTGAACTAGACGAGATTTTTCCCCATACAGATTTTGTAATTGGCAACAAGGAGGAAGCCATGGCCTATGCTGAGACTCATGATTGGCAAACGACGAACATAATTGAGATCGGTGAACGTATTCAGTGTCAACCCAAGCATAATGAACGACCCAGAGTGGTTCTGATCACAGACTCCCAATATCCAGTGTTGTGTTTCAAAGGGAAAGGAAAACATACGGAGTATCCGGTGCCAAAGGTCTGTGAGAGTAAAATCGTGGACACCAATGGCTGTGGGGATGCCTTTGTGGGTGGATTTCTTTCTCAATTAGTACAGCAAAAGTCACTAGACTGCTGTATACAAACGGGTATCTTTGCTTCCCGACAAGTTCTCTACATTGCGGGTATTCAAATCGATAAACTTCCAAAGTTTACAAAAGTTTCATATGAAATCGAAACTTGTTGATACTTGTATTTTTGCTACTTTGTATCTTTGCAACTTGTTTGTATATCTTTTGAAATTAAATATAATGCTATGATTGGCTAATTGTCTAATCAAAAGTGTTTATAAGATAGCAGAACCTATGTATATCAAATTGACGTACCATTTTCATATAAAATATTTGTATTTCTAAGCACATTTTCATAGGTTTATAAGTCGAAAATCTCTAACGAACATTCCTTATCACTTCATCTGAGCATTATGTGTAGTCAAGTTCTAAATTAATTTGTCAAAAAACTCAAGATAGAATGGTCCATTAAAAAAACACTTTGATTGCTATGAAAGGTAGTCCCAAGAATTCTCTTGTCACACCACCGTCGTGATCCCCAAATTGGCTTAAAACAGAAGGTAAATCTGATACAATACAAAATAGTTATGGATATTCCGGAGGGTGTGCTCGTTGGATTCGGTAATCCGCTGCTGGACATATCCACAACCATAGAGGAACCTGTTCTATTGGAAAAATATGATTTGCAGGAGAATTCGGCAATCATTGCCGATGAAAGGCACCTGCAGCTCTACGATGAGCTCTACAATCTGGAGAATGTAACATACTCTGCAGGTGGTGCCTGTCAGAATTCGATGCGTGTCTTCCAGTGGATTGTGGGTAAACCATTTTGTGCTTACTTCGTTGGAGCCGTGGGCAAGGATAAGTTCGGTGAGATCATTGGCAAGAGAGCTAGGGCAGATGGTGTACAAACCGTATACCAAATGAGGGAAGAAGCTCCTACAGGCACCTGTGCGATCATCATAAGAGGTCGCAATCGTTCCTTGGTGGCCAATTTGGGTGCAGCCGCATACTTCTCAGAGGATTGGCTCTACGATGATGCGAATCTCTGTGTGGTGGAGCGTGCTCAGTTTATTTATGCAACGGGTTTCTTTATAGCAGTCAATGCACCAACTGTTCTGGACGTGGCCAAAATGTCATCCGATAATAATCAAACATTTATACTCAATTTCAGTGCAGTTTTTGTTCTGCAAACTCACAAAACACAACTGGATGAGATTTTATCATATGCTGATCTGGTTATTGGTAACAAAAAGGAAGCCTTGGCTTTTGCTGAAACTCATGAGTGGGATACAACGGATATATTTGAGATTGGTAAACGACTTCAAGCTCTGCCCAAGGCAAATATACGTCCACGAATTGTTATGATCACCGATTCAGTGTGTCCAATACTATGCTTCCAAAATGACGATAGAATTCTTGAGTACCCAGTGTCTCAGATGGAAAAGACTGCCATCATGGACTCCAATGGTTGTGGAGATGCTTTTGTCGGTGGCTTTCTATCCCAATTTGTACAACATATGCCTCTGGACTACTGCATTCGAACGGGCATCTTTGCCTCTCAACAGATCATGCGCATCGTCGGTGTGCAAATCAATAAACTACCCAAGTTCAAAGAGAGCTGTATTTGAAAATACTTAAAAAAATAAATTCATAAGTGTAGATTTCAAGTCTTTTTACTTGTACAATGATTAATCAGGGCAAGAAGAATCTTTAGACACTAGTTGGGTAACTGAAGGAGGTCAAAGATGGCATCAACAGCAGAAGAAATGTATGAGTTTAAATATTCCTTAGTAACCTCTAGCTATTCTACTTTGAAAACATGTTAGCCTAGGCATCACTTGTCAACTCTTTACACATACAAACACAGCATACCTTATTCTCCACATAAAAATGAGAAAATCTGCAAAAAGGCCAATCGCGAGAAACCCAAGAAATCGTTTATATGCAAAGCACCAAAGACTTAGTCAGTCAAGCAGTGAACTACATATACTTTCAGAAGATCGAATCATAATAGCTGATTCGTTATATGAATGTGAAGATGTAACTGCAGCTGAAATAGAACAATTATCAGAGACAGAATCCATTTGGCATCAAGAACTTGGGGTAAACGGAGAGGAACAAGCAATCAAATGGCAAACCTTGAAACACAATGGCCCTGTCTTTGCCCCAATCTATACAAGACTACCAACCGACGTTAAATTCTATTACGATTGTAGACCAATTGATCTATCAGATGTAGCAGAAGAAGCAGCTACACATTTTGCCAAGCTACTCAAAACCGACATAGCAAATAATCCCTTATTTAAAAGGAACTTTTTCAAAAGCTTTAAGGCATTATTGGAACCAGCTCAACGGAGGGTTGTAAGAAGATTTAATCTCTGTAATTTTCAGAATATTTATGATTATTATCAGAATGAATCAGAGCTAAAGTCTCGAAGGAGAAAGGAGCTACGATTGGAGCTGAAAACGCAGCAGGAGCAGGAAAAAGAACAATTTGGTTACTGTGAGATCGATGGCCAAAGGGAACAGATCGCCAACTATCGCGTTGAGCCGCCAGGTATATTCCGTGGGCGTGGCAATCATCCTTTGATAGGTACACTTAAGCAGCGTATACAACCGGAAGATGTGACCATAAACTGTAGTCCCGACTGTACTCCACCTGCCCCCATGGGACACAATTGGGGAAGAATATTACACAACAATAAACTC
The DNA here is from genome assembly GCA_018903735.1 of Drosophila cardini. Classification (NCBI taxonomy): domain Eukaryota; kingdom Metazoa; phylum Arthropoda; class Insecta; order Diptera; family Drosophilidae; genus Drosophila; species Drosophila cardini. Next base: position 446,593 of record JAEIGM010000037.1, on the reverse strand, counting down.
AGTTGGTTAGCTCGTTGGAAGGATTCGATGACGGGTAAACAAAAGTATATTTGGCTAAGTTCCGCTTCCAGACTCGAAGGAATTCGGGATCTTACTAAATTTGACACAGCACGAAGACTTTCACTTCACATACGCAAGATAAGGCACTCCTATGAGGAAGATTGGCATTCAGAGGACTTAAGACTGAGGCAACGGGGCGTGGCTCTCTATCTTATAGACAGGATAATGCTTCGAGTGGGTAACGAAAAGCAGGAAAATACAGCAGATACCGAAGGATGTTGTACATTGCGAGTGGAACACTTAAAACTATGTACTAAACTAGCTGGAGTTCCAAATGTGGTCGTCTTTAATTTCCTGGGCAAAGATTCGGTTAAGTTTTATCGCAAAATTGCTCTCAATCCAGTTGCCTTTGCAAACCTGCAATCATTCGTGAGGGGCAAGGACAAGGTTGATTTAGTATTTGATCAGCTAATTGCCAAGTATTTAAATAGGCATCTGAAAATGCTAATGGAGGGACTTACAGCCAAGGTTTTTCGCACCTACAATGCCAGTAAGCTGTTGCAGCATCGCCTGAAAAATCACTCCTTCCCATCACAAAGTCTTAAGGAAAAACTGGAAACCTATACGAAAGCTAATGCAGAAGCTGCTCAGTTTTGTAACCATCAACGAGCTATTACCAAGGCCTTCGCAGTCAAGCTGCTCAATTGGCAGAAACTTATCGAGGCCAAGAACGTCGAGATCGTAAAGTTAAAGAAACGAATTCGAATCAATGTCCATAGACATTTAAATATGGCAAAGACCAAAAAACTGCGCAAACTTCAGAGCGAACTCTATCAGATAAAGGCAAAAATGTCTCAAGAATCTCTGAGGAGTAAAATATCACTATCAACAACTAAAGTTAACTATCTCGATCCTCGAATCACAGTCGCTTGGTGCCAGAAAAATGATGTTCCTATTGACAAAGTCTTTAATCCAACGCTGCGCAAAAAATTCAAATGGGCTATACGAGCTACAACTGAGGATTTCCATTTCTAATTGAGTATAAAACCTGATCAACCAATCCTGGATCAATCAACAAACTAGATGCTATATTATACCAGCAATACTTTTCTGCATTGCAGCAATTTATTCTGTTTCCTTTCCAATATTCAATTTTACCAATATTTTAAAGCAAGGAAATATATAATTTATAATTTTCTTAAATCTATTAAGGAAGATCCTAGTATTTTTCTCTTTTCCAAGACTTCTTCGAGTCTACTTAAATTACTAAATAAAAGAAGACAATTTAAAGCTTTTTAATATGTATTTTAATCAACTCTGCTTAACAGTTTTATATTTAATCTGGTAATCTATAAGTTTAAAGTATTTATTGGACACCAATCAGTTAATTTCTCTTATAAAAGGGCCAGGTAATATTTTTAATTTGTACAATTTTACGCTGTTAAAATTCGATTTTTTCACATGCTCTTGACGGACTCGCAGTCATTGCATAAGGATATGAAAACGGATATCGCTGTTGTACTGGACACAGGATGTGGTCTCCGTTTGGTCCGTTGAGTTCAAAGACGAAAGCTGTAAAAGAAGCAAACAGAACTGAAGTAAAAATATGCATTGCATACTTTGCAGCGCCAATGTAAATTTCCACCCACACTTCTTGGAATGTAGTCTTTGTCTTTTTGTCAGCCATGAAGTGCACGCTGTTGACTTTGGTCACAGCAAAATATTGCAGCCATTCCCAGAGTCAAGAAGGGAAGAAAGAGAGAAAGTCAGAGAAAGAGAAAGAGAGAGAGGGAGAGACAACAGCACGTGCCAGCGTTGCTATTGTGACTGTCGTCCACTGATTAAAACGATGCGTTCTGCGTACGGCACTCAGCGTTTTCTCGTGACAGCGATTTTTTCTCGTTAAATCCTTAAACGACGCTTCGTTTATCGTTCTCCTTGTTTTTTAACATTTGCCAGCCTGTTTATACAGAAAGTTTTTCTTACCATTTTTCTCTACTGTTCCATATTTGGCTTGGTTTTTCCACCCACTTTGATTTCTTGCTGCAGCCGGCAGCAACGAAGTGCAGAGCAGCTCCCGGCTATAATTTATGCATATATCCATTGTGATTTATGGCATGATGCGCGCTTTGCCACTCCCAACGTTGTATACTCAATGGCTTAGCATTTCTTGCTGCATTCTTGCCGCATCCTTCTTGACTTGACAACAGAACACACAATTAGCCGGAAAAATGAGCAGACGCACAAAGAAGTGACTAAACCACAATCAAACAATGCAGCGGAAAGTCATAGTTCATATTTGGTTTCTCTAAGAATTTTCCAACACACACACTCATACTCACACTAACTCACACACACACACACACACACACACACACTCCCAACTTCATATGGCATTAAAAGTTTTAGTAAAATTTAAATAAAACTTTTATTTCAAACAAAGTGGCTGCAAAGTTTTTAGATTTGTCATATGCTCATCCTCGCATATTTAAAATCCAACAAGTTGCATTCTGTGATTGGTTTATAAATTGGATGCATCAGAAATTATTTATGGGAATTTCTAGCACTTCTGCTGCAGACTGTATATATTCAAAATATATAAATATTCTTTATTAATTTATACTAAACAGATTCATACATCTTTAATTTTTTTAAAGCTTGCCTATTACTTTTAAAATTTGAAAGTTTCTATATAACTTTAAGTCATTTTTAATACGACGTCTCTGCCAATCCGGTTCCCTTAAAATGTATTTTTTTAATTACTGATAAAAGAACTTTAAGTCACCAGTATTTTAGTGTATGAATACTGAATTTCCTCAAGGCAGATTTTGGGATTTTTCAGCAGTCACGGATATCTGGTATTTCCGCTTGAAGTGAACTACTTGAACTTGTACTCTGGCAAGGCCATGACAAATGTCCTTAGGCTTAATTTTGCTTGTCAGAGGCCTAATTCGATTAGGTTCATCGACAGACAAAAAAGAGAATCAAAAGCCAGGCCGAAGGCAAATGAAACGCACTGGCAGCAGGCAAATTAACGTGTCCTTTGTCCAATGGCCAATATTAGGTATCTTAAAAGAGAAAAAGAAAAGCAGAAAGAGAATGTGAAACAAGAAAGGAAATTACAGTTCAGCTGGGTCAGATCGTGGTATACCCTGCTCGAGATATCCTAGAATTTCCGTTCTTCTATGTAAGAATGAATTATATGGAATCCTCTTAAGTCATACAGTTTAGTCTTGATCAAGAGTATATCTACTTGATAGCTTAGAGGATGTACTTCTCTTCCTGTTAAATACTCTTTAAAGACTCGATCTCACACAAGTTAGAAAAATTTAATGTAATTCCAAATTAAACAGACATCAACTCTTTGGACAGTGGAAATATGAGATGTCTAAAAGAAAACTAAGAAACAAGGCCAACAGACAGTTCCGCAGTAACTGCTCATAAAAATTACTCATACGCACAGTAACCCATCAGCGATTTTGACTTTGACAACTACAAGTTTCAAATGCTGCTTGTAACTTTGTTACACCAACAAGCACAACAACAATAACAACAAGAATAACAACTACACACGACAGTAAATGTTAAAAGTTGGAAGCGTATGTATGTGAGCGTGTTTCAGCAAGAAATGGCAAAAGTTTTGTACTTACTTTGTGAGCAGCTCGAATGCGAATCCGAATGGGAAAGCTGAGACGACTCCTTCTTGTGGCCCATTTGCCTCATTTGGCGTCTGATGTCGCCTGCTATTAACCCAATGCAATGCAGTCAGCCAGCCAGTTGCTTATTCACTCAATGCCTGTTGGCTGTCTTGGATGTCCTGAATGTCCTGGCGGTCCAAGCAGCCGCAAACACACAGACACTTTTTGTTCTTGGCTTCCGCTTATGTCGTAGCTACAGAATCTGTTGTTGTTGTTGTTGTTGTTGTTGTTGTTGCTGGTCTTGTTGGCAGTCTGAAGTGCTGATTGTCTGAGACATTGCCAGGGGCTAACATTGAAACAGCACATCGATTCACGGTGTGTGAGTGTGCGTGTGTGTGTGCATGTGTGTGTGCCTGTGGGTGTGCCAGTTTGTATGTGTTTCTGGATTATTTGAAATTATCGAAGATTTCCGGCATAATGGCAAATCGTGCTGCCATTGTTTTTTCATTGCTTGAAATTTGTTAGTGACTCGACACTGATGACACCCGGGATTCGTAAATTTATCCTTGAATGTCGCGACTTTCTAAGGAGCTGCCACTCGACTAACACACACACCACACACGCACACACACATGCAAGATGGCAGACACAATAAAATTGGCTTAGGATAATTCGATTTGCTCTGCTTAAAATTTGATAAAGATATTTATGTACTTCAAATTGATTGCATCACTTATTACATTGTTACAATTGGGCCATAAAAATTTGGCAACAATATATAATTTTATAAGATAATCTAGTGGGGAATATTGTAAGTAAAATTTACATATTAAATATATATTTAAATTTATTAATTATTTCAATTACTAATTCTACTTTATTTAGCTTAAAATTCTGAATAACTTACCAGTTTTAAACCTTACTCTACTAAACCAATTTAAACAACTAATTTATGCACCAAAATAATAAATATTTACAAGTTTTATTCGTTTGAGTGTTAAGCTTTATATAGTCCCCGCATCTCATTTACTTTATTTATATAAAGTTTTGGCAAAGTAAAACTTTTGAACAAGCAATGTAGTACGATAATTTGCAGAAATATATTATATATATTTTCCTTTGGATATCGTTTGCATTTTCTTCTTGTCAACTCCAATAAAAGTGGGACAAAACTTAGGGCAATAAAAATAAGAAAATGCCATGCTACGGTAAGTGCGATTTTTGACAAGTTTTTGCAACTCTATTTTGTTTATATTCTGCTGTCTGCAAAAGCCAAAAACGAGATGAAGGGACAACCAATATGAAAAGGCGATTGACACAGAGAATAAGATACAAAATAAAATCTTTTGCTTAAACAGAAAACGCTTCAATGGATGCTCACCCAAGAAAATGTCATTGACTTGAAATGTTCTATCGATATAAAATGGAATAAAGTGTGCTAAAAAGATATATATATATACAAAGCTTTATATAAATAACTATACAATAGTATTGGCAAAACTGCAACAAATTTGAGATAAAAATGCAGAATTCGACATGATTCAAACTCTATGCAATTGTTTGATGTAGATTATGTATTTGAGACTTCAGGTTTTAGATTGCAGATTGCGCATTCGCCCCCTGTTTCACTTGTTACAAGAATTGCTCTTTGCTTTTCTTTGCTTTCAATTGTTTCCTTGTTGTTATTGAGCCACTCGACGCTAATGGACTTTAAAGTGTGTTCTCAAGCGTTTTGTTGCCGGATTTTCGATATTGTGTTGTTGCGACAGTGTCGCAAGTTTCGCAAGTTTAAAGTGCTCACTGTATTCTTGTCATATATTACACATACGCTCCGTTTTGCAGACAGCTGCCAAAGTCTCCGGATAGTCATATTAAAGTAGTACAACAAAACAAATTTACGAAATAATTTTCTCTACAGACAGATAATAAACTGTCCAAACAATCGCTTTCTGCACATGGAAACAACCCTACAGATCTCTGGTCAACTGGCGCATTGTTTTTCTAATTTCGCAAATTGCTTTCATTGTTACATGCAAAGACCCAAATGACTTTCTGCATGTACATGTGTGTGCGTGTGTGTTTGTGTGTGTGTGTGTGAGTGTGATAATTAGGAATATCAGCAGCACTTAAATTTGATGCCGATTACAACACCAAAGTTTCTCCGAGTCATTTGCCCACAGTTGAATCTCAAGATAGTCGTTTGCCAGCTGCTTTTTGGCTTTTTAATTTAGACTCGAACTCGTTATTCGATTGGCAAGCTAGTTAAATTAACTGAATTCATTGTTGTGGCTTAGAGTACAGTGAATACACGTCTCAAGTAGCTTTAATAAGAGGCTTTTTGAAACAATAATACAACAGTTTAAAAGCGACTTAAAGTAGCGAAATTTTTTAAGCTTAATATGTAAATATAGGACAATGAAAAATCAAATCAAAATGAAGCTAAAAGTTAAGTTAAGTTTATATTAGGTAATACTAATTATAAAAAAAAATGCTTTATAAAAAAATTAAGTCAACAATTCAGCTAAAAGTAGGATTTAACTGGCATCATACACAAATGAAGAGTAAACCAATTAAATGTAATCCAAATAAGAGAAATAATATTATGAAAACTTTATTAACCTTTTTTTTACTTCAACGCGCTTTAAGATGTTTCCGAGCCCAAAGCCCTTGACGAGTGCAATTAAAATCAGGAAAGGAAGAAAGATTAGAGTTCACACAACACGATTATACCTTGTCCCTGTCCCTGGTAATACATTTTTAGCTATTTACCTGCCTTTTTAACCTACAATTAATTGACATTTACACTCATGTATGCTCAGTTTAATCCTACCGAACTTAAACAAACTTATTAAGCCCTTGGCAAAGGGTATTAAAAAAAGAAAAGCATTCATACTAAATTGGAAGCCCATTTAAACCCCATCAAGATACCGAGTTCTCAGTCCAAAAGGAGTCAACAGTCCTCGTTGGCAGTCTGAGACTGAGTTTCAGTTGTAAGTATTAAAAATACATTTGCGCACATTACGTAAATTGTGGATGATGAGGATGAAAATGGCTTGGCGCTCGAAATGGAAAAGGAAAAAGGGGGAAAAGGGGAAAATGAAAAGAGGAAAGAGCAAAGAAAAGCAAATGCGCAGTTAGCAGAAATGAGCTGCGTTTTTGGAAATTAACTTTCAACAACATGTGTTGAAATGCATTTATCTTCCGGACTCTCATAACGACTTCCCCGCTGGACAACAAAATACTGAAACTTCGCTTAACAACGGCAACAGCAACAAGAAAAAAATGAAAGGTAGAAATTAATTCCAAAAGTGAAGAGGGGTGAAGTGAAGTAACGACCAGAGGAAAACCTGCCAAATTGTGCTAAATGAGCGCCAGTTGAAAATTAAAACTGGGCACAATGGCCTCTAGAATAGGAAGATTCTGAGTACTAAACTACTGAAGTTCTACTGCTCTGTAGTCCTGTGTTTATGCTCGTTCACAGAGCCTGAAGGAGCCTGCATTATGATTGCATCATTTGGGGCTAATTTGCATTTAAATACTTGGCTCTGTTATTGTTCGTGTGCAGCAAGGAAAGTTTAGCTTTACTCTCAGATAGAGGCTGAAAGGCGGTACCACGCCTCCGGATACGAATTGTGCAGAAGTTATGCCAAGTCAAGGATATCACGAGATTGTCGTACAGCTGCCGGACAACTTCAGCTTCAGTTAATGCCTTTGAATAATGAACGCAGCCGACTTGGCGTGTGCACCTTGTCATGAACAGGGCCTAGAGGAGAACTGGAGAGTCAGAGGGAATGAGAACATACCATTCTGCAGCTAAATTCTGGGCAGAGATAACATTGTACAAACTGGCGCCGTTTTGCGCGGTCATTATTTAGAAGGCGTCCGGAACAGACCTTAAAGGCTAACAGTGCTTCATTGGCATTGGCGGCCATCTGCGAGCAAAAAGCGTTAAGATTTATTGAATGCCAGATGAATCATTTTTTAGGCACTCCCTCTCCACTCGCTCCCCTCTCTCTCCCTCTCTCTTACTGTCTCTTAAGCGGTGTTGAAATGCGCAGAAGCTGTACTGTAACTTTCCCCTCCCTTTGCCTTTAATCCGTCTCAGTCGCCCATGAACATTGCACTTTTAATAACTTGCATAAAAGTTTTATGTCTCCCGTTGCATGTTCGAAAAACTTTGCGTGTGTTTGGCACTTGAAAAGTTTGGAGCGCCCGCGAGTTCCGTTTCGTTGAACGAACAAGAGAGGGGGGAAGGGGGAAGGGGGAAAGGGGAAAAAGAACTCGAGGTATGCAAAACAAAATCGCTGAAAAATAATCGCATCAAGTATTTAAACTGACATTAAAAATATTGAAAAACTCGATAAATACTTGTTAAGTTTTGGCTACTGGCAATGTTTCCAGTGCTGCTGATTATCCGCTATGGTAGAACAACTCCCTTAAGGTGTCCAGTGCAATTGTCGTTTTACTGCCGTTTAACGCTGCGTATACGTGATGTTGCATTTTTCCTTTAAGTGCCTCGAAATTGTTTTAAACTTTGAAATGGCACTCAACGGCACTAGTTTACGACACTAAGTAAATTTTTAATGTATATCAATAGCTTTTATCGACTGTTTCAAACAAGGCGTATACGTGATGTTTCCTCTAAGTAACTTTTACCCCGTTTTAAGCTGAATATTAACTAATTATTCAATACTTGCTAAGGGGCTATTAAATAAACATTATTTTAATTAAAATAAAATCACTGAAAGATAATCATAACAGTTTGCAGATTTGGCTTACAACAAAAACATTGAAAAAGTGTAAAAACAATTTTCATTTTAGCTAATGGCATTGTTCTGGCTGTTGTTCTAAATAATCCGCATTGACATAAAGCCAAAACACGCCCGGAGGATGCATTTCACACAGCGTATACGTGATGTTTGCTTTAAATTGCTTATCAACTTTTCAAATGACATTCTGATCGTCAATTCAAATAGTTTGGATTTTAAATAATTTTATTTTTCAATTAAAATCTAAAGCTTTTTATTTTCCAACTGCTATGGAATTTCGAGTGGAAGTTTGAAGTGCTTAAATGATGCTTAGAAATGCATTCAGAGCTGTCGTCACCGCATTTTCAGTTTACCAATTCCACACAATTTAATTTCATTAATTGAACTTACTATCCAATTACTTTCGCAGTAACGAGAAGAAGTCATTGGCACATTTGTCAATTTCCAACGTGAATTCCCTAGATCTCTTCTCCACTTCCCTCTTCTAATCACTCTTCTCCTCCTAGAGCTGGCATTGCAACAAGCGAAATTGATATGTCTAATGCTCTGACAGCAGTTCGTTGAGCTAGTGAAAAGTGGTCTGTGTGTATGTGAGTGTGTGTGTGTGTGCAGCAGTTGCCAACATTAGCTAGATATTCATGACCCTACAGTCAATTGATTTGGCAATTTACCACACAAACATTCGCCTGACTACCTCACGCAATTACACATCAATTGAGACAGTTAATACAAAAACAACGTGATAAACAGACAGCTGAGAGTTGTTGCCAAGAAAACAATTAGTATTGCTACTGCACTACACCTCAGTGATAATAGAAATAATGATCAATTTAATTGGCTAGAAAAGAGATAAGTTTTTTAACAAAACTAAAATAAAAGAAACAAAAATTTCATGTAAATTTTTAAATACTCAGTTTACTATTCGAACTGTTCATATTATAAAAAGTTATAACAAAATTTAGAATTAATAATTTTACTAGTCAAATTGTTTAATTTTTTAATTGTTAATGAATTTATTTGTACTTACATTGCTTGCCAGAAAACGGTGATCATTTAGTAGATCACTTAGCTCACCGTGCTCACTCCGCTATATTTCTGCAGCCTACCTACTCTCACTGATAATATCTCAACAATTATTGATTGTTATTAACAGACAATTAAAAGTGCAAACTCTTATCAAACTAAGTAATTAAACTTCAATAAATTTTCAGAGGTACAAATTTTCTTTGAAATAGTTTTCTTGCAAATTGTGAGCCTCTTTAGCTCAGTGGTAGAGCGCTGGTCTTGTAAACCCGAGGTCGTGAGTTCGATCCTCACAGGAGGCAAGATTTATACATTTTTTTACTCCACAGAAACAAGTGCAAGAATTCTAATAGCACATTTAGTAGGAGAGGAGGAGTCTCTTCAAATTAATAAGCCAGCAACTGATGCTTGACTTAATGTCGAGTTGAGCCAATTTAGCAGAGAAGAACAAGCGGTGGTGTGGTGTGGTGGTGGTGCAGTAGAAGAAAGATGAGCAAAATGCTTTCGGTTAGACATGACAAGTCAATTGGCAGAGAGAGAGCAACAATTTGATGTCGTAATGGCTGTTGGAATTGCGCTTTGGGCCAAGCATTGAGTGGATGCAATAATTTGTGATGCCAAATTCCAGTGACATTGGCTCGTCTATGCTGTTTTACCACTAGGAGCACCACCGCTGCACCACTCAGCAAAGCATGCACTGCCCGAGGGTAGACAAGTATGCGGCGTATCCTTTGCCCTACACACACACACACACACACACACAGAATGAGGGATATAAAAGGGCATGCTCCTGCGCCTGGCAAAGGTCCTTCCGTATCGTTCATATTCACAGTTCATAAAATTGAACCATTGGGCGATAGGATAGAGGAGAGAACAGGGCGTGGCAACGGTGACGGCTCAACAAATCGAAATAAAAATTTATGTGCACATGTTTGAATTTATTGCCCCCGACATTGGCCTGGCAATGGGGATGCCCAAAAACAGGATAAACTCCTCGAGCAGGAATCAGATACGAATCCAGAGTGCACTCGTATCGACTCTCCACTCTACTCGACTGCTGCGTTTGCGTGTGTAAATGTTATTCAATCAAATGTGAAATCATATGAACGATTGCGTTCCACTCATAAACATTTTATTTACCTTTAATTTCGTGAGAAGCGCCTTTTGTGACGCCCCGTGATTTAATGTGATTTTCCCTCTCAACTTAACATGTGTCTGAATTATGGGTATACTGTGAATAATATTCCCCATTCCCCACTTCCCACTCCCTCCCCCAATTGTTGAATTAAACGCGTACGATTTTTATGGCTAAATAAAATGTTTTCTTTTTTTTTTTTTATGCCCTCCAGAGAGCACTTCCCACTCGATTGATACTCATCCTATCCATTTTCAACTTGCCCCATTTTAACACTTCCCTTTTTTGGTTTATTGACACAAAATGCCAATCTCTGTTTATCCAGATACGAATTGTATCCGTGTATCTGTGTATCTGCGTATCTGTGCAGTGCGCACATATGAACTTGAAAGTGTTTAGTCATAAATAAAGTCGTACAAATATTCCAATATGATTTATATATATATATATATATTTTTATATACTCAATAGCGAATGTGGCACGTTAATCAAAAGACTTGTCACAATTGATTTAAACCAATACAAATTATGTGAATTATTTATGTTGCATCGAGAGCAGTGTATAAATCTGCTCATATTTTATATATTTATTAAGCACTTAGTGTTGAAAGTTAATGAATTTAAAACTGACAGTTTTTAAGTATAGATTTCTCTGATTTGTCATGAATTTAAAATATATTTTTTGTATCATTTAAAATAGTTTGAAAACATATATGTAAATATAGCTTATCGGGATAAGAACTAACTTTAACTGTGTCACAATTGTAGTCAGACGAAATACAAAAAAAAAAACTCTGGTCTGATTTTCCATTAGGACCAAGTTTTCTTTTGGTATAATCTGCCAATTCAATGATGCTATTGAATAGCTGTGGTTTTGGTAACGGTTTCCTTTTGCCTCACTCTTTCAATAGCATTCCTATTTGCTTTTTTTGGTGGATATTCTATTTATTCTTTTTCGCTTTTCGATCTATTTTCTTTTTCTTCTCTTCGCTTTTCTTTATTTTTTTTTTTTTTTTTTTTTTTTTTGATTTTGCGGCTTGCGAAAAAGTTGTTGAAGCGAACCTTTATTTAAATACCTCAGCCAAAAGTTTTCTCAAGATATTTGCAAACATCTGTTTCTCGGTTGCCTGACTGCAACGAAAACCCCTCCCACCTGCCAATCCCCCCTTCCCATCCCTTCCTCTATTCCATTAGGATCCACTGGCAAAGCTTCATCGAGTTGCAGTTTAAGAAACGTGAATCAAAGTCAGATATAACGACAGTCGATGCAATGAAGTCTCTAAATGGTGTATTCAAAAGAGTATACCCTACAATTAATTAAAAAAAGTATACATAAGATGACCAAGGATACCCTGGAATCGTGGAATTGAGTTATTTGAAATTGTCAATAAATCAACTCCATAAATAGCGTTACTGAAAACTGAAAAAAATAATTAAAGCTGTAGAAAAAGTAGAATTTAAATTTAAAAATCTTTAGAAAATTCAATTAATTATGAATTAAATATTAATTAATTTGTTTGAAGTATTTTACAGCTTTGAAAATACTTTTCTATTTTATTTAGAATTCTTTTCTCTACCGAAAAGAGCAGTGTATTAACCTAGTCGACTATATGCCTACCTTATAGCCATTAACTAATGGCCAGAATACCAAATTGGCCATCTTCTTGGCCAACTGATGTTCGCCTTTGTTCGGTTTTTGGATTTACCTTGAACAATTTTTGGTGAAATGTAAACGAGTACTTACTGTGATTTTGTCACAGTGTACTTGGCTGTCTTTTGAGCCACTGTCAGCTGCTTTTATTATAGCTAACTAGCTCCGGCTACTATGTATTTTCGTGTGCTTTAGTTAGAGCTCAGCTCAGTGAATCTCATGCTCGGTCCCTCTGCCCCACTGTCCCTCTGACCCGCTGTCCGTCTGCCCCACTGTCCCTTTGCCCTGCTATCTGTCTGTCCAAATGTCCGGCTCTCTGTCTGTATACTCTGTCTGTCCAAATGCAAGTTATTCGCATTCTTGTTCGCTGCTTTCAGCTTCAAGCTTTCAGTTCTCAGCTCTGGTTCCACCTTTACAGCTCGGTGTGTTATTATTGTACGTTTCTTCCTACTTTTTTTGGGTTTGCTTCTTTTTAACTTTTACTATAGCTGCACACAAGTTTTTCATTTGTAATTCAAGATGTCAGTCAACTGGGAGAACCAAAACTTAATTAAAGTTCCGCACTTTTCTCTGTGCCGAGTTTCCAAAAAAAGTGCCACGCCCCCAAGTTCATTCAATGTCTGACTGCCTTCCTTTCGTTCTGTAGGTTTGTGTGGACTGTATGTATGCTTACTTTATGTATCTTTTAGCTGCATGTATTGCTGCTGCAGCTACTGCACCTGCAGAAAATGGCCAAGAGATGAGACTTTGTTACTCGGCTTTAGATGCTCCTTTGCTCTACTTTAGCATCGCTTTACGGCACTCCTCCCCTCCTCCCCTCCTCTCCTCCTCCTCTTCTCCTCTTCCTTTCCTTTGGCGTATGTGTGTAATTTTATGAGCTTATTTTATACTTTTCACTTCTAATTTAGTTTTATGTTCATTGCTTATGTGCTATGAACAGATTTCAACTTGTTGAATTAACAAAATACATGTCAAGTCCCTTAAACTTTCCCTTTTCCTTTCCGTTTCCATTTCCGTTTCCGTCTCAATTCAAGATGAGCTCAGTTAAGCCCAAACTGAGCTAAAGTTGAGTGCAGTAAAATTTTCCTTTACATCGAGTGGACTTGTGGTAAATATTTAGCAATGCGTTCTCTGTGCTCTGTGCACTATACTCTATACACCATGCTTCATATCAGTTTCACTTAGAACTGACCAGATAAAACATCACATTTAATTAGACGACCAGAGCTGGGCAGCAAGTCCTGTAGAGTGGCAACTGAAATCCGACCATGTTCATTAGGTATGCATTAAGTTTGCTTTTCACATTGAGATACAGCGCCAAAGCCAGGAGAAACTTGATAACTTGAATACACAGATAATTAGCATATGAAAAAATCAAAAAAAAAAAAAAAAAAAAAATTATATAAAAAATAGCAAAGGAAAATACGGAAATAGTCAGATTTCATATGTAGTATAGTATATCATCTGTCTCTTTGCAAAATGATTGCTTGTCATGCATGCACGTGGAAATTTTTATAAAACTCTCTCATCTCGGTCTCTTGATGGAATTTATGCTTACATTCATGTAAATTGAATTGAATGACTTGAACACAAGAGTTTGTCCGTCTATCTAGCTGTCCAATAGGCAGTAGGTGCGTATACGTAATATTTATTATGATAAAATCTACTAAATTCAATTTATGTAAGGAAAATCTTTGAGTGTTTGATTGTGTTCGAAAAAGCTTTTATTTACCATAAATAATTGTTATGCTTTTAAATTTCTGTCTGCTGAACTGTCTCTTTGGCAATATTAAGTATACGCAGATTATTCGCTTATATTGTGGGCAATTTGCATTAGAAGGTGAGCGGAAAAGCCAATGCCAATGTCATTGGGAAATCGTTGAAAAGAGAGATGGTGAAATAGGGAAATGCCGAAGACCAAAAACCCAAATATAACAAAACAAACAAAACACTACAAAATAATCCACTCGACGAGCGCAAAACAGAGCACAGTCAACAATGTGAGTACCCAGTGGGGTTCACAGCAGTGGGTGGACATGGGGGTGAGAAAGGGGACGGGGACTGGGTCGAGCTAAATGAGTTAAGAGAGCTGTTGGCCATTGTGGCTGCTTTGGCTGCCTTGGCTGCTTTGGCGTCCGGCCGAGGTCGAGACGCGTCTCGTACATCCGCCCTCCAATTCTCCCCGACAATTTCAATGATTCGCAATTCTCTCGTGTTTTTTCTGTGTTTTATTATTATTTTTGTTTTGCTTTTATGGTTTATTTCCCCTTTTTTCCTCTTGCTTGTGAAATTATTTATGCATTTTGTTTTGCAGCCAACGTTTTATTAGTTACAATTTGCTTGCGGCGAAAGTTGTTCGCCACTGAACAAACGAATTAAATAATTTATCAAAAAAACAGTTGATAAAATGGGTAAAAACAAAGGAGGTGGCGGTGGTGGAGGTGGCGGAGGCGGTGGAGGCGGTGGTGGTGGAGGCGGCTCTGCTGGTGGCGGTGGTGGCAATGTAAGCAATATTTGTGTTATGCAACTAACGATTTAATTGTAAGTCTAAAAATGTCAATTTATATTTAGAATTAGTCTTTACTAAAGAAACACGCATAACCCAAAGTTAAAAATAGTTTTTTTAAATTTTAGGACAACTAGATAGAGCATTAGAAATTATTAGTGTATATATGGTTAGATTTAAACTAAGTTTAAGTAAAACAAAACTATAATATGCCGTAGTAGTAAATAAAGAATAATTAATCCAAATAAAGTTTTCTTATCTTTGTAAAACAAATTTCAAAAGAAAATTAAAGCTCAAGATTTTCATTTTGAACTCAAATATATAAAACAGTAGCGAATTTAATAAAGTCTTTATTTGATTATGTAGTAAACTATTTAAACTAATGGAAAATTTATTAAAAAACCCAACTTTTTACTCAAATATTATCATATTTTTATGAAGCAGTAAAGTGTATTAATAATTTGATCTAAACTTAAATAAGTTAAAGTTTTATTTGTTTACTTTTTATTAACAAATGGAAAAGTTGCTAAACATATTACTACCAAACCCTCTTTAAAGCTGACTCTAATGAATTAATTTAAAGTTTTATTTGATTATTTCTATATATACTATACCAAACCCTCCTTAAAGCTTACTCCAAACTTAATCCAAGTTGAACTATTTCTCGTTCTAAAAACTTGTCCTTATTCTTAATAAACGCTACTCATTACTTACTCTTTACACTGAATTGTAATACTTTTTCTTGCTTTCCGTGCACAGAAAAAAGGTGGAGCTGGAGGTGGCTCATCTGGCGGTGGTGTGGGCAAAAACAAACCACCTACTGGTGCCGCTGACAAAGGTGGTGCAAAGAAAGGACAAGACCAAAAGGCAGCCGCCGGCGGTGGCAAGAAAGGAGGCAAAAAATAGCGAGTTAGCGACATCAAAGCGCATTAAATTACAATTAGAATAAATATATATATATGATATATAGATGTATATATTCTTATATATAGTATATGTATTTGCAACTATATTTTAAGTCAAAACAATACAATATAACGTGATAAACATTTTTTAAGTATTACATTGTTTAAAAGTGTTTTTTTAGACCCCGTACACTGAAAATGAGTAGAGGGGTCCATTAAGTATGTCTGAAGCGAAATGTGCGTAACAGGTAGAAGGAGGCTTTTCCGACCCCATAAAGTATATATATTCTTGATCAGCATCAACAGCCAAGACTATATAGCAATGTCTGTCTGTCTGTCTGTCCGTATGAACACCTGGATCTTCTAAACTACACAAAGCTAAAGCTGCCAAATTTGGAATGAAAGTCCGTACGGATCAGACAACTATAGCCTATAGCTCCCATTGGACAAAACGGTGAAAAATTGGTGATTTGTATGGAGACATGAAGTTTTAGTTGAGCGATTGCAACCAAACTAACACATTATGTGTATGATACCATGATAACTATCCTCACCAAGTTTGGTATGGATCGGACAACTATAGCCAATAGCTCCCATAGGACAAATCGATCGAAGGTCGGTAATTTGTATGGAAAAACGTGCACTAGAAACAGTACTGGGTCTTTTACAGTTGGCTCGCTCGACTGTAGAATTTTTTACTTGTTTAGCATGGACTAACTCAATTTTGCAGTAATTTTACAATTTATTTATAATGAAATTGAGCCAAATGTAGAAATGGAAATTATTTTAAAATTTTTGGTGGCACTTAAAGTATTGCATATAGTTTAATTTATTATTTATATAAATATTTAGCATTTTGAATGCATACAAATGGAATTCAAGCAACGCTTTTCAGCCAGTTGTGATTATACAACTGAATACACATGATTCCTAATCTTACGCTTGACTGAATCCGAAGGATTCGTGCACTTCTCTGGCCACTTCACTAAGCGCATCCGATGCTAGTCTATCGAAACCACTCCTGGGACATGCCAAAGAACGATGCGGCGCCTGACTTCGATTTGCTGTTATCACTTTTGCGTGCTGTCGACTTTCGCGTGGGAGTTGTCGTCGTCGTCGTCGTCGTCGTCGTGGTCGACGTCGCTGCCGTCGTCGCCGTTAGGTGCTGCGTTGAGGGGTAGGAATAAGGAAGCGAAAGAGATATATGGGTTATTAATTAACTGGAAATATCAGTGATTAATCTATTAATTTGGCAAACGCAACGAGATTTATGGTTAACAGAAGCAGCCACAACAAACAATCAACATTAACTGGCATAATTAGAGTTCGATTTATTTACTCTTACTTCCAAATCACAACTAATTGCTAGAGCATGCGACTAACGGCGATCAAATAACCAAATAACCAAATAACCAACGAGCAAAGTCAGTGGCAATAAATTAACATCTGCTCTTCGAATTCATTCCAATAATGGCCAATTCATTAATTAGCATTTGGGGCATCTCATGATAGCCACAAAAACACAAACAACACACACACAGGCACACCCCCTAACACACACATGTGTGTTAAGTAGCACTCTTACTGCAAGTTCTGCTCTCAGTTTCAAAACTTTTCTTAAACACTCAAAATCAAATTATAATTTATTTTGAAATATTTTGGTTTGTTTCTTGTTAACGAATTAATTTGTATAATGAAAATGGCTGCTTCAGCTGAAAGTCACTTGAAGCAAATGCAACTATTTAACATTATTAAATAGTGCCAAAACTGAGTTAGCACGACCAGTAAGTGCCCTGTAGGTGCTATTTTCATATTTAAAACAGTGTTTAGTTTATATTAGTTAATATACCTTTTAAAACAGCTGCATATATTTATAGTTTGCAATCGGTTGTTATTTTTAATAAATATTTATCTTTCTTTTAGTTTTATTACTTTTAGATAAACGAAAAAATAGCGATTTGAGCTGACGGTTTGTGCATTGGCTAAACTGTACTGCTTGTGTGTCCTGCTTGAAAACAAGCAGTTAACATATTAATATGCATGAGCAGTTCAAACATTTAAATGTTTGCGATGTTATATCGATAAGTCTAGTATTGCTTATCGATTTGAGAAAAGTAGCGCCAAATTAAACTTTTTGAATTCCTAATGATAACAAATAACACGCATGCAGAACTGTCAACAGAAATAAAAGTTAAATTCCTACCGATAATGAACAAAACTACAATTCAAAGAGCTCCTAAGAAAGAAATACGTGATATATCAAATTTATAAGTAAAAGAAAAGTAAAAAATAAACGTAATGGAACAAATCTGGACTTACCTTCTCCGTATCGGCGGCAAGCATCTTCCTTTCGGAGTGCGACACTCCTGCTGAAGATTGCGGCATAACAATGGGTAAGCAGTGGAAACCAGAGCGATGTGGAGCCCGTGGAACTGAGACAAAGCACATTGGGATCAGCTTCGTGAGACAGATTGCTGGCACTTGTGGCTGATGTGGCTGCAGCTGCGACTGGAGACGGTGTAAGGACACCCAGTTCGCCATGTAGGCGTGCCGTGGAACGGGTAACGTGTGTGGTAATGTGCTCGGCGAACAGCTCAAAATCAAAGGGATCGATGCAATCACGAAGTGTGCGCTGTAGTCTATGAAAATGCTCGTACAGTGAACGCTCCTCGCGACTAACTCCGAATACACGCTCCAAGAACTTTAGATCGAAGTACAGCTGGAGAGCAATGTTCTGACTGGTCTTTGTGCACTCTGAAGCGGACAGTTCTTCGTAATGGGACAAGAGTTGGTTAAGCAACTTCTGATTGAAGGCCTGGAGCACCTTGGAGGGCAGTGTCTGGGGCACAGCCACATTTAGATTCTCGATCAACTGATGCAAGTAGGTTTGCAGCGAGAGACGCGGCTGGTTGGGAATACGTATCGTGGATTGCACATTCTGATCGTGCTCCTCATCCCGCTGCTCCAGAGTCTGGGTCTGCCAGAGCTGCAACGAAGATTTGTAATTAATTAAAGTTACATTTTAGGCTTAAATCATGAACTTACTGGAAAATCACGCAGCACCACATCGTGAGTAATTTGCTTAGGCAACCACTGGGCACAATTGTGTGCGGCAAGCACATCCTCAATGATAAGCTGCCACATCTGCAGCATCTCCTCTTCGATCAGCAAACACATGCGCTGCCAGTGCTCTACGCCTGCTGCAGTTAGATTTCCAGCCCACTGACGCCAGCTCGTTGGCTGACAGAAACAGAGCTTAAGATTGGGGCACAGCTCCACCAAGGCCAGAGTGTTACGCAGCGCCTGCAGCAGTGCTTCTCGTTCCTTCAGCTGCAGCGACTTCACTTTTCCCAAATACTCCGTGAATTGCTGCTGCGCCGTAGTGCGTAGAAAATTAATCAACGTCAGTTTGTCCTCTGCTCGTGTGGACTGCTCCTGCAGCAAAACATTCAACTCCTGGACAATGGCACCTAGCTGAGCATCGAACTGAGCGCAGAGCTCGATTGTGGCCGCATCATAGCCCTTAGTGCGATTGGCCAGACGCTTGGGCTTATCGCTCAGAGCAGCAGCCAAACTCAGGGGCAAATCGTCACTTTGCTCTCGCCAGATTTGCAGTGGAGTTGGCACTTTGCTTGACTGCACCATGGTGACCACTTGGTCATAGGTTTGCTGCATGGCAGCTGCCCAGCTGCTCCGCACGATTTCCCGCACACGGGCATTAATCAGCGGCATGTACTTGATTCTATAGAAATCCAGCTGGGACTGCGGCAGCTTCAGCTGCTCCTCCAGCTCGTTGTAGCTCTGTTTGGCAGCTGTTCCTCCCGCCGCCAGCTTGATATCCTGTATGGTTTGCATGCTGCTGACTAGGGCAAAGATCTCTTGCAGCTGCTTTGTTGCCAGTTCATCGATCTTGGCCATCCACTGGCGCAGGGCTTCGCTCAGCTTCTCCGGGGATAACTGAGGCGTCTCAAACTGAGGCTTGAAGCCGGAGATGATGTCAGGTAACAGATGCGCCAGCGCCCGTTCACTGCTGTCCATACGGATAATGCTGGGGGGCGTGGCCGCTGCAGAGCACTCGGCCAATCGAGTGAAGAGTAAGCCGTTGGCTGTGGAAGGAAGAGTTAAAGTACTGCGTACTCCTATAAACAGTAGCTGCTACTCACCCAGCAGGCACTTGTCCAGCAACTCTACTGTGCCGTTCAGTATATTCAAGCTGGCCAGAATGCGTTCCTTCACGCGCCGGGGTCCTTTGTCCTTCTCGACGTCCTGACGTTGGCTCTGCAGCGAATTGACAAAGGCTGTGGCACGCAGCTGTAGAAAGGTCTGAAGCACCTGGGCCAGATCACATTTGTCCAGCAGCAGAAGACTCTGCATGCAATCCACAGCCATCTCGGCGCTGAGCTGCTCACGTTCGAGGACAGCAATTACAGACTGTTTGATGGTCACGTGGAATGGACGCAGTATCTCCCATTGCTTACGTGCCACGGGCATCTGTTGCATCAACGCGTTCTTGGCGTCCAGCTGGAGGCCAGTGCTGATGTGGCGACTGAACAAGAAGAGCTCTGTGGCTGCATAGAACTCCTCTCTGTCGATGTGTGTCCAAATGAGTTCAGGCAGACTGCTAAGTAGCTTCACTTGCACCATTGTGCTGTAGTAGTTATTCAGCTGCTTGCTAACGCTTCGCTGCTGCAGCAATGTCTCAGTCGGCGTTGCAGTCGACGTCGTCTTGAAGCCAAGTAATTGCTGCTCGTTCAGGCTCTGGCAATTGGACTGTACCGAATGCACCTGCTCAATAAGTGTGCCGGCCGAAGTTTGCATGGCTGCAATGGTGTCGGCGGCCTTAAGCAAATCCCGATAGCGTTCGCTGCAACACACAACACACGTTTATATGCTGGCTTAGAAGGTTTTTAGATGCCACATCACTGAGGCAGTGGTTGACTTACCCCACCATGGTCCGTAGCTCCTCACGTTTGTTTTCAACCACTGTTTGGATCTTCTTTTGCACTGTGTCAATCTCGAGCACGCCATGCTGCTCGAACAGCGTATCCACATTCAGTTGCAACAAATCGGCGCTCATCTTAAATTATATTTTTCACACACAACACAAAACCAAACGACGAGCTGTCGTCAGCTGTTCGACGCCTTTAACATTAATGCTCTTATGGCCAACCCAACAGCAAGCCGCACTGTTATTAACGTAATAACTTAGAAATTTAATCGATAGCATGTGGCGGTAAGCCGATTGCCAGTGCTAATGGTTTTGAGCAACATCGATAGCAAGCGGTTAACATTCCCATCTTTACAAGTACCCGAGTTTATTTAAAATTTAAACTTTTCATTTATAAATAAATTGTTTAAACAACATATAGATAACATAACTAAAACTATTATTTATTCATATTTTCCTTTCCCCGTGTATGTATTCCGTCTAATTTGAAACATTCTTCAAAACGGAATTGGCAATCACAATACGTTGAATTTCAGAAGTTCCCTCGTAAATTTCAGTAACGCGCGCATTTCGATAGTAAAGCTCTGCGGGCAGATCTGTCGTATAGCCCATTCCTCCCAATATTTGAATGCACTGGTGCGCACAGAAAGTCGCTGTCTCCGAAGAGTGTACTTTAGCCATTGCTGCTTCCTTGGTTATATCCATACCATTGTCTTTCAGCCAAGCTGCCCGCCAGGTTAGCAGCCGAGAAGTCTCCACGCGCAGCGCCATGTCCGCCAGTTTCTGCTGGATTAATTGAAGGCGGGACAAGCGTTGTCCAAAGGCCACTCGCTTCTCCGCATAGTCAACGCCAAGCTCAAGGGCAGCCTGTGCGATTCCAATGGCCTGAGCAGCCATTCCAATGCGCCCACAGTCCAGGGACTGCATGGCAATCTTGAAACCACTCCCTGGAGTGCCCAGCACTTGGGTCTGCGGCACAGAGACATCGTCCAGCGCCAACTGGCATGTGGACGTTGCCCGCATGCCCATTTTGCTCTCCTTCTTGGCTATGCTCAGACCGGGAACATACTTTTCCGTTAGGAATGCCGTAATCCCTTTGTGTTTAAGTGACTTGTCAATAGTGGCAAAGATGACGCCACCGCTGGCCTCCTTTGCGTTGGATATCCAGGCCTTGGTGCCATTCAACAGGTATGCGTCACCGTTTAGCTTGGCTGTGGTAGTCAGAGCTGCTGCATCCGATCCGTTGCCGGGCTCCGACAGTGCATAGAAAGCAATATGCTCACCTTGGGTGTAGGGTACCATAAATTGCTGTTTCTGCTCCTCAGTGCCATGCTGCTGCACTGTACCCAGATACAGATTGTTCACGCCCATCACAATAGCCACGGAGGCATCTCCACGGGCGATCTCTTCCATACTGATGGCATATGCCTGGTAGTCTAGTCCAGTGCCACCTGAAAGGTATCAATAAGATTAACCTCTGTCGAGTCGGTACAATATGAACAACTACTTACCATACTCTTCCTTTACGATCACGGACATCAGCCCCATTTCTCCCAGGCGTCTCACCTGCTCCGCCGGATACAGCTCCTCACGATCATGACGCCGGGCATGCGGTGCAAGTTCAGCATTTGCGAATTCCCGACAGGTTTTCTGCAGTATCTGGTGAGTCTCTGGCAGCGCTGCCAGGCAGGCGATACCTCTGGTGCCGCCGCCTCCACTGGTTCGATGACCTGCAACACAGCGCTAGAGTGAGACGCAAAGCATTCAAAAGTTGTGGACAATTGTTGTTGTTACCCAGCGCCCAAGCGCTTCTTATCAGCTTTTGCATTTTCCCGAAGCTCTCCGTTATTCCACTGAAGGTCTGCGTGCCGAAGAGGTTCGTCGCGTACTGATCCGAAACGATAACTTTTATATGCAGCGTGAAAGCCCTGACGTCAACAGCTGTGTGCAGTGGCGTAGCAGGCAGCTTTCAAGGGAGTGCACAAAGTGCGTTTAACTTGTGATAAGAAATCATTTAAATTAAATTCGTTTTCTTTAGCTGCTTACAAATTTAATTTGAATATGTTTTGTTTAAAAAACTTTAGACTACGCCACTGTCTTGACTGATTCATTAAAGTTTGCATATTTAGTTCTTTAAGTACTGTGTAAGGAGCTTTATTTTATACCACTTACAAGACACACCTCTTGAGTATTCACGACTCTGTTACACCTGTTGGTTTAAGCTCAGTTTTAGGTATGCCATAGTCGAGCTTGTCTCGATTGTAGCGCTCGGAAAAGTTCAGAAGGTCAGCAGCAGAAATGAAAAGCGGTTCAACGCTTTTCGGAAATTGTCGATAAAAGTTTAGCAATTCAAATGAAACTTGTACTCAATGTTATACTATATTAAATGCAATTAGCTATGCGGAATTTAACACACCCACATTTACCGAAACACATGCTATATACATACACCTATGATAGATTTTCCTACTGAATCTAGTAGACTTTTCATGTAATTCAGTAGCTTATATACTTGAAATTAGTATAAAATCCATAGATATAAGCACAAGTGCTGCAACAAATAGTTCCAAATTATTATTTTAACTGGTTAATTAATCCACTTTTGAGGACAATCCCACTTGATCGACATGAATTACCTGATTCAACGCGGTAAGGTTCGTCAACAGGCGATCAGTGTGCCCGATGGTCTGCCCGAGCTGCTCTCGGACATTACCCGAGAGGTGCTACGTTGCCAGCCGACCAAGGACTGTCTCTGCCAGTTCATCATCGACTATCTCCACTCCTTGATCGTGACACGAGAGAAGGCAATGGGCAAGTTACTTCCATACCATTAATCAATCACAGATTACAACCCCTTTCTACAGTGGCCAAGAGTATTTTGGATCGTGCTTTGCGACAAGTAGATAGCATTATATCAGACATGTGTGTCTGTGATCTGTCCAAGGAGAAATCAGATATGATGGCCCAGGTCATGGAGGAGTGTTTCCGTAATTTCCTAGAGAAGCGACGCTGTGAGATGCGCGGTGGCAAGGAGGCAATCAAATTCGCAGACATTGACATGCTCGAGGAGCTGATCCAGAAATGCGGTTTTTCCGAGGAGGATCTGGACATTTCGCGACCAACAATCGAGACTGCCTACAAGCGCTTCGTGGACGCCTACATGGCTGCAGCCAAGGACACGCAGGGCACTGAGATACTCTACCAATACTTCCGGGATCGCGAACTAAAGCGCATTCAGGAAATTATGCAGTACAGGGCGGCCACTATCATCCAGGCCGCTTGGCGGGGCTATGTTGTGCGCAGAACAATGGCACAACACGTGTGTGTCTGTACCTGTATGCTGGACAATAAGGACGAGGAGGAGGCTAAGCGTAGAGATGCGGCTGCACGTGTCATTCAGAGATTCTTTAAGACCGTATTATTGGTGAGTTTCATGGCATTGACTGTGGTAACAATTCACAAAATTTCAAACGCTTTTCCTGCAGCGCCAACCTATAAAACCGGTAAGTTTTCGGATTTATTTTGTGGCCACAGAGATTCAATAGAATTGTTTGTTAGATGGGAGATCCCTGCGCGGAGCATGAAACTCCGAGCTCCAAGGAAGAGGCCAAAGCAGCAGAGGCAGCTCCAGCCGAAACTGCTCCTTCTACGGTACCCGGCTCCGAGGCTCAATTGGACAAGGCCGTAGGGGAAGAGGCACCTCCAACTGGTGATGATGCCACAGCTGGCTCTATGGAGGAGGCGCCAGCAGCAGCAGCTGAGCCTCAGGAGGCTGAGCCGAAAGCTGATGAAACTGCCGAACCAGCTGCTGAGCCCGAAACTGCTGCAGAGCTGTCGGCATTGCCCGAAGATGCAGCACCACCACCACCAGCTGAAGAAGCAGCAGAGCCACCACCAGCCGAGGAGTCTGCTCCAGCAGCCGAGGAAGCCGCAGAAGCAGATTAAAAATGTTTTAGTTTAATTCTTTTATTTTGTATTCCCAAACTGTCCATTTAAGCTTGCAAATTAGTTTAACGTGTAAATCAATATCCAAAACGTCCTGAAGATAGCCTCAAACTATTTAACTCCAGGTGTTACCAATTATAAAGATTAGTGTCAAGCAGATCCACATTGTTAATTCTACTTTAAGAGACAATTTGCTGCTGTATCCAGTCCGAGAAGGTCGAGACTCTCGTGTAGACATCCGGCGTCACAAAGAGACCGCAGACGAACAGCCCATAGGACACCACGCCCACTTGCATCAGCCCGTTGTCAATTCGCACCAATGGGCCACCAGAGTCTCCCTGAAATAACATATTATACAACTTTATATCTACTATAAACTCCGCTACCCAAGCCGTACCGAGCACGCTCCTCTGAAGGGACCTCTGGCGCAGACCTCCGTGTCCGTCACGCTGTCCATACCACTTTCTCGGCATTGTTGATTGGTGATCGTCTGGTACTTCATGCGCTGCATTGTATTGGGGTAGTTGTAGTTGTCCAGAAAATGGAAATGGCACAGGAAGCCTCAAACCCCAGCCGGTGAGGGTAACTGGAACACCGCCACCGACAAACTCTTGATCATCGTACCTAATGGTGGCAATGGACACATTATTCACCTCAAATGGAGGATCAATTGTTAGCACTGCAATGTCACTAGTCTCCAGCTCCTTGTAGTTCGGATGTATGGCATAGGACAGCACCTGAGAGCGGGAACCGTTCTGATCGTCCAAAGTGCGTATTCCTGCCACCACCGACATGCGTGACGCATTGAGGCCCTGGCAACAGTGGGCGGCGGTCAGCACTCGATCGGGAGCAACAATCGAGCCACCACAGAAGTGCATATTTCCCTCCCGAGTCGCATACTGCATGGAGACCTGGTATGGCACATACTCCCCGGCTGGCACATCAGAGCCTCCTACAATGCGGGTGGGCGTGTAGCCACTCGGCTGTCTAGCTGTTGAAGACTCAGAGCTATGAAGGATTTACGAGTGAATACACTTCACATAAACTCGCTTACAGTTGAGACGACCATCGGCGTTTGCCAGCCACAGAGTCATCATAGAGAGTAATTGAATTAGAGCCATGTTATTTGCGTAGTGCTTGAAGCAAACGCTAAACAACCGATCTATATAGTGCTCGACCTGACCCTCATTTCAAAAATTTACATAGATATCGCAACTCGTCGAGTTATGCCATTAATTTTGATCTTGAAACTCAAAAAATGTAATGAGCTTTCATGGTGGTAATTGGCATATGAACCAGGTACTTGCTATGATAGGTGTGTGAGAGTGTGTGTGTGTGTGAGAGAGTGTGTGCTTGGATCTGTAGCCCACTAAGCTAAATTAGCGCTGATAACTTTAGATGGGGCGCAGCATATATTCAACATTCCTGGTAAAGTACACAATTTTTTAAGAAATTGTTTATAAGCGACTAACTATAAATAATTTATAGTTATCGTATTGAAAAAAAGCATGCTTTTCCTATTATAAAATCAATGTTTGGACCATATGTCTATAATATAAACATAAAAGAAAAGCGAAGAGATTTGGAGAGTTGACCCAACCGTAGTATACTCCTGGTGCCTACTGGGTGCTTAATGCTGTCGGAAATGTCTACTCTGCTCGTTTTATACGAATCCTCCATACCCTCTCACAGGGTATTATATGGAGTACTACTATAAAGCCCGATGCATTTCGAAAAATTAATTCAGTATAGACCTTGAGCACGAGCAACGGTAACTAAACGATTTCTAGTCAATTAGTTTCGAAAATTATAGCGAGTGTTTTTCAAAAATATAAAAAAAAAGTTTAAATAAATTGGATTATTTTTAATGTTTAATAAAAGTCTTATTTGCATTTTATCGATCAGAATTAATTAACCGACTGGGAACAGTTTCTATTGTGTATTAATTGATTTCCCAGTGTAAAATATATATAAAATTGTGAATCTTCAGAAATATAATATAATTTAATTATTAATTATTGGTTTCATATTATATTTAGTTAAAAAAATGATTAACAACTGAACTTGTGTCTAAATTATATAATAATTTACTACTGATTTGTAAGTTAATCAGTTTCGAGTAGTTAAGATTCTATGCAGATTTTGTGATTGAGAACGAGAACGAAATCGAAACCAGGTTAATCATTTATGTTAAAACAGTTGTAACGGAAAGTGACTACTTATTTAGTTAGCATATTTAAATAATCAAATGCTTTGTTTCCCATTAGAGGCCTACAACACATTAATCAAATGATCATTAAATCGTTAATGAATTCGGCATGAAACTGATCATAACTATCGTTTGCCTGAGTAAGTTATGCTAAATAATAAATAAATATATTTTATATAGTTTTTATTTTATTGGATTTGAAAAATCGAAGGTTTGGCTCTTGCGGCTGGCACCACCTACTCCGATAAAAGAAATAGAGTCACAGAGATCAATAGAGATGAGTCGCCAGAATGTCATTGCCCAATCGGACCGCCGGGACCACCTGGACTTCCAGGACCACCAGGATACTTTGGTCCTCCTGGTAAATGTCAATATTTAGGATATGAGCAAAATTAATATATTTTTTTTTATTTTATGCTTTTTTGGTCGCCCAGGAATGGATGGCTTAAAAGGAGAACGAGGGGTCACGGGTTTTAAAGGTAAGTGTTAATATTTAGGATATAAACTAAATTAAGTATTTGTATTTCATGCTTTGTAGGTGCCCCAGGAATGGATGGCTCACCGGGAGAGAAAGGTGAAATGGGCCATCCTGGTTTCAATGGTGCCCCAGGTGTTCCAGGTCCACCAGGTAATGTAGGCTCGCGAGGTTTTCCTGGTGCTGCAGGTCTACCCGGAAAATGTGTCGACAGACAAGAATTTTTTTAACTGATCCATAAATATCGCGACGATTGAAAGAAACGAGCACTCAACGAGCAATAAAGCAATCAATCAGTTTTTGTTGTGTTTAAATAATTTAAAAAAATGTATTTTCATTAAAAAAATAAATTTAATACAAAATAATAAAACCCTAAAGATATTTTCTTTCTATTAATTCAATTTATGATACACTATAGAGTAAAAGTAAAGTTTATGACTTACTTGACTTTGACCTTGGATATCAGAGAGTATGTCATAGTTTTAAGTGAAGTCTCTGACTTTATTGCAAGTAGGTTTCTCCACAATACCCAATAATCCAGTCACTGAAATGTTATTCTTTTGTTCCGATGACAAAAGGGTGCACCTACACGAATTATGCTAAAGTCGTAAACATTTATATATTATTACATGTTTTCATTGTTTAACTTGTGGGAATTTTAAGTGCCATTAACAAGTTTCTTGTTCTGCGAGTATATTATTTGCATTCTTTGTTACTAAATTAAAAATGGCAATAAAATCGAAGCTCATCAAATCAAGAAAGATATTCGCAAAAGTTGACCCATATTTGCTGTAATTTAATTCCTACTAACGCGACACTTGCTAACCGCGCCTTGAGGAGCATAATAACCAGTTTTCACATATATTTCTAGTATATCAGCATGTCATTCTGATCAAGATTATGTTGGTTTCTTCAAGAGTTCTGATGATATTCCGTCAAACCCGCAAAACAACTATAAAAATAACAGTAAGGTAATAAACAAGCTAAAATTTTAGAAACTGATGGATATATTATGTTTAACGGTTCCTTAAAATATTTTAAACTTTAAATCTAGATTTGTTAATCGCTGTTCATTAGAATAAAACTCTCCTTTGCTATAAAAGAGATCAATTACATGCAAAACGAGACACTTCTCATCGAACCATGGAGCTGCGCTTTGCTATTTGCTGCCTCAGTAGGTTACCATAGACATTGGAGTAGAATCTGTCCTAGGCACCGCTGATTTTATTCATCTCTATTTGTTTCTAGTTCTGGCCATCGGTTTGAGGATCAGCTCAGCTGAGAAACATCTAAGTAACAAAGACTATGGACGCCTTCTTTCCATACAGGTTCCGGCTCCGGCTCCTGCTCCAGCTCCAGCTCCGCCACCATCGCCTCCAAAGGTGGTGTACAAGCGGCCACCACATTACTACCCACCACCACCTCCGCCACCACCGCCACCACACTACTATCCACCGCCACATCACCATCACCCACCAAAATGCAAGTGTCCGCCAGGTCCTCCAGGACCACCGGGCCCCCCAGGTCTTAATGGTAAGAGTCTAAAATGTGTGTGTAACATTTTGGTTAACATTTAATTGATTTACAGGCACACCAGGAAAGCCGGGTCATCCTGGTCTTAAAGGTGACAGGGGCGATGCTGGGGAGAAGGGCGACAAGGGTGACAAGGGCGATAAGGGAGACAAGGGACCAATGGGTTTGACAGGAGCTACGGGTCCCCAAGGACCACAGGGATCTCAGGGCCTTCCAGGAGCACAGGGCTCTCAAGGATCACAAGGACCACCTGGAGCTCAGGGATCGCAGGGATCTCAGGGATCTCCCGGCTCTCCAGGCTCTCCTGGATCGCAAGGAGCATTAGGACCCCCAGGTTCATCTGGATCTCCAGGCTCTCCTGGGCAGACAGGATCTCAAGGCAACGCTGGACCACCGGGACCCATAGGGCCTCCAGGTCCACCGGGACCACCTAGCTGGGGTGCACCACCAGGACCACCAGGACCTCCAGGACCACCAACATCTCCGTCGCATCATCATCCACACCATCCCCACCATCCCCATCATCCCCACCATCCTCACCCTCCACCTCCGATTATTGTACCTATTCCAGTAATACCTCCACACCATGGGCCACCACATCACCACCATCCTAAGCCCGGCCACAAGCCATGGCATCCAACGAAACCAACCAAAAAGCCACACAAGCCAACAAAAAAACCTCACAAGCCAACTAGGCCGACCAAAAGACCAAATTGGCCAACTTGGAAGCCCACAGGACCGACCAGGCCAACTAGGCGCCCTAGACCGACCAGGACACCCAAACCACCAACAACTATAGCGCCACCAGCCCCAACAACGACAGCGGCACCGCCCCCAATAACAACATTGCCACCAGTTATTGACACAGAATCGCAATCAGTGGGTGTCACCACATTACCCAACATAGTTGCGGAGCACGTTGAAGAAAATGGCGAGGTAGCTCGGCCAGTTCCTCAGGAAATTCAAGAATCACAGAATTCTGAAACTGTCAATCAGGAACAGATACCCATGGCTACTCCACGGCCGGAAGAAACTCCGGCCATTAGCCAAGAGCCTGAGGAGCTAGAGCCGGAAGAGGTAGATCCTGAACAGACTGAACAGGAACCAGAGGAAATTGTTGTACCCGAACCTGAAGGAGGCGAACCCAACAATGAAGAGACTGAGGATGGAAATCAAAACAATGAATACGATTACAATGAGGCTGAGGCTGAGGGTGAGTCTGCAATCGAAGAGCAGTATTCCAATGAGGAAGAAGATGTAGGTGCAGAAAGTGAGCTTGAAGCTGCTCTTGGCAACAATATACGGAAGATTCCAGTCAGCCACTTGAGAGCTTTGCAGTTCAAGGCAGAAACAAAAATCGTCCGCTTATTTTAGCAATAAGCAAGGCACGGAATCCCTTCAATATATACAGACAGTATAACGATTATTAAATAGGACAACATATAAATTAAATACTTAAATAAAATACCCAAAACTGTAATATTCCAAATTTTCATTTATTTAATTATTCAACCAGCTCAAAAGTATGCAATGAAAGTAATTCGTTACGCTTCAAATAAAGCAGTGCACAATGCAACTGCTTAACTTAGTTTGAACTGCTTGAAAGCGTAACAGAAACTTTTCAAAGAAGAAAGAAAGAAGAAAATTTATTTTAATTAGATTAATTATTGAATTTATGCCATGCGTTCCTTGATCCAAGTGTCGAACACAGAGACACGCGTGTAGACATCGGGACTATTGGAGGCACAGAAAGCGGTGCCGTAAGAGACAACGCCCACTTGCTTCAGGGAATCGCCATTAACCATAACCAAGGGACCACCAGAATCGCCCTGAATAACGATATTTATATATGTAAACCAAATTAGTTTAAAATTCATTTCACTCACATTGCAGGCACCCTTGCCAAAGCGTTCCAGGGCGCAAATCTCAGTGTCTGTTAGCTGCGTCATTGTTTCCTTGCACTTGTTGTTGGCCAACGTTTTGTAGGAGAGTTTCTGCAAAACTGTCGGGTACTTGGCAAAGGGTCCAGTGCCAAAGTGAAAGACAGAGCCCCAGCCGGTGAGCATGACATCCTGATCAGCGCCAACGAGGTCATTGCTGCTCACATCGATTGTGCTAATTCGTTTGTCATCCAGTTGAAATGGAGGATCAATTTTCAGTATAGCTATGTCACTAGTCACCAGCTCCTGATAGTTTTCATTCATTTCATATGACAGCACCTGAGCACGAGTACCGCTCTCATCATTCAAATCCCGCACACCTGCCACCACCGTAATCCGACTGGCATTCTGACCATTGACGCAGTGTGCCGCAGTGAGCACTCGATTGGGTGCTATTAGGGATCCACCACAGAAATGACGCTGTTTGCCGCTGCGAGTTAGGAATTGCATCGATATCTGGTAAGGCACATACTCATCTTCGGGCACATCATAGCCACCAACAACACGCTCCTGTGAACTGCTATCCGCAGTCTCAAAATAGGCATCCACTGTGAATAGAGTGTTTTACCAAACGATCTATACACTCTATGGTTTGAAAAACTTACAGTCAATCACTTTTCCCATGGGTTTTCCATGCGCCAATACGCCAAGTAGCAAAACCAGAATCAATCGAGCTTCCATGTTGTTCTGGGTTATACACTGGATTAATACTTGGCTTTGTTTGACTTCTGGCTAGTATCGGGTGTTTTTATACCTCTCTGTATTGGCTAATTTGAATTGTTATCAAAAACTACCTCGGGTAATAACTGTGGGCGGTCTGACCCCATAGAATGCGTAACAAGGTCGAAAGCTACTAGTTTGATAAAGTTGTAAGTAAACCATGGTTAGAGTTAAGCAGCAGGGGAAAACCTAGAACTCGATTATGACATAGGTTTGTAGAGAGCAGAGGAAGAGGGAGTATGTGACTTACTAAGCCCCAAAAAAGATTAAAGGAGCGATGCATAGAGAAGGGGTGAGTGAGCAGGTTATAGGAAACCAGAGGGGAAAAGATGGGCAGATCAGCTTCCTTCCAGTTACTCTTACAGAAAAGCTAAGTAAGATTGCTTCCTCCTCAAAATGTAACTACTTGTGTGTCTGACTTTGGGTGGCATTCAGCAAAGTGTATAACAGACAGACAGTGGGATAAAGTTGTGCGGAAAAAGGTGAAGAACTGTTTCCTTAATTCCAGGTAATGACACCTACACCTACATCCAAATTGAAACGACAAGAGCCAGAAACATTCAGAGCAGACTCTCGAGGATTGGAAAGAGGCAACTTGATGCAACTGCAGTTTTAATCAATGAATAATTTAAATATTCCGATTAAAAACAAGCTGCAGTTGCTGCTCGGTTAGCGGACATTTCTTTTAATTCCTTCTCGAAGCAAGGCAGACAGGCTGAAAGTGGAGTTGGCCAAGAGGAGGAGGAGGAGTCAGGAACCAGGAGCTGGCAATCAACACCTTTGGTTCTGGCATCGGTTATCTGGGCAGCTCACATGTTCGATGCAAATCAACTTCAGTTGCCGACGTCTGTGTGCTCCTGTTGCCAATTCTATTCACTGCTCCCTGTCCCGATGCCAACTCTTGTCAGTTCCGGCCTGATTGCATTCAGCTAATGAATCATTTTACTGCGCCACCCGAGAACTGTGTGTGGCAACTGGCGCAAATTAATTATGCACACCTCTGAGGATTCACTGTATTTGTTGGATTTGTTGGTTTTGTGCCTGCAAAGTCGGTGCTGTAGCGTGTTGAGGTCTTGATCTTTGGACTACTGTGTTAATTGTTGCTCGACTTGGCTTCGACTTTAAGTTCGGACTGGCGCTGCCTACGAACCGAACCGATTTGAACTTGAAATGGCTTTATTATTTTGGCAGGATGCGAGTTGGCTTCTTGGCTGCTTTTTGGCGCCATTTCGGTTACTGGTTTTTTGTTAATTGGACCACCCTGACAAAAGGTGCACAGAATGCCAAATCCCTGCGATTTACGAGTATTTTTAGCTTCTGCGTATAATTTGCATGTGAGTTCACCGACTCCCGTTGACAGGTTAATCCCTATGTCTACCTGTATCTCGGCTCTAATCCAATTAAAGCTTGTTTCATTATGAACACATGGAAATATAAATTGACTTTCTACTAAAGCTGTAATAATCCATTATTCAAGGAGGTAGTTTAAGTTGTGGAACGTATATTTTAGAAAGGAAAAAAGCAGAAAAAAATTAACGATTTGAGAAACAAGTGGCTCAACTTTGGTCTAAATGAAATAAGTTTTCAACGAATATTTTAAATATATAAACTAAAAGTTACTAAAATTTAAAAAAGTTTTTCTTTCAGTGTATTTATACAGCTTTCCTGCAGCCAAACCAGCTCTATATACTTAATAAATTATTGAAAACCCCTTTTTAGCACAGAATTAGTTCTAGCAACTGAACAACAAGATGAAATAAGACAAATAAATTTTCCATATGTTGTCGCAATTAATTTTGCACTCGTTGCGATAAATGACAACAACAAGTTTTCTTAATTCGTATAGAACATTTGGAACAAATGTGGAGTGGAAAATTAATTGCATGTTTTGTATAATCAGTAAATTGCTCATTTATTTTACGTACTTAATTCGCAGCAGCAGCCTAAGGTGTCCAGGGTGTCCAAGGTGCCCGAAGTAACCAATGTGACCAATGTCGTCGTCCCGCGACTCAACACGGCACCTATAAATTATGACTGGCATCTACAGGGATTGAGGAGGATGAGCTGGATGAGCTGCTCTTTCGTTGGGACAAGTGGAATATGCTTTTATTTGCAAATCAGATAAGAGATCTGGTCACAGCGAGCAGCTTAACCATTTGTAGATATGGTAACCAATTCTGTATACTGATACTACCTTCTACCACCTCAGACAATATTTATCGGTCGCGTGAGCTTGTTACCTAATTGATGACAACAGGTAGGCGCTTCTGTCAAGCCGGGTTTACCCAGTTTAAGTCGTTGAAAAATGTGAGAAGTAAGGCGAGAGATGTCCCAATTTATATCCAAGATTTGCTTATGATATTGTGACACGCACATCCAAACAGCAGGAGTCACTTTTGTCCCACTGTTCACGGTCCAGGGGCCAAAGTAGTTGAACTCTTCGTTTGCTTCTGAATGGAAATTGGAGAGAAATTTAAAATTTGACACGACTGGGTCTAATATAGTTAAATCAGTATAGAAGTATCTAAAATACCATTCGAAAGTTTGAAGTTTAATAACTTTATTATAACTTTAATCGATTTCTAATCCCTCAGACATGTGATCAATTAAAGGTTCTTATTAAAAAGTTAAAGGTTTCCTTTTTTTACCATTCATAAAAAATAATGTTCATTTGAGAGAGGGCAATTTAAAGCACACGTGCAGGTAACGATTTAATACTTAAAATCTGAATTGACTACTGGATTTTGGAGGTCCAATTGGCAACTGAATGAAGTCGGGTCATAAAACAAGCGGCTTTGCTTTAAGAACCTTCCTATAAATCACATGCAAGACGAGAAACAACACAAAACTGCGGCTCAGGCAATAAAAGTTGCAGTCTAAATATTTCTTATATTTTATTATTTCCCTGTTTCCCTGTGTTTTTTATTTTTTTATTTCGTGTTTTTTCGAGTTTTAAACGGCCACACGCACAATTCTACAGAAGTTGAAAGTCTGGAGAAGAACAAGGCTGCAAAATGACGTGGGCAATCAACCAAAATGTCATAATAATGATGGCGTTCCCGGCGGCCTCTTCGGTCTCCACAGCACAGGATGGATGTTTATCTTGTTAACACCGTACCTTTTTGCCGCCTGGCGTTAACTTTTAACTCCAATATAGTGGACTGAAATCAGGGAATGACAAAGTCAGGTCTCTGTTCATTTTCAGTGAATCTGTTGACATGATTAAAATGCATTTTATTAGCAGGAATTTTGAGTTTCTGTAAACTAAAAGAGCATGAAGATTGATTAAAAATATCTTTCTTAATGGAAAACTTAACATATTTTTATTTTTAAAATTTTTTTTGTAAAATGCTTATTATAAGTAGTTAAAATAATATTAACTTTACAGTCTGATCTTGACACTTTTTCTATATAAATAATCATATTTATATATCTTATACTGCAAATTGTTATCACTGCTGAATCTTAATTATATTTGTTTTGTTCATAAAAAGATAAAGATACATATGAAAATGCATGCCAAAAGATACTTTGCTTATAAAAAGATACAATTCCGTGCTATCTCTACCATTCACTGCGCAAGAACTGACAAAATGTCATTAAAATCTCTGCACCTCATCGGGATTTGTTTAGCAGTGTTTCACTGTATCATACAGGTGTCCGCTGAGGAAGTTTTCCGCATCAATGGAGGACTGGAGATGAACAAGACGGTGCCCTTTCAGGTGTCCCTGCAGATGCAGCGTCGCAGTGGTTGGCGTCATTTCTGCAGCGGATCCATCATAAGTGAAAAGCATGTTCTGACTGCAGCCCATTGTGTGGACAAGATGCAGCCGGAGGATCTTACTGTTTTGGCTGGCACACTCAACTGGAGGACGGGTGGAAAGCGGTACAAGGTCGTGGGCAAACACGTGCATCCGCAATACTCAATGAGTCCAAAGATTATCAATGACATTGCCGTGTTAAAGGTGAATCCACCGTTTGGACTGCATCTCGAGGAGATTGATATCATTCCCTTGGGTGGCTCAGAACGCGTTACGGGCAAAATACCCGTCCGTCTCACGGGCTGGGGTTCCACAACGCCAGGCAGCTCGGGGGTCAAGATACCAGATCAGCTGCAGGTGCTCGACTATCATACAATCACCAATGAGCAGTGCACTCGGAGAGGTTTTCGTGTCACACCTAACGAGATCTGTGCTCTGGCAGCGAAGGGACAAGGCGCCTGCATGGTGAGTTCCTAAGATTAGCTTGGGCTGGGTGGGATTCGGTAGGATTCACTGGGGTTCAGTAGGAATCCATATGCTTCAGTCGATTCCGAGCATCTCCTATCTTCCAATCCGCTACGATTCAAAACTAATGACTACTTCCATACAGGGTGACTCTGGTGGACCACTAATCTTATCCAGCGGCGAGCCACAACTCGCTGGCATTGTGTCCTATGGCAGCGCCACCTGTGCCCAAGGCAGACCCGATGTTTATACGCGTGTGTCCAGTTTTCTGGCCTACATAAGCCAGGTCCTTAACCAGGATTTGACCTGACAACCTCCGCTGAGCGCGTAAAAACTAATAAATTCTTAGCGGTTTAAATGCTATTTGGCTCTTTTTTTTTGCTTTATTTTGGCGGCTAATTAAAAATCTTGTTCAATATTCGCCACAGAGCCGACAGTGCATCTTCATTGGCACAACGCCTAGACCGGGGTCTGGTCTGGTATGCCATGGTATGGCGTGGTCCGACATGGTCTGACTTGGCTCCAGCATCGGCCTGCAGTCTGTGGACCATGATAAATGCAAAAAGCAATTTATCGCACATTTAACTCAATTCAGTTTCTTTATGGGCAGCCACAGACCCACACCCAGACACAAACTTAGACTTGGACTCAGAGGAGCAGAGAGAGGGGCATGAGGGAGCGGGGTATGCCTGTTTGGCTGGGGGCACGCCTGCCAGGCAGACAAAGTTTCGCTGACACGCACGCCACAGAAACAGCCTCAAGTGCGGCATGGACCATGGAGCATGGACTGTGGACCGTGGACCGTGGACCAAAAGACCGTGCTCTGTGCTCTGTGGTATGGCTCATGGCTCATGGCTCTTAGCTCGCTGTGGCTCTGTGGCAATGCGCTTGTAATTCGATATTAGATTTTATGTGCGACAAATACGAAGTGCAAACATTTTTATGTTTCTTCAATTTCTATGCTGCATTCGTATTTGTAGTGGAAAAAATTGGAAGATGCGCCCCAAATGCCTCAACCTCAACCATGGCACAGCTCTGCTTTCCACCATAATTAAGTTCAAAATAATAATATTAATGTGGAGCTCACGCTTTTCGATTTACATATCTCAGTCATACAGGTAGATTTACCTGTCACAATACTTAACTGATCTTAACTGCTTAGTGTTGGTAAAAGTTTGTTAAATATAAAAAATCAGTTCTTTATTTTTTTTATAGGGTAATATTTTTTTTTGTAAATAAAAAAATACTTATTTAATAATATTTTATATTTTAAATTTTTTTCCTTTTCTAAAAAAATTTGTTTTACTAATTTAACTATAAAAATTCTGAACAATTTTGGCCCCAATAGACGAACTGAACTGATTGCACAGGAAGCCTGAAAGTGTGAGTACAACTGTCAAAGCTATTAATATAAATTTTTAATATTTTTGTTTATAAAAAAAAAAAAAAAAAAAAAAATTATTTTTTTTTTTTTTTTAATTTAATTTTATTTGGGTAAGTGATTTTTTTTTATTTATTTTTTTTTAAAAAAAAAAAAAAAAATTAATTATTTTAAATAAAAAATAAAGTAATTTGTTTTTTTGTTAAAAAAAAACATTTGGAAAAATCTTTTTTAAAGAGAGGCGGTTTTTAAAATAAAAGGGGGGGAAAAAATAGAGTTGTCTTTTTTGTGGCGAAAGAATTAGTGGAGTATTATGGGGGGCGCCCAAAAAAAAAAAGAAATTATGGCTGTGTTCGTTTGCGTAATGAGATACATACTCTCCCTTCAATAGTATACTGGAAAAGTATGTTACAGGCAGAAGGTGGCGTGGCACACCCCATATAATACATAAATTCCTGATCAGCATCACCAGCTGAGTAAATATAGACATGTCCGTCAGTTAGTCTGTCTATCTGTCCGCATGAGCAAATAGATTTCAGAGATGGTAAGAGCTACATGTTTGAATTTAGTCAATATCTACTCTATATTAAGTCAGACTAAAACCAATATTATAAAATGGAATAAATAAAAGAGTGTTCAACTCAAAGGGAGAGCAGAATTTAACAGGAGAGAACAAAAGAGAGGAAAACCGACAGAGAGAGCGCGAGAGAGCATTTGTTAGACGCTCGTCGCTGACCGCATAAATTCATTTAGATCAATCAATTCAATTTGTTTGTCAATAAAACTAAATGAGTATTTCATTTAAACAAATTAAAATTCGACCCATTTGAATGTCGTGCACAAAATTCCAAGAGCCAAACGAATCCAACCAACTGAACCCATCCAACAATTAAAATTGACTGGACAAAATGGTCTGGAACTGAGACTCACAGTTCGAATATGAAATATGAAACAATACGAAGTATGAAAATGAATATGAATATGAATATGAATACGAATATGAGTGTAAGTGTGAGTATAAGTTTGAGTAGTCAAGAGGCCCTGTCTTTTCACTGCCTTTGTTGACTTTTCATTGTCAATTAAAATCAAATAAATTTATTTGCTGCTTGACATTCGCGTACAGATTGTTGATTCTTGGATTCTGAATCAGATGAGAGACTCGTGTTTGGATTGAAGAGTATGTTGTATGAAGAGTATATTGTTTTGACCTTCTTCTTATATTTATGGCAATTTATTTAGCTGCGACTGTCGCAAATGTTGCTCAACTTTGACCTCTGTACAAATCACTTAAAATTTACTTTGCCTTTTCCCTGTTTGGCCACACTTTCCATCGCCTTCTTGACCGTTTCGGGATCACCTAGAAATTTCATCGATACCAAAGGCTTCATACTCTCGTCCAGCTCATAGATAAAGGGTATGCCAGTGGGTAGATTAAGTTCCATGATATCCTTGTCTGATATTTGATCCAAATGCTTGACAATACCACGCAAACTATTCCCATGCGCAGCAATGATCAGCTTTTTGCCTGCCTTGATCTGGGGCACGATCACATCGTTCCAGTACGGTAAAGTGCGTTCGATGGTCAATTTTAGGGATTCGGTTGTTGGGAATTCACATGGATCCAGATCCTTATATCGGGGATCTCTTGTAATAATGTTGTAGTACTTGTGATCCGTTTCCATCGGAGGTGGTGGTACATCAAAGCTGCGACGCCAGATCTTAACTTGATCCTCGCCGAACTTCTTTGCCGTTTCGGCCTTATTGAGTCCCGTTAGTCCACCATAGTGCCGCTCGTTTAGCGCCCATGTCTTGCATATGGGAATCTGAGTCTGTTTAGTCACTTCCAGCACAGATTTGAGCGTATCTTGAGCTCTTGTCAGCACCGAAGTGTGCGCCTGATCGAACTTCAATTTGGCATTTTTTATTGCCTGACCTGCGGCACAGGCCTCTTCCATGCCTTTGATAGATAGTTTGGCATCGAACCATCCACAAAATAGATTTTTCTGATTCCATTCGGATTCACCATGTCTAACCATAACAACTGTAAATTTCTTCTTCTCGCACTTGTCCGAGTATCCCCGTTGTGGTATCAAGAAACGGGAATTCTCACAAGTTAGTCGACTTAAAAAAAGACCTGCTTGGTTGAGCTTTAAGATTGCAGACATTTTAAAATTTTGCATAAATATCAAAATATAAAAAAAAAATAGCCGGAAAAATAGAGGAAAAAAAAAAACCGTCTATTTTAAAAAAGTACAAAAATTCTTATATAATGTGAGCCTAGAAATCATGATCTCTGCTCCGATTTTTGAAGTAAGAATATGGGATAAAGTGATGGAATTAAAGTATTTAGACCGGAAATATATCATAAAGGTTTTAAGTTGTATCTTGTAATTGATATTTATAGCATTAATTGGATTAAATTTAGTTTTCTTATAGAAAATTTCAGAGCTAGAGTATAAAAGTTCGGTGTGTCTTAAAGTGTATTGCTAAGAACTGAAACCTAATTGGATGTTATGCCTAAGAACTGTACAGTTTTTATAGATCTTCACAGACTAGTTGTACTACCAGTTGCATGCTATTCTTACAGTTGTCGTTTAAATCACTTTGGCCATAAACTGAGTGACAACTCAATGCACAGCAGCGACAATAACACTGGACTGGACTGTCTGGACATCAAATTGCGAGCATCGAGCAAATTGACCAAAAAGACAGAAAGTCAAAGAAGATTGCTTGGGAGGAGTTTGGCTGCTGATCTTATGCCATTCTGATCTGCTGCAGCAGAAGCAGAAGCAGCCATAAAGAGCTTTTATGGCCGACAGTGGCGGCAGTTTCAATGATAAATTGTTGACTGCGGTCAGTTTTGGCCTGGCCAGCCAGGTCGACAACTTCTCACCAAGAGCAGCAGATACATGCACTTAGAAAAATAGGTAGCTTAAATGTTATATCTGATATTAGCTACTTATTAAATGATATTTCCAAACTAAGATCAGTTTAAGATCATACTTTAGACAATTTTAAGTTTAAAATATTTTTATAAAATTAATTTCATGCTAATATTTTAAATTTCTAAACCCTTTTTGTTCAGTGTAGAAGATCGATGTCCAGTCGTGGAGCAAAAAAAAAATGAGAGAAAAATGAGTGAGAGAGAGAGCGCAAGAGATTAGACAATTTGTTTTGGAAGCTTAGAGAGTGTTTCTGCCTGGAAGCGCCACTCTGGTGGCAAACGAAGCACGGGCCATCATTTGATGGCATTCCACCTGGTCCCCAAGCTCTTTACAGTTGCTTCGTGTTAATTGAAAATTGTACGGTAATGTTGCTTATCGCTAGCCTATCAGACGATGTCCATGGGTGCCAGTGCCAGTACGAGTACCAATACCCATACCAATACCCGTCTGGGTATCATTCCAGTGACCAGACATGGGTCTCTGTCTTTTGGGTCTCTCGGTTTGCGTGTCCATGTTTCATGGAGCCACACCTTGAGGCCTCACGCATTGGCAGAGGTGTTTGATAAACATCCAAAGTCGTGTGTCTCCTCTGGTCTTTGCTGTTGTTGTTGTTGTTGTGTGGCTTGCGGTGAAAATTTCTCAAACACTTTTTGACAACTTTCATGTGGAACGCACTTAACAAAATTTATCGCCTCTGACATTTTTTGTGACTTTAATTGCTTATAGACGTAAGATGTTGTCCTCCAGCTACTTTGCCACACATTTGTGGTACTGCATTTGGCACCTGTGGCTCAAAGCAGCCTAGGGTTCTAAGCTTGGTTTTAGACACGTTAACAGTTGACACGATTCGTGGCTTAATTGCTTTTATAGCATGATTGATGGCATTGTCTTGAATCGGGAGTAATCGAGTCAATTATTCGAACAAGTCGTACAATTCTTTGTGTAGTTCAGTCAAATGAATTTTATACAAAATGAACAGTTATTTAGTATCTCTTGAAAGTACATACACTGTAAAATATGTGTAGAATAAAATAAGAATTAAATTAGGTAGTTTATAGTAGAGTTTTCTAATAAAAATGTTAATACTATTGGCTACTAAAACTCTCGCTTAACAAATTTTAATAAATGTTTTTATACATTTTTATTTAAAATGAACACGTTTCGTTGCGCATAACGACTTAATAATTTTCCATTTTCCATAAACAATTTTCTCCTGCCGAAAAGGAAAACTTTAATAAAATGGCGCTTACAATTACGGAAATTTCAAGTGACGCGTGAGCAGGTCAAAAGTTTTCCATTGCAGTGCTGCCAAGAGCTGACTGGAGACATGAGACTGTAGAGAGGGGATTGGGGAGAGAAGACTGAGGAGAGAAGAGGAGACTGTAAGGAGGACACTGAGGAGAGGATAAGGAAGCAAAGACGCCCAAAATGCCATCGCAGTAAGCAAACGGTGGCTTGTGGTTGGGGCTACTGCACAGCTGCAGAGATGAAATTGAGACGCAGTTGCAACTGCAACTTACACACGCACACACACACTCACACACACACTCACGTACACACACACATGTGGCACACACACGTACGACGGCCACGAACTTTGCTCGCTTAACCTTTTGGTATTTGCTGCAATTGTTGAATTTCGGCTCCGTCTTCGAGTACTCGTAGTTTACCTGTGGCAATTTGAGCACCTGGCTGTTCTGATTGTCCAGGCGAATGCATATGTGAATCTTACACACATTGCATCCATTTTCTGTTACCATTTTTCTCTCTCGGTCAATTTTATTCTGAATTTGCGTAAATTGAAAATTATCCGCTCAAGGATTTATTCTCAATAATTTTCAACAGCTGCATTCAATTATTTACACGCATTAAGCAGGAATATAAATATAAATATTAACTACAGCGACTACGATCGGTAGAAAAGTCAATTATTTATTTAGTTTAACTTTAAAAAAATTAAAATTGTTTTTATTAGTATCACTTTGGGTTCTAAATTTATTTTCTATTTATTATTTCTATTTTAAAATCCACCTTTGATTCTTATTAATTAGAATGTTATCAACATTTGTGCAACTCTTAGTCATCGAAATTGTATTTAGCACATAAACAAAGTCAAATTTGAATAGCACAAGCAACAAAACAATAAATAACATTTTATCAGTAAAAAAATATTCCAAAAATAATTTTTTTAAAATATTTTAGCTTTTATTTTAATTAAAATAATTATTGCTGAACTCAGTTTAAATAATTTAATTTAATTAAATTTATATTAATTAGAGAAATATTATGTGGATTTTCTTAAATCTAAAAAAAAATCTTCAAACTTTTTCTATATATTTTTATGTATATTTCCCTTAAAAATCAATCTATTATCCAAAACATATTCAGTTCTTGCTCTCAGTTTCCCAGCTAGCTCAGAGTTTACTCGCTCTGATCAACTGGTTGAGGCTCATAGATGAACGCCCAATAACTGAACTGAAACTGAGTTTAAGAAAGCAATTTGGTTTGGACCTTGGATCCCTACAGTTACCTACCCCCTGCCCTTTTCCCATCGGGAGTAACTGTGGACAGGGGCAAGTGGAAGTGGCGCTGTAGACGATCATGGAATCATCGTGTGGGTGTGTGAAATAGGGCTACGAGATGGTGACTCCAACGATGTGAACGGACATAGACATTGGCCAAGATATGGCCAAGAGAGGGGGATTGGAGGCAAGACGGGAAGACGGGAGTAGAGACGCTCAGCATGCGATTTCATTTTGATAATAATGGCAAAGGCAAATAATTATAATGATCATGATTACAATCATCGATGCTGGCAGCGACTGTTGCCTGCAATGCTTGGCCTGTGGCTGCAGCAGCATCATCAACGCAGCAACTTGGCCAAATGACTAAGCAATTTACCGTTTTGTATAGATTTCAAAGCCTTGCCCCTGAATGTGCCCCTGGCCGTGGCTGCCACAACACACACACACAGAAACACACACACATACACATACACTTATACACACACTGTTCAAGCTCATCTTCAATGAAATTTCAGGTCAATTGTCTTCTGCGGCTTCGACTCTCAGTCTAAGATCGCGCCTCCTACAGTGGAACTCTGGCAAGACGACCGCAGACTTAGACTGCAGACATAGACTGCAACTCTTTGGCATTTTCTATTTTCGTGCAGAATTGTAGACAGTACTTTTATGTGCGAGTATTTCTATACCCTAACAAAGGGTATAATAGTTTTGTAGATTGCTGTGTTAAGACTAAGGAATTTAATCTTTTGAAAACTATAAAGAGAATTTGTATCTTATGAGTATAGTTCCTTAAAAATTTATTTTCTATTTAAAAGGAAATTTAACAAGTTATCATATGCATATAATTTTAAAAATAGTTTTAATAAATGTTTAATATAGATAAATTTGCCTTTCAGTTAAAGTTCAGATACTTATTTGAATGATCGAAAATCTTCAACTAACAAAAAATGCTTCGGAATTTATCTTAAAATTTTTCTTAAAAAAAAATTTTTTGGAAGAGTGTTAAAAATTCTACATACTTCAGTAAACAATTACTTTTTCTTTTTCTTTATTAATATTTTTATTTGTTATTTTCTGTTTCTTTCCCCTTTTTCGTGTCGTTTCGTTTCTTTTCTGTTCGTTTGTTTGCTGCACTTTTCGATCTTTTCGCACACTGGCTGCGTAGGCGCTTTTTCCACAGATTAATTGAAGTCATAAGCAATTGTAAACTTATCGCTTTGCTGAGAGTCTGACGAAGATGCAACATGCACATCGTACTAAAGAGGGGAGGTAGCCAAAAGGGGGGGCGTGGAAGGGTTAAGGGGATGCAGTTTCAGCTTTCGGCTAACTTATTTCTTGTCTCTTCTTTATATATTTATTTCTCCGTTTTGCGGCTTTTTGTCGATTTATCGATTTGCAGCCACAATGACAGTTATTTTGTTGCTATTATTGT
Source organism: Drosophila cardini (assembly GCA_018903735.1). Lineage (NCBI taxonomy): Eukaryota > Metazoa > Arthropoda > Insecta > Diptera > Drosophilidae > Drosophila > Drosophila cardini. Next base: position 402,687 of record JAEIGM010000037.1, on the reverse strand, counting down.
TGTTCTTGTTGTTGTTGGTTAATTTGTTGCTATATTTGATTGTGGCACACTTTGCGCAATTATTTGATTGCGTTTCTATTAAGTACCGATAGAGTTCATAAGTTCAACAATCAGTAGCCAATAGCAGCTCATTTATTTCATTCTATTCGAGGTTAAATTCCATCTCTCAATCAATGGATCGTGTCGGTTCAGTAAATGGATCTGAAAGTGCAAACTAATCAATAAAAAAAAAGAAACAGTTTTGAAATAGTGTTAATAGTGTGTGAATTAGGTAATATATGACCTTAAGTGAGCGTTAACTATAGTTTAAATTTTAAAATCAGACGCCCAAAAGTATACCTAAAGAAATAAAGAATTTATAACTTTTTGTAAAAGTTTTTAAGGCTAAACTCTGAGTTTTAAAATTTGTTAAATTTTATTTAAATATTTATATTTAATTATTATTTATTTTAAAAGCTAAGCTAACAAATTTATAACAGTATATGCATTTATTTAACAGTTGTGTGCTAAACTTGGTGAACACGTTTATAATTTAAGTTAAGATTTTAATTATTAATTATTTTTAATCAATTTAAAATTTGTTACACTATTTTATTATTAAATATCTGCTTAAAATTTGTACTAAATATATATTCTTGATACATATCTGATAGTAAATCATTATTTTTAACGTTTTTTATATGTACAAAATGTGAATTTTTTTATCTTATATTTTATTATAATGATTTATATTTATTTATATTTATATTTATTATATTTTATATATAATGACAACATTTTTAAATTTTATGAAGCTTTCATAATCTATATAACTTGTTTTTGTACAATTTTAATTTTATTTGAATAAATATAATCATTATTTCATAAAACAAATATTAAAATTTTTTTTTTTTTTGTTTATTTACCTCAAATAATTTCTAATTTTCTTTTTTGGGCATAAAAATATTAAACAAATTATTCTGGAGGGAATTCAAACATTCATTTCTGTTACAGATAATGATTTCTTTGCTCAAACTATTATTCACATAAAGTATACAGCTAAACTGTCAGATATATTATATATATAACTATAAGTAAAAGTTGAAAATCGTTACACGATTTCCACAATTGTTGCTCATGTGTTCGTATAATTAAAACGCAGAACATGTGTGGAAACAACAAGAAAAACAACAACAACAACAATTGCTATAATAAACTTTTCCACAAATAATGGCTAAGAAAGGGGTAAAGGATATGGTTAAGGATAAAGTTGGGGATGTGGGATATAAGGATATGTTTCTGACTGTCGCCAAAGGCAGCAATTATGAGGCGTCAGATTGAAGACGGTGAAAACGCGTGGAGCGTGGAACGTGGAGCGTAAAGGATAAAAGCCGGATGTCAAAATATGGGTAATAAATGTGCTAAACAGTCGCAGCAAGATGATACACTCAAGCACACATACACACAGGCTCACACACACACTGGCACACACACATTCTAAGACACTCCCACACACATATGCATAGATGATGAGTTAAATGGCAAATGCTAATGGAAATGTGACAAAGGAGGAAACTCCGGCTGTCTCCAGTAGCTCTTTATTGCTTTTGCCCCACACCACACCACACCACAACACACCACAATACACCACAACACACAACATATGCAAATACAAAGCACAGCACGTGAATTTAGTGGTTCCGGAAGTTTTTGCGGCATTTGAGCAATTTTATTGCCAAGTCTTGAAGTTTGCTTACGTTTTCTGGCATAAATGAAAAGACGCGAATTGAAATTCATAGCGCCTCCCTTCCCCTACCGCCCCTACACGCCCCCCAAAAAAGTTAGAGACGGGTGGTGCTGTGTTTTAGTGTGCGTGTGTTTGTGAGACACTTGCCACTAAACGTGCCACAAAGCCAAGTCGAGCAAAACACGCTCGTGCCTAAAGCGTTAATCTCTATAAGGAAAATCAGCAGCAGAAGTTTAGAGTTTTGAGGGTTGTGTGGGTGTATTTGAAATAGGGGGAAGTGGGAGGGGGAAGGAGGGGAGGTCTCCTAACATGCGTGTAAATATATGAATAGCATTCGTGTTTTTAACATATGTTTGTTTATTCATTCATGTCTTGGCTGCCAAATTGCAGACAAACAATTAAAATGTTGTTCCGACTTTAATTGAAAATTAATTGTTACTGTCTTCGGGGAAGTTTTCATTTCCCCACTCTTCTTCTTTCTTGTTTTCCTAAATTCCTTTTTTTTTAATTAAATGAAAAGAGTTAGAATGCGCTTATTTGTCAAATAATTAAGAAGCGTCGTCTGAATAATATTGTTTATAATTAAAATAAAGGCATTTTATATAGAAAACATTAAGTGGAAATTAAAATAAATACTAAATATAGATATGACTTAAAAAAAAAAAAAAGTTAGAAAGGCTACAGTCGAGTGAACTGACTGTAAAAGACCCTGTTTTGATTCTGGTGCGCCTTTTTCCATACAAATCATCCATTTTCGACCGATTTGTCCTATGGAAGCTATCGGCTTTAGTTATCCGATCCGGATCAAACTTGGTGGGAATAGTTATAATGGTATCATACACATAATGTGTGAGTTTGGTCTCTCTAGCTCTATTCGTTCTCAAGTTATGGTAAAGTGAAAATAGTTTTTCACAATTTGCAGGGACCGTAGTGGGCGTAGCTACAATGCTTGATCTACCTGACACATAGACGTACTTTCATTCCAAATTTGGTGGCTCTAGCTCTTGTAGTCTAGAAGATCCAGGTGTTCTTACAGACGAACATCGCTATATCGTCTCGGCTGTTGATGCTGATCAAGAATATATATACTTTGTGGGGTAGTCTTAACTTTACTACTTAAAAAACTCACAACCTTTTGGAATTTATCAACTGGCATTTAACTTGCAACATTGTGGCATTTGATCATTAGCAGCATTGATAAATGGATTTTCATGGAAAATTTGACAAATTTGCTAATCAAACAGAGAAGCAAAGGAGAAGAAGGAGAATCAAGAAGGGGAAGGGAATAAGATAAAGGAGAAGGATAAGAAGAAGAATCGTTTAGCAAATCTTCGACTTTTGGACAGTTGAAAGGTGTTTTTAATTACTCGAAACAGTTGACAACAGTGGAACAATTAAGGCCAAACTAAAGGAGCTAAAGGAACTGGAATTTCGAATTTGGTATTTGGCTTAGGGTGACATTTAACCAAACGGAAAAGTGCAAATATTGTCAGATACAGGGAGAGGGAAGGGGAAAGGGAAAGGAAGGCGGATGAAAAACCCACACAGAACATCATTAGTGCCTCTAACAACTGTCTCCGTTGAGGGATGGAGATGCTCGACTTTGACTTTCTCCCAGTCCAAAAGGCAAACAGTTGAATTGCCAGGCAGATATATCATACATATCTATGTATATATAATTCTTCTCTCTGTGGAAATTCTCTTGGAAACTAAAATAATTTGCTAATATTTGCACAGCTAGGAAAAGTTGAGATGCCGCTTGCTGCATGCCACATCATTAATTATCTGTGGCACAAACTCAGTCTCAGTCTCTGTCTCAGCTTCAGTCTCAGAGGTTCAGTTTCAGTTTAAGATTCGGGCTCGGGTTCGAGTTTGGGCCTGGACTCGAGTTTGGACCGGTCGAATGCCTCACGGAAAGGTTGTTAATTAATAGAAATTTGCGTTGGAATTTCGCAATTCGCTAACAACGATAAAATACTGTGATACTGGCATTTGCCAGTGTGACCAGCCTTATTGAAATTCTAAGAAAATTCTTAGACAAAGTGGTTTTATCCAGTAAGCAAATGATTTATGTTCGAGTCGAAAAATTGAGACAAATTAAGAAAGTAGCTGTAAGTAGGCCTAACACAGTGAAGCCACAATAAATGTGATGCTAAATTCTAAAATTCTAAATTATTGTAAAATTCTAAAACTAATAATAAAATCTTGCCATAAAAACTGCTTACATATTCCATAAAAGAAACGCACAAACATTCCCTTGAATAACATTATTAGTCGCTGTTAAGTAAACCAACTGGAATTCCACTCACTGTTAACTTGCAGACACAATAAGAATAATTCTTAACGAAACTTCAGAGCTCTCACCGCATACACGCACTCACTCACATTTACGCTCAACAAACGCACACACACAAGCACGCACTCTCTTTCACATAGAGCGTAGAGCTCCGCCCCTTTACTGAGTGCCGTTGTGCGCGCGTGTGTGTGTGTGTGTGAGTGAGCAAGAGAGAGCGAGAGCGGTTAAAGGCGACGCACATTTGTTATTTGTTAATCAAATTTTGTGCTCCTCTAACCTTCGGACTTGCACTATGAGCCCCCCAGTGTGGTCCAATGCTGCCCAGTGCGAGCGAGATGGCTGTCGAGCGCAATACGAAAAAAAATTGTATAGAGGAAACTCAAGCGAAATGAGAAAATGTTTTCCAGTTAAAGGCGGCAAAAGCAGACAGTGAAGTGGAGCACGCTGGAGCTAACAACGGCATGCGTCTAACGGTTTGGTGTATTTTGTGTCTTTGCTTATCAACGGAGCGTTTCGCTTATCACATTGAGCAATGAAATTCTCGTGTGCCTGTCGCCGGTTCTGCTTATTTATTTTCGGAGACAGCAATAAAATATTGAGATTTTTACAGTCAGAGCAATTCAAAATACAGCCTTATCAGCAGCAGCAAAAATCTATAAAGATTATAATTCTCACACAAAAAAAAAACCTTTAAGATTAAGGAATACAGATTAAAAGGCACAACAATATTTGTGACATAAGCGTATGGCCAGATAATTCAGAATAAAATGGAATCATTCTGCTATTTATAGCATCCCTCTCAATTTCTATAATGTAATTAATAACTTGTTGTGCCAATAAAGTACTCCAAAGCAACCGCCTCTTACCCCTTGAACCCTTAAACAAAAGAAAACCCCTCACCCTTCACCCTTCATCAAAGATGCTGTTCTTCATTCACAACTTTTCTTTTCTTGTTTTTTATTTCTCCTTTTTTTTGGGTAAAAAACTCTGAAATTAATTTTGGTAAAGAGTTCATCGGGAAAGGGATGATGCTGAGCCCATTCCCCTGGATCCTTTGAGATCAAAGATGCTGAACCATTCGACCATTTAGCAAATCTTAGGGTTAAGAACCAGAAGTGTGTGCTCTTTTTGCTTTTTGCTTGTCTTTTTTTATTTTGGGCTAAAATCATGAACTTTCTTTATTAATTGACGTTGACATCTGATGAGAGAGTTGTGACCAGATCCAGTTCAAAGGTGACAAGCGGTTTTGGTCCAGTTAAAAAACAAGATCAGCTTCCCAAAAATCACCTTTGATGGACAGTTGACCGTTAGAAAAAAGTTGCTTTTATGAGAAAGTTTGAGGAGTTTTTTAACGCTTTGCGAAACTGTACTTGTGTTTTTGATAGAAAAGAGAATTTGAATGAATTGAATAGAAATATATATATTTTGTTTTTAGTTTAAAAATAGTTTAAAATAATTTTTTTATTATTAATCACAAAAGAACTTTTGTTATAAAAACTCTTACAAAAATTGTCTAAATTTTTAAAAACTGTTAAAAATAAATTACAACTGAAATCTGTTAGATTCACCACAAAAATCAACACGATGGACAGAACATAAAAATCAAATTAGTCACAGCAAGGAGATAAAAATGATAATTAATGATCTTTTACTACTGGACAGCTATGGAAAAATCGAACTGTGAAGTGAATTTTTCGCACTTTCCACTCCTACTTTTGGCACCCCGAAATGAAAAAATCGTTACAAAAATGTCAAAAAAAGATGCGAGTTGGAAAATGGGAAATCATCGAAGTCTAGCAAATTATTTGCAATGAAAATGCATTGAAAATTGCCAAAAATAATGTACGAAGCGTAACAAGGGAATGGAAAACAGGGAGCAATGAGCAATGGAAAGGGGGAAGGGGAAAAAAACTCTATAGGGAAAATTTTTGCATATGTGCAAAGTCGATGAAACTGCATTGGCATAGAAAATTGTTGCCACCGTTGATGCCACACCCTTGCAGCCGCAGTGTGTGCTCGTTCTGTCACCTTTGACCCAGTTTTCTTAAGGCCTTGCAAATATTTTTGCATCTTTTACAGCAGCCGTCGCCCTTTTGAATATTTGATGTGAATGCGTTGAAGGCAAACAAATTCATTTGCTTTTCTTCTTGCCAAAACCAAAAAGGTGCCAATGGAATTGAAAATCGAAATGGAAATGGAAATGGAAAATTCTAAAAGAAAAGCCGCGTGGCGCCCTACAGTAAGAATTTTCATTTGTTTTCCCTTTTTACATTTTACTATTTTTTGAAGTTGACTGCAGTTTATTAGTTTTGTTTACGCATAATGCAAAAATATTATTGACAGCTTGGAAAATATAGTAGAGCAGCAGGAGAGGCAAACAATGGAGATCTTTTCAAGAAAACTACAAAAGATTTTGTCGCATTTTCTTGCATAATTCCCTTAAAATGGGAAGAGATTTTGCCGCCTAAAAACGGGAAATTTGTTAAAAAAATTTTGATATAAAGTTTAAACAAAAACTTATTAAGTTTTATTTTTAGTTGATTTTTCCTTCAAAGATTTTCCAAATTTTATTAACGTTACCATTTTCTTAACTCAATTAACTTCACTTGAGAAACTATTTCGATCATTTATGGGTCTTTTGCAGTTTATCACACTTCAATAAAATCGACTGCAATGCCAATCGAATGAAGAACTTTAACTTCCGATTGTCAGCTCCATTTGTGACGACTCATAAAATCGGTAGTAAGAAATGGTTCGTTCCCTCAATCTATAAAGGTGCTAATTGAATTCGGCAAGTAGCGCCAATTTCATTTGGGTTTCTAAGGACATCTGCTTACAATTTGGTAAGGGAACAATCAAAACTCATAAGAATAAAGTCCAAGATAAGATTGTCATGCCTATAAATGTTTTTGTAGGCTGTCACGCATAATAATCCTCGTTTATTGCGATTTCATTTTTGTGATTTTCTAATGAAAAATCACATTTGGTAGATCCTTGAGCTTCGAGACGACCAGGACAGCACCTGGAAGGAAGAAAAACAACCCTTCGCTCGGACTGTGGACAAAGAAAACAACGGTCAGCATTGACCTTAACTGACCTCGATTGCATTTGCATAACGAAATATCCCAATGAATTTGTAGTTTTCCATTTCTTGGCTCAGAAAAAAAACTAGATTTTTTTGGGTAAAAAATTGAAGATTTTTAATGAAATTTTCCTTAAGCTCTCGAGGGAAAGTGGGAAAACCAGGAGTGAGAAAAACAGCAAATGCTCATTGAACCATTTGATTCAGTAAAAAACAATTCAAGTAAATCATTTTTAAAGCGAATTATTTTTTTTTTTTTTTGTTTCTTGATTCTTGATTGACATTTCGCTGGCATTTCAATCAAATTCCATTTGAGAGTAAGATTATATTTTTTTGATCTTTTCTTGTGTTATTTAATTGTATTTGACAAAGTTGCCAAACAAGATGTGAATTTGGAGTTTTAGAAGAGGGTTGCTCTAGGGTCGCAGCATCTCAAGATACGTTTCTGATCTGATCGCTGTACAGCTGCCCTTTTTGGGCTTTTTGAGTTGAGATTATAACTGACATTTGACCAATGGTCCAGGAGTGCAAATGGTCACTCAGGGTTACCATAAAGGGTTGCTGCAAACAGTTTTTTGAACTAACTGAAATCGACTGTCAATCAAATGGCAAGTTTATCGTTAATGAAATGGCTAAAAACAGAAAAAAATTATTAATTTATATATGTTGGCTAATCAAAACATCTAACAAAGTATCGCATGGCAAACAAATTGGGTTATAAAATTACAATTGCGGTTCGAGAACAATAAAAATCACAACAACAATAATATTTCAAAATGGGTTTACTAATGTTTTTTGCGGTTTGGATTTCAAAAGGATGCTCTCAAAGGGCTGCCACAGAAATTGATACCGACCCGAGATCAGACCAGCAAAGGGGTGGCAATTGTTACCTTTTTTTTACGCGACTTGGGAAGCTGGCTAACATAAAGAAAAGTAACAACGAGTTGTTCCGAAAGGTAGTCAAGTATCGTATAACACTGCAGATTTCAATCTTTGTCTCGTGCCTGGAGTTGCCTTAAGGCATTTTCTAATTACCGCTTTGAGGGTTATACATCTGCAGAAAGTGTCATGTGATTGTTGGCCAACTAGCAGCAAGCAGCAAACAGCTACCAACTGCCAACTACCAAGCATGTGGTCCATATACAATAATAGTTTTAAGCCCAAAAGTCAGCGCTTGGTTTTGATGTCTTTGTCGGAGTCAGAGTCGGAGTCAGAGCCGGAGTCAGAGACACAGGACAGATGACCATTTGTGGAAGGTGTTTTCCCCCCCGCACCCCTGGACAATAGTTCTTTGGTCAATGGGCAATGGCCAACACCTACTGTTGCGGCATTGTTTTGTGCGTGTTCGGGTTTGAGCCATGATTTACGTGCTGATGAAAGGACCCTGATGCGACCTTCGACTGACCAAGACACAGTACAGCAAAGACAACAGAATAAGTTGTAACTGGCATGGGAAAAGGAAAGGGAAGGGGAGGGGAATGGTAGTGGGAGTGAGTAAGGTAGCTGGTGTATTGTCTGTTACCAAAATAATTGACCATATTTATGGACATTTTAGCCTTTTATGTAAGCATATTTCCTTTGCCATTTGTGCATTTATTACACATTTCTTTAGCACAACCGACAACTATTTTAGTTTCGGCCTGGTCTTCGTCACCCAAATGGCCAGAAGGAAAAAAAAACAACAATTGCTTTAGACCTTGTTTTTGTGGCACATCAACTTACTTCCGTAAGCAATTTCATGCTCATTTTGTGGGCGTTCAAATTGGTTTATTGTCCTTAACTGTCCTTTTGGCCAGATGCCCAGTCTCTTACAGCCAAAAGTAACTGGCCATTAGCCAGTGACCATTGTGGTCAGAGCAAAGGTGTGGATATCTTAATATTGTGTTTAGTTCAAGACATAAAATTGATCTAGTTTTTGTAGGGCGACATTAGGTTATACCAAAGAACCTTTTGTAGAAATATAAGTCCTTTGATTCCAGAGTAAAATCAGTTAACGTTTTTTTTTTAGGAAAGTCAGTCAAAAAATGTAGTTATTATGGATATATCAGTAAACTATATACACTTTTCTGCTCAAACCCTTTCACAAACTGTAGACTGCCCCTTCAAACTGCCCGTTGAGCTTGACCTCTGACCACTTTGCCCCTGTTGCCCAACATACTGCTCCTAAGTGGACAGATCTTACTACCCAAAACTAACTACCCAAAACAAATTTACCTATGGAAGCTGTTAACTGTTAACAGAGTGTTGCCGAGCTGCGACTGCCAAGAGATCAACAACAAGTTTAACCCTTTTTACTAGACTTTTAATTGTGGTCAAAACAAAATGAGTGTTCACATGTTTTTTGTAGCTAATTCTTTTTTATGAAAATGTGATTAAAACAATAAAGAGCTGAGTGAAATAAAGTATTAAATAAACAACAACAAAAAATACGATAAACAAAACCAAATTTAATTTCGCAAACAAATATATTAAAATGTCAAGTTGGCAAATGTCAATACTTGGGGTTATTTGGGTTGCTCAACGTCAATTATTTTATTACGAGTATGATTTTTTTTGTAGTTGTCATTGTAATTGTTGTTATTTCTCTGTCGGCAAATGTGGCTTTCATTTAATTGTCGCGTTGCTTTTTGTTTTCTCTTTTTTTCCAAGAGAGTTAAAAGTATTAAATGCAATTTGATTTTGCAACTGGTTCGGTTCGTGATCTGCAAACTCTCTGACAATTCGCTTGACATTTACATGGCGGTTCACTTTTGTTTTTAATTAGATGAACTCCAGCAACTAACTGCTGGGTGGTCTACAGTCACCTCCTCCTCCCCCCTATCTCGCTTAGTATTCCTGTCCCTGTCCCTCGATCTGTCTGTGGTCTTCGTGGTCTTTGGTCTTTGGTCTCTGTGGCGAGCTGATTATCGACGCCAGCGCTTAGATCTTGCCGTCGATTAAGCTGCTTAATGCCATTAACATGATTAAATGACTGGGCCTGAGAACCGACTGCTGACAACTGGGTGTGTATTGGAGCGAAAGAGAGAGAGAGAGAGGGGAGAGGGGGGGAAAACTCCCGCTGACTGCCCTTTGGGGGTAGGTGGGGCGAGAGGGGAGAGGTTTGCACTCTTTGGGGCAGCAGCGAATGTAATTCATTCATAATTTGTACAGGAGTTCGCGGCTGCTAATTGAACAATTGAACTCTGATCGCTCATTAATAATTGTGATTGTACGAATAATGAATAAATATATTCATTTATAGGAATGTGAATATAATATCGAATAGTTGTACTCTGTGCTTAATAGTTCAACGGGGTTTTGTGGTCTCGTCGCATCCTGTTTGACAGGACTTGCTCAGCTCAGAAGGTCGTGCTTTATTACGGGGTTGCTGCTCGGACAGTGTCAAAGGTCAAAATGGCCGAAAACTTCTCATGGGTCAGTATTCCGTAGTTTTTTTTTTGTGCATTGAAAACTTGTTTTCTACGCCAAATTTCAATTATTTCTTTTTGGCATTAAAATTTTAATATGACCTTTGAACTTAGCCAAGTCCCGACTGAGTATGGGCCAAACTTTCCAGTATTTTATGCATTTTGGTGGGAAAGAGCCTAACTGAATTTCCAGCTGCCACTACGAATCTCGAATCTAGAACCAACAAAGCAGTTATCAGTCCAGCAGATAACTCAAGACAAATTTATTTAAACCTATTTGCATTTAGCGGCAACATTTCTTGAATTCTCAACTATTTTTGAGATACTTTTATACGTGTTCTCGTATTCATTCTTGTATGCATTGTCTGACGCAATTGTTTTCATACCGACTTTCTCACCGAATTTATTTTTAGTTTTATGAATGAATTCAGTTGAGTTGGTTGAAGGAAGTGCGAGTATGCGTAATGCAGTAAAAAAACAAACAACTGACTAAACATCCCAAAATGAGATATTTTCCAAGTTTATCAACTTTCAAATATTTACTAATCTCAAACTTACAGTTTTTGTAGTGCAACTGGGTCACTCCAGCATTAGATCCGGCTGCAACTAAGTCGAGCCATGCACAATTGTTAGTTCTGGGAGCATTTCGTAAATACCAGAGGTGAAAAATGCTGTGAGAACTATTAAGATCTTCAAGCGGAAGGTGAATAAATTTGTTGTTTTAAGATTAAAGTGGTTCCGTTTCGAAAACTGTTGAAGAATTTGATAAAAGATTTTCTGAATTGAAAAACTATTTTACTATAACATCAAAATTTGTTAATGATTTAAAAAATTCTCAACTTTCTTACCAAATGTGTACAATTTCCGGCGTGGAAAAATTTTTCTACTGTTTTCATAATGACGTTAGCAAAGTCAACAATTTCCTTTTAAAACTGAACTTATTTGAATTAATAATTTTGAAACTAGCAAAATTTTTAAAAATTTTCTACTATTTTTCAAAATTTTCTGCTACTATTCCAATATTTTTGGCTACTACTATTTTTACTACTTTTTCTGATAAGTCAACTACTCTTTATATCTATATGTTTTGTTAATTGAATTATTGGTCCCGTAATTAAATTTATTTATTTTAATACTAATTTTCAAATTTTAAATTACTTTTTTTAAATTTTTACTACTATTTTAATGATTTGATTTCTACCATTCTTACTAGTTTTTCTGGGGTTGCAAATATACATTTATAATATAGTATCTAAATAATTGTTATTCCAATATTTTACTACTATTTTTCAAATTTGTACTACTATTTTTTAAATAAATACAATTTTACTCATGTATCTTTGTAGTTATTGTAACCTCTGCTCCCACAGTAGTCAATCGCAGTCATGAATATTCATGTTTTTCATGCATTCCATTCCTCGAAACATCTGTGAGAATTCCGCTAAACTCTATGCAAATTGAACTGAATACTCAAGAAGTACATCCGGTGGCTTATTCGAACTCGTGTGCATATATTTGAAGTTCTTTATACGATTTCTTAAGCATTGCATTTCTTTCTTTAAAGGTCAGCTAATTGCTTCCTTGGTGACTGTTTGAAATGTAAATCGTTGAATGTTCAATTGACCAGTTGGTGAGAGACCGGAACCTGGTTATTTAACACTTTTGATTCGCCCCTCTTTGATACCCTGAGAAACCCAATAAATTATTGTATATCACACTCGAAGTTCTGACTTGATTGTCTTTTGGTTTTCGATTTCCGAAACGGTGGTTAACATTTCAATGGTATGGTCAATAAACACCCCTCTGCAAAAGGGTTGTTCATATTTAATAACAATCGATGTAAATATTGAAAGTATTATTGAGCCATAATTGCCGAAAAGGGTGCAACTAATTCCTGTGAAATTCAGAAAGGGTAACAAGAGTTTCTCCCCAATCAGTTCATTGGCTTATCTTTAGCTGATTTTAAGCTAGTAAATTGAGTCACTTGTTACGAGATCATAAATTTAATGAAAAACTATATTAAAGAAGAGATAAGCAAAACATCTTATCGAAGATATGTGAAAAGTAGAAATAAACTGAAACCAGAGCGTGTCTTTTGAGATAACACCAAGTCTTGTCTCGACTTACAGTTCATAAAAGTCGTAAATAACTCAACATTTACATATCAGTGATAGTCAAGGGTCCAATGAAAGGATTCCAACATGAAATCATTATATATATCATTAAAGTTCATTTCAAGTTGTAGTCACATCCTGTCTTGTCACTGAATTCAAAAAAAATGTCATTTACAATTCTCACGGAAATCTTGTTCGATTCTTTGCTCATTTTTTTATGTTTTCCTGTAGTTTTTACTGTAACAAATTCCAGAGAGTGTAAGAAATGCACGCCTCCAAGCGGAATTCCCCCGTTTACATGTAGTTATCAGAGACGGGGGCCCCTCTCATAAATTGTAATCCTCCACGGCCAAGTTGTTATCCTCCACAGGAATATGGACATTTATTCTGTAATGGTTGTCCAGATGTTTTCTTAGCATATTACCATGTGTCGTGGAGGTTTTCCACATTTAAATATTGTCGTTGGAGTCGATTCTTTTTATTTTCAGTTTTTTTTTTCCTTCTCTTCTGTTCTCACACTCGTGTAGCTAATTTGTGATTTTTGGTGTTTTCGGTATTGAATTTGGTTGCGTGTTTGTTTTACGGTTGCTTTGTCAAACCATTTTCCGGCTATTGATTCCGTTGTTTTATTGACACTCGACTGGATGGATGACATGCAAGTGCCGTATGATTCAAATGATTTATTGACATGTTTACCTTCTTGAGGTTATGGGACAGCTTGAAGTGAAGTGAGGGTAGACATGTCATATGTGAACTAATTTAACTTTTAGACAGTAGTCAACAATTTAAAATATATTTAATCAAAATGAGTCTGTAGAATTGTTTAAAATATGTAACTAAATTTATGATTAGTAAATTTTATAACTATTAGACTACATTTTAGAACTTTAAATCTTATCAAAGTACATGCTTTGAATTTGGTACTTTTTCCACCTCGGAAATAACCTTGTGTACAAAGTCCCTTCACTGTTATCTAAAGAAAATTCCACTTCCTACACCTGTTTAACTGACAACAACCTGCCTATGCAAACACATCCTGTATCCGGGTCAGGATATGCACCAGGAAATCAAACTGCTCCAAAATCACGTAAAATTCAAAATATTTACTTGCCACAAACAGCCAAAATAGTCTTAAGAAAATAATGAAAGACTCCACCAAATACTTGAGCTGTATTTTTCCCAAGGATATTCAGCTACACAATGCCAGCAGGAAAAACGAATTTTCCAAAGTACCATCGATGGGGCAGGGGGGAGCTCAGTGCTGAGTACGGCTGGGCACAGGCGGTGCAATGAGCGTAATTTGAACACCGCGAGAAAGGAGACGCGGTAATCCACCAGGGAGAGCGGACAGAAAAGATTTCCAATTTGAATTTTCATGCACAATGAGATTTTCCCACACATCTTAGATCGTTACGGGGGAAATTGTATGAAAATTAGTCTGTTTATGCTTAATTTGTATTTTGTATTGAGTTTCCCGAACTGTCGCAGGAAGTGCAGTAAAATAGTTGCACATGGCCAAAAGGTTGACCCCCGTGAACTCTGGCCAAAGTGCACCTTGTGTTACCTGCCACATGCAACAAAAAAAAACAACATGGAACATGCAACTCGAGTGCAGAAGTGCGGCACATGCTGCGGTTTTGCTTTGTGCCTCCTAATTGCACTCGTAACTGAGAGACAAACAAATCACGTCAAACAAAAGCAAGTCAAGTGCACAAACAACAACAACAACAAGAACAACAACAAAGGCAATTCCTGATCCTTTGCTACCTGCTTCCAGGATATGCTCGGTTTGCGCAGGCGCAGCCCAATGATACTCAGTGTTCGGTTTCAGCTGCCCTTTTTGTGGACACACAACAGCGGCACTGGACTGCACACACAGGAGCACTTTTAGCACTCGCTCATTGCGGTTTTGCTGCCTTCCTGGAACCAGGGTAATGGCTGTTAAACCTATTAAAAATTTAAATAGTCTATAGTACTTGAATTAGTTGGGAAAAGCTAAGTTTTTGTTTACTTTAAAAAGCCTTTAAAGTGAATTTTAAGAAGATTTTAGAGTAAAAACTTAACCAAATTTAAATATAATTTAATCTGTTAAGGATGGAGCTGTATCTATAACTGAATGTGGAGCTGTGGACATGTGTCTTCCCGCTTCATTTGCCGCTTAATCGTTGTTGACGCGCATAAATTCTCAGTGTCAGTCTCAGACGTCAGAAGGCAATTAATTGTGAGGGGAATGCCAAGCGGTTGCTGGATTTAAGTGTGTAGTATATACACATACATACATATATACCGATCACCCCTTTTCTGGTATTGGGTATTTATTTTGTCAACAAGCGGATTAGGCAGTTGGGTAATATGATCGCCCACCGAAATACAAGAAATATAAACGGGATTCCAAGTGATTGAAGCCTTAGTCGAACGGTTGTGATTTCACTAAGGTGAGAAATTGATATTTCAAAAGTGTTCAAAATGTTTCCATTGACAACTGTCAGTCTATTTTTAAGGTAGATTCTATAACCAAAAAACTTTCTCACAATCCACCCCAAGAGTTGTAGACTTTGTAGCTCCAATTAAAATTTAATTTTAAAGCAAACACTAATTGCAGTTTTCTATATTGACTCGAACTACGCCTAATTTCGCCCCTAACAGACACATACACACCCCCTCGTTGTGCTCGGAGTTCTCCCTGTTCTCTTTTCCCTGCTCCCCTCGATTTCGATATTGTTTGTGGTATACTCCTTGTCTGTTCGCTGTCGCAGGTGGTTTGTTTCAGCGGTGCTTGCGTGACATTCGCCTGGTTACACAGAGATTTTTTGGTTCTCTGTTTTGAGGTCGCTGTCTACCAATTTTATTGTTTCCGGATCAAAAGATCACTTCCTGCAAAAAGGAATATGACAGGATGCTTGCAGGCTGCGGCAATGAGTGGGTTTGTGGGAAAATATTTTAGTCCTGGCTGGTAAAAAACATACTAAGTATTTATAGATAGTCTGACACATGGGAAAAGTTGGTTTGTTTAAGGTGATTAAAACACTCGGTAGAATTTTCTATATTTCTTTAAACACATTTCTTCTTTCTCTCTAAGCTTCTAGCCAATAAAATAAATAAATGCGGTTACCGATAGCCGCTGGAAATGAAAGTCAAAGAGTTTTGTCCAAAAACGCAAATCTTGTCGTGTAATTTACGTGACATTTATCGCTCGCCGACGTCGTCCAAAAGCAAACAGGACATTCGCAAAACGCATTACATGACTAAGCTGTGAATATCCTTTAAGTAGCAGTGAAGCTGCGACCAGTGCCAAAGGCAAATGGATCCATTTTCTAACCCTTTTGCTTTGCGCTCCTTCAGCCTCCACCCTCACATTTCCCCCTCACGGCTTTTGGCAAACTTTTCGCAAACATTTTCCAGGCAGAAGAGGAGAATAGGAGAAGAAGAGAGGAGGAGAGAGATAAGCTTATGTGAACTATTGCCGGGTAGATAAACAAAAGCCATGGAACAGCGGCAAATAGCAAACACACGTCCCATAGTCCCATCGTGCTGTCTTCATCCTTCGATCGGTCAAAATGAAAGGTCCATCCAGTTTTGTGTAAATGATATCCCGTGGCGAAAGGATTTCCTTTATAGGCCGCTGCACACTTTAGCAACACTCACTCGACGCCTTTGCCACGATTGTCTTTGGCTTCAGTTTCAGCAACAGGACTCAACCCTTTGACGTGTCTTCGCTGATGTCCTGAGACACACACACTCACTACACCATGGGCGACTATTTATGTCCTTTTGCATATTACTTACTCTCAGTGGGATGTTTGGTATGTTTGTATGTTGTTGTGCAACTTTTAACTCGTACCATTATGCTATTTATCATAATTTTTCAATTTAACACCGCTCCCAACTACACATGGGACATTGTCCTTCAGTGTTGGGTGTTTTGTATCCTGCATCCTATGTCCTGGATAGTTTCTCAATGTTTACTTGCGCAAACATCCTTTGACAAAGTTTTCCATTGTCCAGTTGCTTTGATGGCTTATCCTGTACTTTCATTTTTGCATTCTCATCGATTCATCTTTCGCAAGCTGCCAATGTGTTTACTCAGTCCATTCTCCAGTCTCCATCCCCATTCCCATATGATGTCCGTCCACAACTGCATTACATATAGATTCCCATTCGCGTTAAGGATGTTGTTATTAATGAGCATTTTGACACTTACGTCTTGACATTTGCACAGCTGCTCGTTTGTCTTAAGACTTTCGGTCATTCCACGCACGACTGTAGCCATTTGAGATAACAATGCGATAGCAAAGGTCATCACTGACGTCACATCCATAGGTGAGACTCACAATTTAAATAAAAGTGTAATTATGTTTACTTTCCATTGGGTCACTGAATTGATTATCCCTGATCTGCTGAATATATACTTAGGCTATGTTATTGTTAGTTTAGTTTGTGTGCATATGATAAACGAAAAATAAAAATTATATTGATTTCATTATGGAATTGGAAGTCAAAAGATGTCTATTGAAAAGCATAACTTAGCTTAAACTAAGTTTAGAAAATTGTAGTAGAATTTTTTAGGTCTTAATTTAGTGGAAAAGTCACTACTCAGTCTGTATAGTTATCTTCATAATTGGTTTGGGGTAGTTAATTGTTATGTGATTTAATTCCTGTGTAATATTCAAATACAAAAATTAATTCCTCCGCTAAAATTAAATTTAAATTTGAAGTAATCTCAATAGACTTAGTCGTGATTTGTTTATTAAATTCAGAAATAAATTGTTTAGTTACTAAAATAAATTCTTAGTAAGAGCATTTTCTTTGATTTACATTTATAGTTTACTATATTTGATTACTTTATTCTAACCAAGTGCAATCAAATTAATACATAACTCTAAATAAGAAAAACAAACAGACCGAAGAGAAGCAATCACCGAATAAAATACACACACAAGATACATTTACCCCCTCTCTCTCTCGCCCTCCGCTCTCCCTCTCTCCCTTCGCTCCTTGGACTGCAGTTTGGTATGTGCATTGAGGGATCAACGCTGACCATTGTCCAGTGAAAGGGCAGCTGTCGGTATGGCTGGACCCTGTGGGACCACCCTATATCATAACCATACACTTGGGTGGACTGGGCAAAAAGGCATTCCGATGGTGTGGCCCGGTTATTGTGAGGATTGTTTGCCTTCAATTTGACTACAAACCATAATTTATCTTTTCAGACGTGTTGGTTCGTTGGTCAGCGCGACAATGTGAGGCAGCGTCAAGGATTATTGATTATGCAAAGTGCCCGAACCGGACAATGGCGAGAAAAACAAAAGGCTTAAGTAAAGAAAGGATACGAAGAGTATGTTTAAAAAAAATAGTGTAGAAAGAGTACTGAGATTTCTTGAAAGGGTTGAAACTGGACAGTAGAAATTATGAAATATTCACCACAGATTCTTGATACCTGAAGGAATGCCATCAGCTCAAGAAAGTATCCCCTTACAGAAACAGGACAACGCGTGTGTTTTCGGTTATTAGAGAGATAATAGTTTCTGACATTGACCGTCGGAACTGATGTGTCCACAGTTATTCAGTCGCCCAGTTGTTCAGTTGTCCAAGCTGTTAATGGTCAGTTTCGCTATTTTGGCATGGTTAATTATTATCCTGGTCCTGCTTCTGCTCCTCTGGCTGTGACTGACTGTGAGAAAGTTGTGCCTAATGATGCCAAGATTTTTCTCTCTCTTTGCCAAATGGACAATTGTCGTAGTAAAGGTGAGCGAAAGGCTTCAGGCGTTGATGGATGCTGATGGATTAGTGACATAATTAATGATGGGCTGTGCATCGGGTGTGAAATTCCACAAATTGACCGAATAAAACAAGAACTAAAGCTACAAAGGTGCTGGTCAATGGATCAACAACTGACCCTAATTTACTAATTTCAATTCCCACAGCATCCTTTGAAGGATATTCTGATTTATATTTCTTAAATATTTCCAAACTGATTTCGGATTAGAACTTTTTATAGATCGCTTGAAATGTGAGCACATTTTAGAGCATACTTAAATGAGCTTTTGAGGGGATTGAAACCTTTGTTACAGCTGCTCATACAGTGCATATGAAATTACACATTCATCTGAAGTGCACTGATGATGAGTCTCGAGTGTGCTAAGCACTGTCCTTTTATCCTCTTATTCTTTTACGCCTTTTGTCTGGCAATGCATAACAAAGATGCCAAATCTGACAAGGAAATACTCTAACTTAGCTAGAGTTTATTGGCACTGGAATTTACTTTAGTTTAATGAATTAGTTTGGAGTAGATACATTTAATCAGATTCCTTTTCAGACACTTTGCTTTCATTTGTATCCTTTCGCTCGGCTCCCAGCAATTCAATCTTAGTTGTAATCCCAGCTTGACGCTGCACATTTTTGGGTCCAAAAACTATTTGAATTTTTATGTGCGGAAGGAAACGTAATTCAATCGAGTCCCGAAAACGACAAGCGACGAACGACATCCACATCGGTTTGTGGTCAAACAAAGCGACCCATAAAGTAGCAAGAATTATGGTTGACTGTGGAGAAAAGATTCTAAGATAAATGGGCAGCCGGCTAATAGTAATATCCTTTGACAAGATCTACAAAATAGTCAAGCTGTGCTCATTAAACGGTATTTTTGTGGCCAGACGACCGTTGCCGTTACCCATTGTATCTCAACATCTTTGCATCTTGTTATCTTCAAGTACGACTGTGTGCGTGAGTGTGCGTGTGTGTGTCTGTGTGTGTGAGGGTGCACATTAGACAAGGTTTACAGCTTCCTTGGCGACAATTTGCGGTGGGTAAAAGAAACGAGCAACGAAGCATCCATCTATCCATTCATCCATCCATCCATCCATCTATCCATCTATATGCCTCAACTGCTGCAAACAAAAAGATGCCTTTGTCTGACTCGGATTTGAAGCTGCAACTGCAACTGAGTTTGGGTTTGGGATTCAGTTTGGCATCGTTCAGGCTCCTGCCGTTAGTTTAGAGTGTAGCTCCTGTGAGTGGGCTCCTAATGTGCATCTAATATGAATATGTATCTATTGTTTGCGCCACGAAAAATGAGCGGCTTTGTTATGCAGCGTGGGATACAAACTGCAGATACTTTCAAATGCATTCACTGAAATCTAGTACTTTAGAAATCTGCTACTCGCTGACTGCACAGAATTGCACTGTGAACAATTGTGCATCATTATCAATGGGTAAATTCACAACTTAGCGATCGATTTGTTGATGTTGTTCATGCTCAACTAAAAGTGAACTGAGTTTAATCTCAATCTCGGTTCAGCGTAAACCTAATTGAAATTGTTCACCCTAAAAATTGATGTCACCAAAGATCGGGAATGGAGCATTGCACACAGATCAGGACCAAAAGTTCAGTACGCAGTTCCAGTGACAATAAAAACAATATTAATCAAGGCATAACAAACAACAACAACAACAACGACAACAACTACAACAAATAATCACATTTGTTAATTATATAAACATATTATAATAAGAAGTAAAAGTGTATAAATTAAGTGCGCGGAAATTCTGATTAGTTGTCTGATAACAGACACAGACATATCTGCTGTTGTTGTCAAAAATACAGTATTTTTTTTAAATATAGTATATACATTTAAATAAATGATATTCAGCAGCTAATTACGAACACTTTTTTTTTGCAATTTGTTTACGTTTTTAGCTTGACAATTGACAGCTTGTCATAAACAAATAGACAGAGACAGACAGAGAGAGAGGGAAAGGGGAGATGGATAGATTATTTAAGTAGCTATAGAGTGGATAATGCTGTGGTTTGAGAGGGGAAACTGGGGATTCTTTTTTTTGTTGATGTGCGGACGCACTCAAGTCAACGCTTAAAAGCAGGTCAATCGACCTCGTCCAACGTTTTAATGGGGCTTATCAGTAGACCAAAGAAACAAAATGCTTCTTATCAACAAACTGTCTGCAGCAAACAGAGCAACAAAAACAACAACAACACATCAATTGGCTTGTCAGAAATATATATATGTATATACATAGACCGACTTCTATACTTATATATGCAGCGTCTTTTATACGTAGCCAAAGATCTTTCTTGATTCCTTTGTAGAATTTGATATGTTCTGTTTGTACAAATGTCTGGAAAGTTTTTTACGTATTTATTTATTTCATTTTTGATAGATTTTTGTTATTTTATGGTCAATATTTGCAGTGTGCTCTCAGTTAATTGAGTCAAGATTTCTGAAAAGTACAGCAAAAAAATCTTAATTTGAATTTCAATGTATTTTTTAACAATAATTTATATAGTAAACTTTTATATTATTAAGTATCAAATTTATACAATAAGTAATTTAGTTTTATTTAATAAAATTTGGAAACACTATGTGTTACTACACTTATTAAAACATATTTTTTTTAATAAAACTAACCATGTATAACGGATTATTTAGACTTATTATTTCTTGTCTTTTTGTCTGGGCTTCTTTTTTAATGGGTACAATAATTGAAATGCGCTATAAGCTGTTGCCATGTGAATGTTCGCAAAGCCTCATTGACAAAAGCAAAAATTACAAACTAAGCAGTCCCCCCCACTACACACCTCCGTCCTCACCGTACGGTAATCAGCCGAATGCCCGATGAAAAGTTTAAGCGATTAGCGCAATTTAGCGAAAATAACACGTTGAAAATTGCGCGCTTGAACGCCTTTTCAATGGCACTCACACAGATACACTACACACACACACACAGAGACACCCACAGTGTGACAAGTGGTCGTCTAATAGACCTAAGAGATAGTGAAAAATTGGCAAGGGCTGTGTCCCTCCTGCTGAGCTGGGCTCAACTGAGCCGTGTGTGGGTTTGAGTGAGTTAAATGTGGGAAAAGTGTCGAAACAGACGTCACTTTGTCACTTGTCAAACACGCCCACAACACAAGGAACAACCCTCGGTTAAAATACAGTAGCTGAGTGTTAAAAACCTTATAAACAATGCAACAACAATTGCAGATCCTCACAATCGGATTTCTATGCTAATCGTCTCGTTTCATACGAATGCGTAAAACTCAATGAACATTCAAGGACCAAATCAGGACACAAGATGCGGGACAGGGTTGAAAGAACGCCATAGAAGTTAGAAAACAAACAAACAAAGCAAAGAGATAAGAAGAGAAGAGCAGAGAAAGGAAACAATAAGAAAAGAGGTGATCTAAGTAATCCTTTCAATGTGCCACTTAAGCCGATCAGGCGTGGCAAAACTGTGGAACGAGAGCAAACCCTAAGCATTCATAACCCAAGATCGTAACCCTGTGATCAAGGTCCTGGACCCTTAAACGTTGGCAGCCTCCGCTATGCTCAGAGCCTATTGTGGACCATTTAGTGTATGCGGTTCGTCGACTGATTCTTAACCCATTCCTGTTTTTTGGACTCGCCAACTCGACAAATTAGGGCACTCAGCATCGTCATCTTTGTTCGGTCTTCTGGATATCATTGAGGTCGTTTGGCAGTTTTTGTTTGCTTTTTAATGCCCAAGATCAAAATGTTTGCACCGAAGGGTTGATCCTGTTGATCTTGTTCATCTGTTTTTTTTCTCATCTCCTTTTTGTTTTTGGTACATTTTGTCGTTTTTCTTTTGTTTGATTTATTTATCTGCATTGCCGATCTTCATTTGGGATGCCAGAATGATCAGCCTCTTGAATGTTTTCTCTTCTGTTTGACTTTTGCACTCTCGGCTTGGGCACGTGCTAAGAAGTTGTCAATAAAAAGTGAAGATTTGTAATGAACTGTGTCTTAATTTAGTTCATTTTTAAAAGCGTTATTAAAACTATATTTAAAGCTCAAATTATAAGAAAATATTTGTTTTGCTTTCAAAGCTCGAAATAATTTTTTTAAACTCTAGTAAAGCTCAAAGTTTATTCATTTTGCATTATAATAGATTTATAGTATTTAGCTAATTATTCAAAGCATAAATAAATGCTAAGCTGCGCTACAATGCTTATAAAGAAATCTTTTGATTGATGTTGGCATTGTTCTGTTTTGTCAGTCTAATAAGTAAAAGGGAAAGAGGCAGCTCTTTCCCTGGGACTCCAATTACACCTGGAGAATGTGTGTTGAATAAAGCTGGCTGCCATTTCAATAAATGTCCATACATGCTGCAGGATAACAGCAGCAAGCAAACAGATTATTTTCATAAATTAGACTTTATTAATCATTAAGACGACAGCATGAGGCATGAGGCAAGTAGTTCTTGTACAGTGAAGCTCAATGCCCAGACGGGACAGTTGAAGGACAACGAGTCTAAAGTAAAGGGATGTGTCGTCTCAAAAGGATATGCAGCGGTCAGCTTACAAACTGGACATTGGTCAGCGCATTGGTCAGTCACGCACGTAATTTCCGAGGTCCTTTGGGATAGAAACGGGACATAGACTGGTATAGAACACCCAACGGGATCAGAGGTCATCACCGTACTTTTGATCATTTCTTCTCACAGTACGAATACTCGTTGTCTACACGAACAGCAGGAAACTTAAGACGTTTTCACGTTGAATTTTAATGATTTTTATATTCAAATTAGCTTAGCCCGCCTTTTTTACATAAACTGCGCAGCTTTTTTTGTTTGCCCAGTTGCCTGCCAGGGTAGTGCCAGTATCCTGTCCAGTTGCTGTACATTCATAGGTCAAGCTGCGCGAAAATTTATATTCAAAATGGCCCATGTCCCGTGTTCGCTTAACATTGTTACAATTCCGCAAAAGGGTCAATTTCACAAAGGACAACACTCTGCGGCCATTTTGCCGAAATGTGGCCAACCATTGGGAGGCTTGGAATAAAGCTTTCAGTAACTTCTTTATAATTGAAATTTCTATTCTCTGAAGGTCTTACAATTGTTTCTTATGCCGCCACAAACATTGATGACCGTAACCCTGTTGGCTTGTGAGTTCCGAAAACTAATTATCTACTTACACATCCGGTGCTGCTCACAAAAACGATTTATTAAAACAGAAAAAAGCACCGACAAAAAAAAACTATTCGAATGAACTTTGTGGACCTCAGGCGTTGACTCGTGTGTCTCATAAAAATTTTTAATTTATACTTGTATCTTCATAAGTTTTTCTAGAGCAACGACTGTCGAAATGAATTTTGGTGTGTGTTGTTTTTTTAATGGCAGTTTAACTGCCTGGGCGTTGGCTTCTTTATGGCCACATCTTGACCACCTTAGTTGACACCTGTAGCTCAATTTTCGGTGACAACTGACAACGACTCACTTTGTTGCCACATCTTGCTAATTTTCTCACTTCAGCTAAGGAAAAGTATCTTACAGATGCAACTGTGTGCAAGTGACCCTATTATCTCGATAGTTACAGCTTTTGTTTGTTTGTGACGTCACTCACTTTGAGGTGAACCGCCTTTTTATTTACAGGTAGTGCACTTCCGCATCCGACAACAACTATAAAACCTTTGTACAATTTTAATGAAGATAAATTTTGTGTTATGTTCTTTCCGGGTACTGCTTGTATCTGTCTATCTTTTAGTTTAAAGTTTCACCTTTCGAGAGAGAAATTGTCGTGACATGTAAATTAATAAACTCAATGAGATTCTTCCTCAACTGCCAGCATCAGAGTATTCGGGTAACAGACGCGTAACTGCAGTCAATTATTTGATTTTGAATGGTATGTATCCTGTATCCTGTTTCCAGCATTCAAACCAGCATCCAGTTTCGGCGGCATCAGGCATCATTATTATCAGCATCATTATTATTAACACTTTCCACGGCCCTGCACAGCAGCACTTGAACTTGGCTTTCCTGCTTTCGCTGCTGTTACTGTAATGTTATATAATTACACCATCAAGTTGACTGATGACACAAATGAATCCTTGTCGCTCCCTTTCAACCCGATCTGCATAAATTCATAATTTTTCTCTTCACCGAACCCAAACTCAAACTCAAACCCAATCCCAAACCCGAAACCCTAGCAAAAATTCTCTAGCGGGTTGTTTTGCCTTGTCTTACATTTAGGGACGGCGGTTTGACTTTTCTCAAACGGTCAAAAGATAAAAAGTTTGAGAATTTCATATTTTACAGATCAGGGGGGCTGCGAGAGTATATTTTGGCAGTATTTTTCAGTTATAATCAGAACTCAATAGAATACTATTTATCTGTAAAAACTATTTTGCACAATCTACTCAAACACTCACAAGTAGATCATTTCCTGGACCTAAGAATACCAAATTAATCTTTAAGATACTTTGCTGTCTGTGTGCCAAGGTGCAAGGCCATTGTTGAGTGCCAATGGAAATAGAGAGAACCATATGGTGCTAGCTGGTCTTTGGTAATACGTTTTAATCCTACTAACTTTGACTGAATCGATCTGTCATAAGGCACAATTCGAATGTCAAAAATTCTGACACTTCAATTTCTTTTGCAAAATGGAATTGGAAAGAGAGAATAAAAAGGCAGAAGAGCCAAATGTGCGACAAATGAGCAATGCGCGCGTTTCCTTTTTGCAGAAACTGTGGACTGTGGAGGAAAACAAAGATGTTTGGAATGGGAACGAAGTCAAAGAATCAACTAAACTGAGCTCAGACTCTGTGTGTGTAGGTGCAGTTGTTGTACTCATCCACAGTCACATCCACATCGTCATCGTTGTCGTCATTCGGAGCGGACAGAAGGACATGCGCCTGTCAGTCGCGCGTTGTCATGCGTCATATAGAAAGATGGAGTAAGGCAAAGGAGATGAACAGAGTCAAAGCAAACAACATGAAATGGCAGCACAGAAAATTAAATTGAAAATTTCAACTCTTAGCAACCAGGTTGCCACAGTTGACTCTTTTGATAAACCAACACTGGGACATGATTTTCAGGCTGCCTTTTGGCTCAATGCAAAAATGTTGATTACAACTTCCAGCGACAACAACAACAAAAGCAACAACAAAAACAACGACAAACAATATCAACAGCACACGGCGACACATGAGCCCGACATTTCCGTCTTTGAGGCTGCAGCCACAAAAAGGACATGCGCCAAAAAGGAGCAAAAAAAAGAAACGTATAAAAATTACAAAGCGCGTTTTACAGCGCAAAAATTTAATAAAACAGAGTAGCTCGACCACCCTATACCCTGTGAAACGCAAAGAAATACCCGTGAACTACATTTATTTATAAAACTGAACAATACAAATTTAGTTTCAAACCGATTAAGTAGAGTACACCTTAAAAATCCTATTCTTACTACTATATTAAATGTGTAGAATCCTTACTATTATAAGAAATGTTGAGCTCCTTGAACTATTCTTCTTACTTAAATAAAGATATAATTAATAAGTATAAACTCCAAACTCTATAACTCTCTATGATACCCCACAGCCAATTGACTTACAGGGTATATACGTCTCTTTGCTGGCTATACTTTGTCGGAAGTAAAGCATCTGTAACCTGGAGCATTGACTTGCAAACAAAATGGCGTCTCGTCACAGCGCTTGACTTTAAGAGCTGATGAAAATGATGTGGAAAACTCAACTCGGACACTCACCTGTACCAGGCAGGAGCTGTGATAAAAAACAGGACACACAAAAACAAACAAATTTGAATACTGTAAAAATGAAAAGATAGAAAATGAGGAAAATGAAAAACTACAAATCACATTTCCTGTGTAGCGTCAACTTCCTGCTGGTTGAAAAATCTCAAAGTCACTTTTTTACACGGCAGCGATGACGACGGCGTCAGCGTCGGCGTCAACGTTGACGCCGCTGTCATGTGACAACTGAAAAATCAAACGAAAATGCCACAGTCACAGCCACAGCCAGAGCCACAGCTGGTTGCAGCTTTGATGTTGCATGCAACGTCGACTATTTTCCGCTGTGTGTCGCTTAGTTAATTGTCCGTCAGTCAACCAGTCACATAGTCAGACAATCAGACAGACAGTTAGTCTTGTAAAAGGTAACCACAGTCAACTTGGTCAGTCATGCACTCAATCAGTTTGTCTAAACAGGAGCTGGACAAGTGGCCAGGATAACAGTCCTGTAACGGTCTAAATGACTCAGTAGTTAGTTGCAGCCACGCACCCTCTATTTTAGAGGGGCGGAGTCACGCCCTCACACCCCCTATACCAAAACAGTTGCAGGAAGTTTGACTTCCTAAGCGGAAATTTCAGCATTATCCTTCTGTGTGAATATTGAATACTCCTTGACAAGGGAGTCTCACTACAGTAAACACTGTGTTGGAGAACTCGTTAGTACTGAAGGATTCAAATATATGATTTCAATTTTGTCATTTAGTTAGAGTTAGTAAAAGTTCGAAAATACTATAACTAATACTTTTAAACATAGTTGATTCATACTTGATTCAGTCAAATGCAGCCACTGCACCCCTGGTAACCTCCCATAGTCAAATTTGTCGAATTTGTTTGCCATTAAGTGGTATCATTATAAGAAATCCCATTATTTTCTAATCGTACTCGCAGTTAACCGCACCTGCTAATACTTCGCCCCACAAAACTCGCCCATAATCATGGACATAAATAAATCAGGCATAAAGATGCTTGACATTATTCAAAATACGAAACTACAAAATTCCTCAAATGCTTGAGGCGGAGTTCAGGCTGAAGGAGACGACAAGAGAATGACGTGAAAATGCCCATCTTCAAATATCTCCAAACCAATCCAACAAATACACAAGTATGTTGGGCAAAAAAGGCAATAAAATTTAATGTCAATGTGGAGGCTCTTGCCAAAGAGAGGCAGAGAGTAGAAGGGAGAGAGGGAGACATAAACGACTTCATTTTATCTTAATGTGCCAATAAATTTTCCAAAGACGAAATCTCTGCCAAAACCAAATAAATTTACTAATACTGAAATTAACACGCGGATGAGACTCCCCGAAAAGTGAAATGAAGCGCCAACTTGACATTCTAGCAGTGGAACCGAGTGTGGAAGTGGATGTGGAGCATGTGTGGAATCGAAGCAATGCAATTAAGGCATACAAAATCGTTGAGCCAACAACAGCCGTTCCCAAAAACTGATATCTCAAGTGTTTAAGTAGCTAAACGCCCTGACAACTCTGAAAGTTATGGCACAGCTTGCAACTGTCGTCGGCGCGTGCTTCTCCACAGCAGCCACACCCACGCCCCCGACTCTTCAGATCTTTGGATCTTTCCCTAAGTAGTCTGTCAACACACTTCACAGATCTGCAGATCGACAGAAAAAAAAGGGATACGATCGAGTCACTTGAGTTGCAAGAATTTTATGTGCCTGACGCGTGTTTTCTACGCTTGCAATTTCCACAAAAGGAGTCTACATTTTCCAGTCTGTCAGCCCTGGTGCCTCCTAAAAGGGTTCAGGGCTTGTGCTCGTAAATTTGATAGTGCTCAAGTGTTATTTGACTGCCAGGGCATGTTCAATTATATTATGAGCCACAGTCCCACCTGAAAGTTTTCTTTCAATCGCGGCAGCAATTCAATTTGTGGAAATTGCATTTTGATATCATTTTTATGACCAGTTGATGGAAAAATGTAATAAATAAATTTATATGTATTCTTCGATATGTAAGTATAACTCAGCAGATGTTTCGATAATCTGCTTAAACTTCAGACTAGCTAAATACTTACTTGCTCATCCCCTAAAATCGAATGATATATTTCACTTTCTGTTTTCCTTCCTTCCTCTGTTCTTCGCCTTTTTCTTTGTCTTTGTCTCTGTCATCTTTTCCCAACGCGCCTTTCGTCCAGTTCCACCCTTGGTGTCCAGAGTCCAGTCTCTTTGTGAACTCATATGCATTATTTTGCATGTCTGGCGATTTAGTTATTCAGGCGTAAAGGTCAAAAGATCAATGTTGACAGAGTTGTAATTTTATGTTCAGGCCAAGAAATAGCCAAGATTTTTATATTTACCCCCAAAGATTGCTCTGATTTTTCCTTTTCCTTTTAAATGTATGCAGAATTTTCTTTGTCCATTGCCTTAGCCGCTGATTAGGCGTGAAGTCGGGATTTGAATACGATTTTGGGTATTGTTTTAGCCCAGAAAATGGACATTTATTCTGGCGGGAAAAAGTTTAGCCAGTGACCAGATGTGCTTGAGTTTCTAAGAGTTTACATGGGGAAAAATATATAGTGATATATAGACTTTCCATAGGGAAATATATAGTGATATATAGTATCTGTACTTCAGTTGGAAAAAACATAGAACTTAAGTCAGTTGAATTAAATTATTAATAATTTTATTGATTCTTCGACATTCTACATATAAAAATCGTTTTAAAATTAATTGTAAGCTATTTTAGCTTATTTTAGCTTACAGTTTTCTAAACCAAATTAGATTGTCTTAAACTTAAGATAATACATTTTCATTTATTTAGCTAAAAACTATTTGCATACACTTCAACTTCCTATTCTAAACCAACATATCTTTCCAAAAAATAATATTCCCCTCCAGACAATCTGCTCAAAAGGTCATCCTGGTCTAATTAAGGTCATCGCTACCTCAGATCCTATGCCTTACTTCACGTTACGCCTTATTATGACAGAGCAAATTATTTTTTACCCCACAAAAAAAAAATACAGGAAAAAACACACTTAAAAAATTTGCAAACATGTTTTGCATACAAAAAACCGATCATCAAATATTCACATAATCAAAAGTAGGGAAAATGCACCCAAAATGCAGTGAAGAAAACGAAAGTATCTTTAAGTGCAACCACCGTAAATAAGGGTCCAGTCGACGTCCAGCTGCTTCTTCCCAGTTACCTGAGACCCAAAACACCGTACCCTGTACAAGAAACTGCATTGTCGGTGACGTAAGTAGAGCTAGGAAAAGTAGGGCATCTTTTGGCATGTGCGAAAATCTACCCCATAATCCTAATGAAATTCGGAAATTAAAGTTTTTCGCTAACAAAGGCAGCGAAATTCAAATGAATCTGAGAATGTTTATTTGCGTATCGAAATGTTTGCAGTTCTCATTTACCTATAAGATGGAATATGTTTAAATCTTCTTTAAGAAATTTTCACTATAAACTGAACAAAGGAACAGTTTTCACCTAAACTAACACATACAAACGGTATGAATATATACAATTATATAAAATATAGTCCAGTTTTTTGATTGGGTATTATTTGAAAGTGTCAATATAATGAAATATTTGAAGAACTCAAACAAAACTTCGAATAGTTTCACTTCACCAATAATTAAGAAGTTTTTCAGGATATATTTAGTTAAAATAATATTTATTTTATTTAAACATATATAAAATTTAGTATATATTTTTCATTTAATAACGTTAGACTTTCCATAATTTCTATTGACTGTATGCTTTTATTAAAAGTAATTAATTTGGTTACCTTGGGGCTTTTGACAAGCAACTGTCACAGCCAAACCAGTCACGTATGCTGAAATTGTGGCTATAATTGGTGTCATAAAAGTTAGTTAAAGAGCCATTGAATGTCCGTTAGACACGTGACATGACCAAATTAGTTGCCTCTCAAAAAAAGGCAAACTTGGACAAAAGTTCAATGTTGGAGAAATGCCAATGATATCATATGAAAACTTCAATTTCCGTGGCCATTGCGTGATTCCATGGGGACGGTCATTGTTTTGATGACATGCCAAATGGTTTATGCTTTTGATTTGTTTAACTTTATATACCATTTAAGCTGTCAACGGAATGACAGGTTCAAATTTTCACCTATTGTCCAGGTGTAGGGGGCGAGAGTCATGGATGGAATGAGTGAACACATATTTACAGCTCATCTGAAGGTGAATACAGACACTCATCATGTTTTTGATGTAATTGATGATTGTTATAATGCTTTTAAATAAAAGTTAAAATTAAATTAATACTGGATTGAATTGTGCTACATTTTTCTAGCTTTATTAAACTTAAAGTAAATTTATTTGCCTTAAAAAACCAGTGCAAAGTCGAAAAAGTCAACTTCACATTTTGTAGACGTCATAATATTGTACTTAACTTATTTCAGTAGTGGGTTCAAAGCACAATAATCATCATAATAATATAATAACTTCAAATGTACAGAAGGAATTCGTATAAAAGCTAAAAACTAGACTTAAATGTTGCCAAAGCTTTGTGATATTTCTAAGCAAATAGTTCAAATTATGTTTGCAACTAATCTGTGGATTCCCTTAATTGTAGTTCTCTGGTTCTATGTGATATGGAGCCGTCGAAGACTTTACAAACTAATGCTTCAGATACCAGGACCAATTGGATTTCCAATCATTGGCAGCTTGTACGAATTCTGGATTAATAATGGTATTTGGAAATAGATGTTAACAGCTCGAATCAAGAATTATAAAAACTTGCAGGATTTCTGGAGGCTATGAAAATTAAAATACAAATATATGGAGTATCTTTTATGGGATGGTTTGGTCCGACACCTGCCTACTTTGTGAGTGATCCAAAACTAATTCAGGAACTACTAAATTCACCCCATTCACTGAGCAAAGGTCGAATAACAAACGATGTTCTAAGGGAAATACTTGGCGATGGAATAATTGTTCTTAATGGTATAGTTTAACTAAAGAGATAACTTGTAATTTGTCTAATGAAATCATATATAATGCTCTTCTAGACCCTTTATGGAGTGTTCATCGAAAGGCCTTAAACTCCGCATTTAGTCATAATGGATTACTCAGCTTTATTCCCATATTCAATAGAGAAGGAGGTTCTTTACTTCGGGAACTTGATTTGCTCGTTGGCAAGGAAGAAGGCGAAGTGCTTTCCCGATTGAAAAACTTTACCTTAAGAATTGCAACTCGTGAGTTAAGTTTTTTACTAAGAACAAGAACAACATAATTTCCAATTGATTCTAACAGAAACCACTATGGGAACTGATGTCGAGAAGGAAGAAGTCTATCAAAACGAAACTTTAATGGAGAAGTATAACAAGTAAGTTATTCCATATTTAACCTTTAGATAACTATAACTTAAAGACAATTTAACCAAGTCTTTTGGATGCTGGAATAGTAATGATTTTAAGACCGTGGTATAATATTAAGTGGATTCGCCGCTTAACCGATGTTGAGAAAATACTGAACGATTCAAAGTCAGTCATTCGGACACTAATCAAAAAGGTAAATTACAAAAATTTAAAACTTTTCGTTTATTATAAAATTATTACTTTCAGATAATTGACAAAAAACTGAATGAAGTTTCTAAAAACGATCACGCGGAGCTCAAGAATAATACTTTTGTTCACCTCGCTATTGATCAACTCAGGAAACAAGTATTCAACTATCAAAATGTAGAAGAAGAGGCTCATACAATAGTTTTTGCCGCTTTTGAAACCACAGCACTCACAATAAACTATGCCCTAATGCATTTGGCCATGTTTCCAGAGTATCAAGAAAGAGTTTTTGAGGAAATCAAATCTGTATTTCCCAACACTGGAAACTTTGTTGTGAGTTATGAAGATATTCAAAAACTGGAATATCTGGAGATGGTGATAAACGAAAGTATGAGACTGATGCCAGCAATTCCATTATCCCTACGGAAGGTTACTGAGGATTTGAAGCTATCGAATGGCGTTGTGCTGCCAAAAGGACTTCAATATTGTATCAGTATTTTCCATACGCATCGAAACAAGGATGTCTGGGGTCCTGATGCAGACATGTTCAATCCTGACAATTGTCTGCCCAGAAATCTCCAGGATAAGCATCCTTATGCTCTCATACCTTTCCTCAAAGGCAAACGAAATTGCATAGGTATACAAATTAAAAAGACTTGTAAGAAATATCAGATAAAACCTTCTTTACTTTCAGGTTGGAAATATGGATTAATTTTATTAAAAATAACTTTGGTTAAAATTTTAAGAAATTATAAATTAAGCACAAGTTTTCGTTTTGAAGATTTGATTTTTGTCGATAATATCACAATGAAAGTAAAGCACTTACCTGGACTGAAGTTGGATCGTCGAACTTAAAAAAATATTTATCGCATTTAATAAAAACATTTCAAATATAAAAAAAAAAAAAAACAAGAAAGAAAAGTACAGTCGGGCACGCCCGACTGCATTTTATTTTCGATTATATAGTTATGTTAAGAAAATCGGTATTGGTATATTTGTCAATATTTGACAAAATTTCAAATGTCATGTCTCATCATACAATTTGACAAAATGTGTTCGATTTTGAGAATTTTAGATTTTGATTGCGATTAATTCTGCTAGTTGTCCAGAGTATAAAAAGGTATGACTTTTTAAGATATCGCTTCATTTGGCTGAGTTATGATCAGTCAAAGTTGGGAAAATTGTCAATTTTAAATATTGAGCTATGGACTACATGTCTGAGGACTCTGGCATCCAAATCTCACAAAATGGGTTCGATGTTGAGAATTTTAGATTTTGATTGCGATTAATTCTGCTAGTTGTCCAGAGTATAAAGAGGTATGACTTTTAAAGATATCGCTTCATTTGGCTGAGTTATGATCAGTGAAAGTTGGGAAAATTGTGAATTTTAAATATTAAGCTGAGGACTACATATCTGAGGACTCTTTCATGCAAATTTGACAAAATGGGTTCGATTTTGAGAATTTTAGATTTTGATTGCGATTAATTCTGCTAGTTGTCCAGAGTATAAAAAGGTATGACTTTTCAAGATATCGCTTCATTTGGCTGAGTTATGATCAGTCAAAGTTGGGAAAATTGTCAATTTTAAATATTGAGCTATGGACTACATATCTGAGGACTCTGGCATCCAAATCTCACAAAATGGGTTCGATGTTGAGAATTTTAGATTTTGATTGCGATTAATTCTGCTAGTTGTCCAGAGTATAAAAAGGTATGACTTTTAAAGATATCGCTTCATTTGGCTGAGTTATGATCAGTGAAAGTTGGGAAAATTGTGAATTTTAAATACTAAGCTGAGGACTACATATCTGAGGACTCTTTCATGCAAATTTGACAAAATGGGTTCGATTTTGAGAATTTTAGATTTTGATTGCGATTAATTCTGCTAGTTGTCCAGAGTATAAAAAGGTATGACTATTCAAGGTATCGCTTCATTTGGCTGAGTTATGATCAGTGAAAGTTGGGAAAATTGTGAATTTTAAATATTGAGCTGTGGACCACATATCTGAGGACTCTTTCATCCAAATTTGACAAAATGGGTTCGATTTTGAGAATTTTAGATATTGATTGTGATTAATTCTGCTAGTTGTCCAGAGTATAAATCAGAGAAGATTAAGAATATGTGTACTTTATGGCGTCGGCCACGCCACCTTCTGCCTGCTTCATACTTTTCACAAACCCAATATACTCTTGCAGAGAGTATAAAAATAGTGAAATTTATTGAAAATTTTAGCTTGCTTTAAAATTTTTTGACTTTTATATATAAAAATTGAATTCCAGAATTTAGGTAATTGAAATTCATAACTATTACGACGAACTTCAAATCTATAAAATTTGTGTAGCTTTTAAAAATTAAAACAAAATTTTATTTAATAAATTTATTATTTCCATTAACCTATGTATATGCCAGACTTTACTGCTCCAGCTTTATACTTTATATACCCTTGTACTGTATGGGTAAAGGGCTTTAAATTAAAACACTTACTTACTTAAGTTTAAATTCCAGCATACTTGACATCATTTAGATAATAATGTAAAATATAAATACGGCCAGAATCGTGCCTATATAAGCTCAGATTATAGTCCACTTTAAGCAAAAATATTTCAGTATTCTGAAGCAACAAGTTCATATAATGCTGACAATTTATTTGTGGATATATTTACTTGTAGTGCTATGGATTTATGTGTTATGGAGCCGTCGTAAACTATACAAACTAATGCTACAAATACCTGGACCAATTGGATATCCTATAATTGGAAGCTTGTATAAGCTGTGGAACAATAGGGGTATCATATATGGAAGACTCCTAAGTTTTTGGTAACATAACTATTCAAAATTATAGTTTTAGAAGTTCTTGGAGATGTAAATCGAGCATACGGTTCATCATGGCTTGGCTGGTTTGGTCCGTTTCCACTGTACTATGTTAGTGACCCAGTTATAATTCAGGAATTATTGACTTCATCGCATTTCGTAAACAAAACTCAAATCGCATACAATATTGTTGAAGAAATTCTTGGCAAGGGATTAATATCCATAAATGGTATGGCTTAAATTCGGTGGGTAAAGTCTGTAATTCATCAATTTCTTTATTCTTTATTTAAATTTAGAGCCTGATTGGAGTCTGCATCGTAAAATTTTGAATCCTGCTTTCTCACATAAGGCTCTACTCAGCTACATTTCAATTTTCAATACTGAAGGGGATGCTTTGATCCATGAACTGGATGCTCTTGTTGGCAAAGAAGGCGAAAACTTACTTTCTAGATTTTCAAATTTAGCCCTAAGAATTGCAACTCGTAAGTAAAATTTCTTTTGAAAAAAATTATATTTTTGGATATATATTATTTTAAGATTACATTATTTAAATAAAGAAGTTCTTAAGACAAGTTTTCTAATCTTAATAACAGAAACTACGATGGGCACTGATGTCAAGCAGGAAGAAGTTTTCCAAAACGGATTGCTAATGAAAAAATACCAGAGGTAGATATTTTAAATATACTAAACTTATACATAATTGTTTTAAAAATATATTTAAAATAGTGCAACTAATATATTTAATCCTATATATATTAAAAAGCGCTTTGGAAACAGGAACCCTACTGGTCTTACACCCATCAAACTATATTAGCTATGTTCGAAAATGGAAGGGTTTGGACAAAATTCTCAATGAGTCTAAGACTGTAACCCGTATTTTTTTAAGAAAGGTCAATATACCAACGACTAAGTTAACAAATTTTTTAGTGTTTTTAACGATTTTACTTCCAGATGATAAATAAAGCAATTGAGGAAGATTCCAAAGAAGCCAAAACTGAGAACCAGAGCAATATGTTCATTAACTTGGCCATTGAAAAGTTAAAGACTGGAGTGCTCAGTTATCAGAATGTAGAAGACGAGGCTAATACACTATTTTTTGCAGCATTTGAAACAACAGCTCTTACCATAAACTATGCTCTTATGTATTTGGCAATGTTTCCGGAGTACCAGGAGAGAGTTTTTGAAGAAATTAAAGCAGCATTTCCCAACACTGGAGACATTGAAGTTTCGTACGAGGATATGCAGAAGTTAGAGTATCTGGAGATGGTGATAAACGAGACCATGAGACTGATGCCACCTCTGCCACTGGCACCTCGCCAAGTAACTGAGGATATAAAGCTGTCGAATGGTATTGTGTTGCCCAAGGGACTTCAATGCATTGTCAGTATCTTTCACGTTCAACGCAACAAGGATGTTTGGGGTCCTGATGCAGACATGTTCAATCCTGATAATTGTCTGCCTAGAAACTTACAGGATAAAAATTCATTTGCTCTCATACCATTTCTTAAAGGAAAACGAAGTTGCATAGGTATAAAAGCATTAAGTCACTTATTTCCCTGCTTAAAATTAGTTTTATTCAATTTCTTGCAGGTTGGAGATATGCACCAATGTTGGTCAAAATTAGTTTGATTAAAATTTTGAGAAATTTCGAATTTAGCACAAGTTTTCGGTTTGAAAATTTGGTATTTGTGGATCACGCGCTGCTTAAATTAAAGGAATTTCCCAAATTGCAGCTAAAAAGACGAGCTTAAATGCTGATACATAAACTAAAGCACAAGAAAAATGTAAAATAAAATTGTAAAGTTTTTTCTTATTACTAAAACTAACGATTTATTCAGTTTCCCATTGAAAAT
Organism: Drosophila cardini; assembly: GCA_018903735.1. Lineage (NCBI taxonomy): Eukaryota > Metazoa > Arthropoda > Insecta > Diptera > Drosophilidae > Drosophila > Drosophila cardini. The sequence continues at coordinate 366,343 of JAEIGM010000037.1, read as the reverse complement.
AACCAAGACATCAAGTGTGTTAAAAGCCAAGTCAACAAAAGTAGCAAGGAAAGTGGATAATGTTGGTAAATGTAACACTCGATAGAGGATCCCAGATCCAAGACACACTAAGACGGTGGCAAATGTTGACAAAGGGGCGGTGATCGGGTCTGAGATGCACAAGTACAGACAACTAGTCATTCAACTGCAGATACATATTGAGACACAAATACAGCGTATATAGATTAAGATGCGATAAACGTTGTGCAACAAAGGCAAATCTGCAGCAGTAAGTGCGAAACAGTCATCGATAAGTGGAGACAGAAAGGCAAAAGAGACAAGTTACAGATACAGATGTAGATGCAGATACAGATAGAGATACACAAGTGCATGTGCAAAATGTATTTCAGTGGTGGGGCAGAGAAGGGGAACGTGCTGGAAGCACTTGACAAGCTAAAGAGATGAAGAAATAATTCCATTGAGTTGGCAAGTATGTGGGGAATCTCAAGCGAGACGAAATTAGACAAGCGACGTGATTTACGGTACCCTTAAATCTCATGACACACACACAAACACACACACACACACACACATACTGTGGCAATGTCTTAACGGCACATATCGAAAATCGAAGTGAAAACTTGTCGTGCTGACTGTGTATATGTAAGAAAATGCGTTGTCAAGATCACAATGTCTGTGACACACATGTGAAACTGGCGACTGAGTATCTGGAGTATCCGTCCATGTATCTGAGGATGAACGATAATAATGATCTGTCTGCTGCTGCTGCTGCTGGCACTACAATCCACAATCGATCAGTTTGTGGTACTGATTTATGGCGCCAATTCGATTGGAGTCTCGATTTTTTGGCGATCTTCTCGACGCTTCGAATATCAAAAGAAACCCAGAAGAGATCAAAGCAAATCAACATCAAATGGACAACATGAAACATTGGAAAAAACAAAATAATTTGTTGTTGTTCATTTGATTGTTGTGGTAATTTAATATGCTTGTGCTTAACACCGAATCATTGATCATTTTGGGAATTTCCAAACATTAACATGAATTTGTTTTTAGCCTACGAAATTGGTGCTTCTGTCCAATATTAAAAGTCATCCAGCTTCCGCGTTGAGCGCAACTAATACCTTCAAATTGCCAAAAAGAAAAAGAAGAAAAAACCCAAAATTAACAATAAACTATTATTTAACACCTGTTTGCACGTTTAATTGTGCTAATAACCTTGTTATGATGTCTAGAATTGAATCATTCTAAAAGTTCTTTTAGCACTTAAAAAATAATTTAAAAATGTTACTTAAAAATACTTTAATAAAGAATTTTATTTTTTATTAAAAAATATCATTATTAATTTATCTAATTGACCTTGTGGTTTACTCGTGGATTGATTCAATGCTCATCTGTGATTTATTCGTGCGAATAAACTGATTTTATAATTAAATTTATGACATGAATTTCTTAAACATCGGAATATATTTTAGCTTTTTTAAACGGTTCTCGAACTTATTTGCATGATTTTAAGCCAAACGTTTGTTCTATTTACTTAATTTTATGCTCAAAATCTGAATAACAAACAACCAGTTTTAATTCATACGGAAACTGGATTCGTACTTTAAATGAATCATCTTAAAACTCTAAGATGATATCGTTTAGTTAAATAAATAAATAAATAAACTTCTTGTACTAAGTATATATTTATATTCTTTCAAGAAAAATTCCCCTTAATTTAGATGATATATATTGTAGAATAGAATAGAATTTCAGTAATTTGCATAAGCCGGGCACAAACAAATATTCATTTAAGCTCATTTGCTTTCGGGCCTCTGCCCCCGAAAACGTATTCGAATTTCCAACCCGTTTTATTTTGTTTTCGTATTGTTTTTTCGACTAGGTTTATTCCATTAAAAACTAACAGCAACAACAACACAAAGTGGTGAGCAAATAACAACAAAAAATATAAAAAAATAAAACAAGTTTTGGCATCTGATTTTAGATAAACAATTGGGGAATTCTATAGAGATTGTTCTTGAATTTCATTAATACCGAGACGATAAACGATTCAAAGCAGCAACTATAAAAGCCAATTCACGTCTCTTGGTCAAGCACAGTTCAACTTTAAGATCAACAAATAACACATCTTTATAGTGTGAATCGAATACTATATACTTGAAAATGCGTGCCGTTATCTTCTTCGCCTTGATTGTTGGTGTCCTGCTGTCTTTGGCCTACGCTGAGGAGCAAGAGGAGCAGGTTCGTGCCAAGCGCCAGTTCTTTGGACCTGGATATGGAGGATTCCGCGGTGGATATCCCGGCTATGGTTTCGGTGGCGGATATGGTGGCTACTACGGTCGTTATGGCGGTTATCGTGGATATGGCGGTTATGGCGGCTATGGCGGCCGTATAGAGGCGGTTATGGTGGTTTTGGACCTGGATTCGGTTTCTACGGTTAAGTTATAAAATAATAAAATCTGACTGAAAACTAGAAAAAGTATTTTTTATTTTAAAGTGTAACTTCGATTTATGTAGTCCTTCTATTTATTGATTTTAGGAGAGAAAGAAATAGCAATATTTCTTACTTTTTTTAAAGAATATTTGAAATCAATGTTAAAATTCCTTTATGTATTACTAAATCAATTCAATCTATGCTCCATTTTGACTTACATCACTACTTTCGAGCACTCCAAAATTATCTCAGTAAATGGACCAAAACTTGACCCCGCAATGTGTTGACCTGCGTTAAGATGTGTGCGTGCCTGTTGCCTCAATGTCTGGCAGACAATATTTTAAAAATAAATAAAAGCAAATCTCAATTTATTTATGAATGCTTCCCTCGAAAATAGTTTGGTATGGAAAGTGGAGTCTTCTACTAATTAGAAGTTTCACTGTGCCGTCTGTTTGTTTATGTTTAGAAGCTGTCACATGTCGGCATCTCTTTTACTTGAGCAGACCCAATAGCAAAACATACAGAGGGTATGGAGGTGAGTGTGTGTGTGAGTGTGTGTGGGTGTATCTGGTGTGGGGAAGAGTCTCTTTCTCTTGCTGCAATTATCACGTACGATTGTCATAATTATCATTTGAATTTTTATTAGATGACCTTTGGTCCAGTTGCTGTCTCCGTTTGCCTTGTTTGTTATTTCTTGATTCTTTTCGAACAACTGCGTCACGCTATAAACAACAGGGAAACAACGCTTTAGATGACTCTCGACTATGAAATACCCGTCAATCAGGTTATTTCTTTAAATTTAAAAACCTTAATAATTTAGATAGAGAAGTGAGATAACACGACTGTTACCGAGTCTATCACACTTCAAGCTCACTCTGCTGTACAACATACCCTTTCTAAACATTTAATGAGTATTAAAACAAGTAAGAAAGGCTACAGTCGAGCTAGCCGACTGTAAAAGACCCCGTACTCATAGTATTTGCAATAAAACACTTTGAAACAAAACAATCAGTCTGTAATAGGGATGCAAATCGCCAAGAAAATGCCGATATCGATATTAATTAAAATATCACATCAAATCAAATATCGATATTATCAACAACTGAATTCAAATACGATATATCGCTATAGATATAGACATAATGACCAAATATCGCAAGCGATATTATATCGCATTTATAATTACTATGGTATTGAATATCGATATATAATAAATCGTATAGTATGCATACATGTGCGTGCATCGTCGGCAAGCAGTGCAGTCGCTACACAAGCAGTGCAGTCGCTACACAAGCAGTGAAACGTTTGCTTTGACGTTGCGTGTAATTGTAAACTTTGTTACGTGTCTAGCTCTTTTGTTTATTGTCCGATTTGTATGCAACTTTCAGGATAGTTTGTGATACTTTGTCTCCAAACGAATTTGAAATTACAATACCGTACGATAAGTGCAAATGCCTTAAAAATGGCATTGAAGTTTGAAAATTATTTCATTCTTGTGGGAAAACGGGGCGTGGCAGTCCAAAAATTTTAATGACAATGCATTTATGCTGTCTCTAGCAACTTACATACCAAAAATGGTATTCCTAAGTGCTATAGTTACTGAGATATTTGCTTAAAACATCAATTTTTCCGAGGTGACCATAGTTTTTTACAATTTGCGGGGGCGGTAAGGGGCGTGGCAAAGATTTGAAATAAACTTGATCTGCTCGCGAAGCAAACGGACTTTCATTCCAAATTTGGTGGCTCTAGCTTTTGTAGTTTAAAAGATCCAGGTGTTCATACGGACGGACGGACAGACGGACAGACGGACAGACGGACAGACGGACAGACGGACATTGCTATATCGTCTCGGCTGTTGATGCTGATCAAGAATATATATACTTTATGGGGTCGGCCACGCCTCCTTCTGCCTGTTACGCACATTTCGCTTCAGACAAACTTAATAGACCCCTCTACTCTTTTTTAGAGTACGGGGTCTAAAAATGCGTAGTTAATTTAATTATTTCGTTAACTATTTGTTTTTTCGTATATACGCAAATATTTCAGATGTGATCTCTTTGCCTCCTAATATAAACTGGTTTTTGGGATTGGTCCCTTCTACAGAAATCGCTATATCTAAATTTCATTAGTCACGCGGGAGTCGAATTCAATCAAATTTGTGGCATATGCGTTAAGAACGCAATAAATACGTGACTCCCTTTTGGGTCTAAATAACCGCTGATTATATTAACGACTTAATAATCCCGCTAATAAACATAAAATCTCAACAAATTATGTGATGGGTAAAATTGGCTAAATGAATATTTAGCCGCAAATTCAGCAAATAGATTATTATCAGAGCGGTCCTTTAAACCATGTGGGTACTCGTACTCATCGCTATTTGTTGTGGCAACAAGAACGCCCAGCTAACTAGCAAGTACTTACCCCCAAAAGATGACAGGAGGGAAGACAGAGGACAGAGGGCCGCCCCCTTTTGCTATTGTTTAATTGTCAATAGACATCGGCTTCTATCAATATCATAAAAGCTAATATTTTTCGGTTGGCTGGACTAGAAGTTGGGAAGGAGGAGGAGGTAGTAAGCGGGGAGAGGGGAAAACAAGTGGAATGCGACTCCGATTCGGATTCCTGACAAACTGACTTTGTGGGTATAAATAACCGCAAACATCCCCCTCATTAATCCCACCGGATATGCTCAATCAAAGCTCAAAGTGTGTGTGCAGGAGTGAGGTGTAACCAGAGCGGTGGGGGAGTGGAAGTGGGTGTGGGCAAACCTGTCGAGCATGTTGTTGCGAGGGTTGCTTGTTGTCATTGAAAATCGTCGTATTTCATTCATCATTTTTCGCCTTTTCAACGCGTAGCCAACAACCCCCGAGGCGAGCGCTTAGAATTACTTAAAGTTAGGTTAGACCTGAACCTCAACCTGAGCGAATGTAGCCGATAACCGTTTTCCACTGCCCGCTAACCCGCTAACCGCTACCCGTTACCCTGGACATGAGCTGGCTTTCTGGCTCGTCTCGTTCGCCTGACTTTCGTGCGAGGCTTGTTTTGATATTAAAATTGTATAATTATAATTAACCACATGTGGGCAGAGACAGCGAAAGAGAGGGAGAGAAAAGACAAAGAGAGGGAAAAGGGGATAGAAAGAGAGAGAGAGGGACAGGTTTAATATGTCCTTCGACTGCTTCCGCTTCTCTTGCGTTCTTTTGTGCTGAGGTGTGTTAACGGAAGGAAGCAAGTCGGTTACGGCTAAACAGCTAAAAAGCTATAGCTATAGCTACAGCTACATTCAAGACTTTGGCTCGTGTGTCACGTGCGATATGAGGGCACATTGTAACCGATATGCGGATTGTCGCCCCAGGGGCATAATCCATAATTTAGCATACTGTCAACCAATTGATATTACTTGCCTTAATCAGATTGTGGCCTCATATATGTCAGTGTATGAGTGTATGTGTGTGTCTCACATGATTAAGCCAAAATTTAATTTTAATTTGTGTAGAATTTTATAATGAAGAATTTTGAAAGAAACGCGTGCCAAAAAAATGGAAACTTTTAATTAATTTAAATAGATTTTAAGGGAAAGTAATGAAATTCTCTCTAATATAGTTTAGATTAAAAGGGTTTAGAAAATATTCTAGTTAAAAATTTAAATTTTTTAACTAATTAACAAAAGTACATTATCAAAGTGTTATTAAAATCAAAGTTAAAAATGTTCAAAATAATTAAATAAATTTAAAAAAAATGAAATAAAATTAATTACCTATATAACTTTGACGTAAACAAACATATTTCAGCTCAGTATTTTTATATTGTAAATTTAAAATCATTTATTAAATTGTATATTTAATTTAGCATCTCAAAAAATTTTTAAACCCTTAAATAATTAATTCAAATAAATTAAAAGTAATTTTATTACAATACTAATTTATTATATTTTAAAAGTTACTTCTCTAATAAAAAGTAGATACAAATTATTCACTATCTTGGGAGTCGCTGGGAACTGGGAACTACTCTTACTTTTGGCTATATACACACACGATAACTCAACTGCCAATTTGATATTTGAACGCATAACCCACAGAGCTCTAATTGTAATTAAGCATGGGAATAAAGAAAAAAACTTATAAAGAAATGTGAATAAATTTATTTGGTATGAAAACGAATGTGGTTGAGGTACTAACAGTACCACTGAACGGATCGGGGGATTTAGGAGTAGGAGTATGTGAGAGTCTTTGGTATATAACAAGAAATGCCAGACGGAATGGAACTGCAGACCGTTCGGGGGATAGGGAGACAGGGTGTGTCAGGGGAGGAGAGGGGGAAAATGGTGGGGATTGTGGTAAGAGGAGATTACAAACGTGTTGCCATTAGTTAACTTCAGCTTTGATTGATTTCAATTAATCTTGGACGCGTGTAATTAATCATTGAACACTTTAATATGGTTAACAACTCTTGACCAAGCAACGGTTAAAAAGGTTCAACGAGCCGACAGACTTCTGAGGCCGTCAACAAGGCACACAGCACGGAGCACACAGCACAGAGCACAGAGCGTAGAGCACAGACATAACGTGTCCAAAAGCCACAACTGACTGACTAACTGACAAACTGACAAACTGCCAAAGTGACGTACAAAACGGGAACGGGGAGTGGGAGAGGGAGAGCTGAGTTAGCTCGTTGCCAAGACAGCCGACAGTGTCTAAGAAAAATGAGCAAGTTTTGGAAAATGCGTTGGAGTACTTGTAACGAAGCTAAAGATTTTCTGAGTGTTTGGGCCAACTTTGCCTCTTGGCCAACTGGCAAAACAATCGCTACGTTCAGTCAGAGTCTCTCTCTCTCTCTCTCTCTCTCTCTCTCTCTCTCTCTCTCTCTTAGCCCCCGACTAATTGTAGTTACACTTGGTCTGGGCCAAAGCGGGAAAAGCGGCTGCGATTGATGGCTATCAATGTCGATGACTTATGGGCCACGTCCAGTTTCAGTTGCAGTCAGAACAGCAACAGCAACCACAACCACAAACCTCAGACCAAAATCCATGTAAATCCATCTATGTGCCACATTTGCTTGCACTCGGTTTCTCAACAGTCTTTTTGCGTATTGATTTTCTTGATTTTCTTGATTTTCCCATGGTCTTAGTCCCAAGTAAATAGCCAAAAGCCAAGGAAATCATTGTTCGATTAGGCTGATCAGCCTAAGCGTATTGGCTTCCATCTGTGGTTAGTCCATCACTGGGTAAACGGGCCACGAAAGGTGCCACTAAATGGGGCCAGTGTGTGCTGAACTTAATCCGACTTGATTGCAACCCAATGTGGCATGTCTGTCTGTCTGCTTAGTTAAAGGATGTCAGTTCCTTGTAGTAATCTGTATATATAAATATTAGTAACGGAAGGTATAGTTAGTTATGCAGGGAATGCCAGAGATTGGACTTACCTTTCATCCAGTTTGAAATTGTCTGGGTGAAATCGAAGTTTTAAGTTAGTTATGTTTATAATATTACTTGATACTTAATATGGTTGAATAGTTTAAATCAAAATCAGCCTAGAAGAGTTTGAGGGACATCTTTTGAAGGCCGTGCGCTGCTACGAATTACACTGGACTTTAAGCATTAGATAACATCAGATATTTCTATGTCTCTAGGGTATATTTTCATCTTATATATAATACACTCTGCACAAATTATAAGACAAAAGAGTATTTTTACCAGAGAATACTTTTTGTCTCAGTTTGGTCAGTAATCCCGGCTTAGAATCTCAGAGGAGTCCTCAGAAGTTCTGATATCCATTGGCATATCTTCTAAAACTGAAAGCTTTTACTGATCATTTAAATACAGTTTTCAACTTGATTACAGACTTACCTTGACAGTTAGTTTCACATATTGAATTCCACTTCCCTAAACTTCTCAAAGGTTAAACCATCGAATACCAATTGAACGAATTTCACACATGGGCGCTAATGAATTTAATGAAGTCATTTTTCTTTAACCGATTAACAAAACTTTTTGTTGCCCTTTTCTGCCCCGAACTGTTCTTCGCTCCACTTTTAGTGCCCCAGCTGCCCCTGTATCTCTCCATACCCTTTTTCCTGCCACATTTGCAGCACGTCACTTAGAACAAGCGAGTTCATAATTTCGCATCATTAATCATTGCTAACAAAGAGATCTCGATGTGATGGAGGCGCGTCCCAGTTGGAGACGAAGTCGTCATCGGACAGAGTCAGGCCCAAAAGGGGACAATCGACGCCAACTGATTCCCGTGGATTGATAGCTACCAAACAAAGTGCTCCGGCGAAAGTAATTCGAGCTGAATATTTTAAGATTTGCTGCTGTGGTGCTGTGGTATTAAAAAACAATTGTTAATTATTAAATTTTAAATTTTACACACTTTGCCACAAATGAGGCTCATCAGCGTTTGGGGGGCAACATCACAAGACAACAACTCTCAACTGTTAACTCTCAACTCTTGGCTCTTAGCTCTCTGGCACATCTTGAAGCCAATCATCGGTTGTGTTTGAGCCGACACCTCGTTGATGAGATCATTCATCAAACTCTAACCGGGTAAAATGAGTTGCCATTGTTGTGCACTGTTGAAACACAACATTTCTGATGGCTCCAGACTCCCATCGTTTGACTTTGACTGCTTAATTATCGCATCCAACGGTGGCAACACCTCATACCAACAACAACAAAGAGAACAGTCAGAACAAGAGTTACAACAATTACAATAACAAAAGCATCTACAGTTGGAGCATTGAATTTCAATGCACTCTGAAGTAGTCACAAAAAACTTAAGTACTTTTATCTTAAACACAATAAAAATTCGATTTTTAGACCCCGTACTCTAAAAAAGAGTAGAGGGGTCTATTAAGTTTGTCTGAAGCGAAATGTGCGTAACAGGCAGAAGGAGGCTTTTCCGACCCCATAAAGTATATATATTCTTGATCAGCATCAACAGCCGAGACGATATAGCGATGTTCGTCTATCTGTCTGTCCGTCCGTCCGTCCGTATCAACACCTGGTTCTTCTTAACTACTAGAGCTAGAGCCACCAAATTTGGAATGAAAGTCCGTCTGCTTCGCGAGCAGATCAAGTTTATTTCAAATCTTTGCCACGCCCCCGCAAGTTGTAAAAAACAATTTTCACATCACCACAACTTGAAAACGACTAGAGCTAGAGAGACCAAATTCACACAATATGTTTATGGTGTCATTATAACTATCCTCACCAAGTTTGGTCTAGATTGGACAACTATAGCCTATAGCTCCCATAGGTCAAATCGGTCGAAAATTGGTGATTTGTATGAAAAAACGCGCACTAGAAGGAGTACGGGGTCTTTTACAGTCGACTCGCTCGACTGTAGCCTTTCTTACTTGTTTTAAACAATATTTCGTGATTTAATTTATCTTTACTGTTAGTTCACAGCATAAAATTAATGCTCTACTAGCTGACAAGAGCTTCATTCCCAGTTTTCTGGCTAACTAATTTCAGTGCAAGAATTTGAGTTTTCAAAAGAAAACTCGTAAGAAAATTCCTTTCTTTGAATGCTCTATTATAAATGACCAAAATGAAATGGTCTAAGAAGCAAACGCATAAATTCATCAGACCGCAAATCGCTGCGCTTCATTAAAATCGGCTTAAGGTCCTTTGCAAGCTGTCGCTGACCAATATCCCTTGGTAGAGTTTCCCACGCTGACCAGAAAGGACAAAACTCCAAACAAAAATCTCAAATTGTCTGGACGTATGCAAAAAAGAAACACCGAATTTAAGTGCGTATGAAATGCGTATAAAATTGTCCCAAAAATCAACCCCAAAAGAGTCCGAGGTCCAGTATAAAATCCAGGTAGATCCGAAGGAGGAACCCTTTATTAAAATGTGTAAAATTTCAAGAAAATCAAGCAGAAAATTTACGCAAAACTCGGAAATTGATTTTACTGACTGACCATTTGCGAGAGGGTCCATTCAGAGGGTTGAACTTGTCAACGATCGTTGTGAGGTTCGTACACAGCACAAAGGTTAATTTTCTTATATCACGAGGTCAGTCTTGGACAGAGTCCCTACTCGAACTCTACCTGGACATCACTGGACAGCATTCAGCATCAGCATCAGTTGAGAGTAAGATTGGGATGCTTTTCAGTGTCCTTTTGTCCTGTTGCTGATGTTCTTGTGTCTTCTTGCAGCCTCTGACCTTTTGCCTGTTTTGCCTGTAGCCGCAATTAGGCAAAGTTTTTAAGGTCAAAAATGTGCATTTGAATATGTGTTTGGTATTCGATTTTTGGGCGAAAAACAACCGGTGTGTGCTATTTTACTTGAGCCCCATTCGTTGACCTTTTTGGCATCCGATTTGAATATGTGCTAATGATTTGTGACATGTTCCATTCGTCCAGACCGAGTTCTCGTACTTATTACCTTCAGCTAGAGCTACCCATATGACTTTCCAGCCTTTTATCGCAGATGTTTAATTCATGGGGCCTTGGGCACTGCACACGCACAGTGAGAGAGACAGAAGAAAGTGGGCATGAAAGAGAGAGCGAGAGAAAGAGAGAGAGAGCACTCGTAAATGCAATTCATGCTCTATGGAATTGGTTTGAGATTGTCAGACACATAAATAATACTGGGCGTTTTAGTTGCTCATACTAAAAGGGGAGGCTCGCATGTAATTACTGCCAGACACACACACTCACACCACACACACACACACACACACGTACTGAGTGGTGTGCTCAGGTGACCTTTTGACATGCGCGCTCGAAATACATTTCGAGTGGAGTACAAACACAATCACATATCGAGTATATATGTATTTGGAGAGTGCTATATATATGTATATATATATATATATATATTGAAAAGTTCATATGTAATCGTTATGTGGCATTTGAAACCCTTAAATTACTTCAATCTGGTTGCATGTGCAGCAAATGGCTTCAATAATAAAACTGCAATCATTTCTTATTGGTCGCTTTTATAGTTCATTTTGATTTCTACTTATCAGCTAATCACATTTCCCGTTTTTAATTACAATTTTCCCTGCGTAAATGTTACTTTTAATTGCAGACAATTTTTATCAGCTTTTCTAAATTTAGTTGAAGTTTAGTATACAGAAAAGTATAAAATTTGTGGGCAGAATTGGGTATAAAATTATTAAAATGTTAAGAATGAAAGATTACAGTACATATCTACCACATAAAATAATCGTATAAATATTGCTCAAGTTAGACTAATTTAAAGCTAATTTTTAACTAATTCCTTTTGTCGAGTTTGGCATTAATTATTATAAATTTTACTTAAAATGTCAAAGATTTAAGAATAATCCTATCTACATTTAGCTTTAAGTTCCATAAATATATTAAACTTTAAATATTATAAATATTTATGTATTAAATATATTTAAATTGATCAATTTTTGTAACTTTCCCATTCAAAGTTCCCTTTTAAAAGTTTCATAATCAAACTTAAGATACATTTGCTTAAGCCAATCATTGACTCTTAGCTAAACTAAAGCTTTAGTTAGTGTTTACTGTAACACAAACTTTCAGCTCTTTTTCCACATTTTCCGCATAATTTTGTTGAGCAGTGTAAAAGAAAATCCATCATCGAGACGAAACGCCATCAAGTATTTGGAGTTGACAAACTTTCGTCTGAGGGTTTTCCATTTCAAATGCCAATTTGTTTGGCTGCCATACACTGTGTGTATGGTGTGTGTGTGTATGTTGTGTGTGTGTATTTGTATAACAGCGAAAGAGTGCGCGAATACAGTTTGTACATTTTGCAGCTCCACTTTCCACTTTTCCCAATGAATCATCAAGCTAAAACAACAAACAAGACAAAAAAAGCAACCAAAAAACGAGGAAAAAAAGGAAAACCAACAGCAAGTGGTTAGAGGGAAAAGGGGAGTGGGAGGGGTAGGGGAAAGGACAAGGGAAAAGGCAGGCAGTTGCTCTAGCTGCTGGTGCTCGTCAGTTTAACCAGGATGACATGGCCCGGTCCATTGCGGTCCTGGACTCTGGCATTTTAGCACTTATTCATAAAGTCCTTGCCTCCGCAACTTGGCCCAAAATGAAAAACAAGCAACGCATCGCATGCAAAGGAACAAGAAGAACAAGAAGAAGAAGAAGAAGAATTACTAAAAATTTATCAATGTAAAAGTTTGCACTGCTCGCCAAATGGGAGCAGACGGATGTGCGCCCACAAGACAAAAAGGGGGCGGGGCGGGGCAGGGCTGTGGGCGAAAGGAAACAAGCAACAATGTAAATTATATGCCAGTTGGTTGCGTGTTTTCCGAGCAAGGGAGGCGGGGAGAGGACGGGGAGGAGGGAGAGGAGCATTCGGGAGTACTCTAAAGTTTTCTTTGTCTGCCAACAAGCGCAGTTGTGGCAGCATCCAAGTGTGTGTGTGTAACTGTAGCTGTATCTGTGTGAGTTATGTAAGTGCATTTCCTGGCCAAGTCCTTGCAGCGCACACACTTGCACAATTGCATTAAACAATTTACATAGAACTGCTCCCAGTTCAGTTCAGTTGTGCAAATATCAACAGTTACCTCAACGCTTTAAAGTTGGCAAATTTCACTATATATACATATACACTATATATCTATATATCTAGTTTTCTAGATATACATATACATACTGCTCTAAAGACCGTGTTCATGCGTATCTTGTGTTTAGTGTTCCATGTTGCAGCACCTGAAAAAAACTAATCTATTTACATGCATTTACTCGATTGACTGATGCACAGTGGTTCAACAGTGGTTTGTCTCTGGAAAACAAAAAGTTATATGTTTACTAAAATAATACAAGAATATGAATCTTTTGGGAAAATCTAAAGAGATTGTAAAATTTTCATTTTTGTCTCATTTTATTTAATTCTATAGAAGCAAAAACACAAGAAAGTAATTTATTTTTGGAAGGAAATCTTTTTAGTATTAAAAGTATATGTTTCATGATTTCCAAAGTACTATTATAATAGTATAGTTTAAACTTTTAGCGGTTAGAAGTCGAAACTTTTCTATCTTAAAGAATTCTTTTGAACTAGAAATATTAATAAATAAAATTTTTTATGATTTGAAAAGATCCTGAAAATATTCATGAATAATTTTAATTACCTAGTCATAATAAAATGTATTTAATAATTAAATATTCTCTAAGAATCGAAATAATAAATAATTCCCACAAATCCAACTTACTTGCTAATCAGCCTTTAAAACACGATTCCGAACACCAAGACTTAAAAAAATAGCTTGTAAAGAAATGAAAAGAAAAGTAAATTAATTTAAAGTGCATATGCATTATTTACACTACATTTTCCTATATAAACATTTTGTGCTTTAAGGAACTACATCAAGCCACTGTGCCTAACGGTACACATAGAGATTCAGTTTAAAGAGAACATGTTCCGGGCAGCCACCTACTTTCAATGAACTGTCCAAAGCGAAGAAGAGAATCAGCAGAGGATGGAGATGGATGTGGAAGTGGGGAGGAGAAAGGGAAGGAGAGGGAAATGTAGAGAAGAAAGCATAAAGGGAAACTGGCCAGTTGCCAACATGATGGCAAAGTTGTGGGTTAGGAGCCAAAGCAGCGAGTGCAAAGAGGCGCTCAAATGGGGTTGTCAGTATTTAACCCAAAAGGGTGGAGGTGCTGCCTGGCTGCGCGAACTCTGCGCAGAGCACGACCACGACAATGGATTGCCAATAGCGGGAGGAGGTGGGAGAGCACTCTCTGCAAGTGTGTGTCTGTGTGTGTGCCTGTGTACACGAATAACATACGAGGCACTAACAAGAGGTGCCGAGAACCACGAGATTAGGTTCAAAGGCAAAGGCAGGACGCAAAAAAACTGAATGTAGGATATGGCGACGTCCCCCATAACTCTGTCTATTTTTTTTTCTGTAGGAGGCTAGAGGCGCTACGCAGCGCCACAGCATCCAAATCCAATTGAATTAGACTTTAATGGTTGCCAGAGAGAGACATCTAGCGGTGTTAATAAAAAGCAAACTCAACATTTTTAGCTTCTTTCACTTGGCGTTCCCTGCATCGCCCTCTCTCTCCTTCTCCAATTTCTTCTCTTTTTTTTGCCTTATGTTCGAGGAGAGAGCAAACAAAAAACAAATTCCGATACAGTTAATGATAAGCTCTCGTACGCTGCGGCCAGCAAGTGCGAGCGAGATGACAACGACGTAGGGCGAGCGAGTGAAACAGCTGCAGTGGGCGTAGCCAAACAATGCTTTGAGTGAGAGACTAGCGTGTGTGCCTGTATGTGTGTGTGTGTGTGCGAGAGAGCTCAAGCAATTGACTCAACGAAACTTAACGAAACACTGTTGAGTGCATTGGAAACCAACTTGACTGTGCGTCGTCTTATTAGCAACTGCGTTTAGCACAAACAACACCCCTTCCCCTGCCCCATTTAACCCACTCAATTGGACTGTATCTCGTTGATCATCCAATTGTACGTTTGCCCTTCCCCCAGCACTCAGAGAGTGTGGGAGACTGGGTGCCCTCCCCATCATTTGGCCCCTCAACTCGGGCAATACTCTTCCAATATATAAACCTACTTACTCAGCAAAACTAGAAGAAATGTTAGCCCCCTTCCATGCCCTCCTTTGGGCTACTGATTGAAGCCCTTTTAAGACAAATGATGTGCTGAGTTAGCGTGGCTAAGAATTGTTTAGGCCATTTAAATTTTCAATTTCTACGCTCTTTGCGTGCAAATTGTTGCAAAATGCTAATTTCATAAAGTTATACAGCAAATGTATGTTGGCGTCATTCTAATTGGAAGCGGTTAACATTCCCAACTGCAGCTTTTACTGCACCCGAAGGCAGTACTTGGAGGAGTATGGAAAAAGGGGGGAAGGTTGTAGGAGGGGAACTGTTAGTGCTTGTTAAAATCAAATTAAATTATGATTTCATGTTTTGGCACTTTCCCGAGTTGCCAACCACTCGTATTGCATGTCGCGACACGTTCAATCCAATTAGCATAAAATATTATTCTAATTTTATTAGGCTTGAAAACAGTCAATTGGCTTCATTACTGCGTCAACAGTGAAAGCTGAGAAGTAACAGCAGTGCGGGGAGGGACTGTGGGGAGGAACGTACTTGCCTATAACTGTAAATTCATTTCAAGCTAGCAAAATTGCTTTAATTTCAATAACTTTTATTAGAAAAGCGAATAAGCTTTGCTGTAAAATATGATCTAATGCGCACTGCTTGCTGTTATACAAAACTGCTTGAAAGACCACTGCTTTATGGTATATAGTTACTTAGATATCAATTTTTATGATTCTCGATCATACAGATTTTAAGATCATAAAGAAAATTTAAGTTGTTAAGGTTAAACTGTACCTTGTGGGAAGTAGAACTTGGTCATACTCTGTAGAGAACCGTATCAACAAGTTATACTATATGTTATAAATACAGTAATAATTTTTAGCTTATCAAAAAATAACCAATACTATAGACCAACCGATCCAATGAAAAACCAATCCAATCTTTATTACTAAAAGTTTTACTCCTTAAAACACTAACTGTAAATTTCCACTGTGATAAAGCCTTCCACTATCTTATTAGTTAGTTTGTTAAGCTTATCTACAGCCAATGGCTAACAACTTTGGATATATTTATTATTCACAGAACGGCCATTATTTTAAAAGTTACCGATAACAAATTTAAATCCACCAACCAGAAAACTTTAACGTAAATTATTTATCAACTTTTGGTTTTGGAATTATCAGTTTTGGAGGTGGAGCTCATTTTAAAGTCATGGCACAAATTAAGAAGCTGATAAGAACATTAACGGTAAAGCAGCGAACAGATGCGCCAACTGCAAAACTAATAAGAACACACAGAACAGCAGCGACAGAAACAACAACAATAATAACGAAAGATGAAAAACAAGAAGAAACCAAACGAGTTCTTGTTGGACGCCCAAATGTACTCTGAGAGAGAGTTTCACTCAACGATAAAGAGCTGAGAGCGCAGTATGTGCATGTATGTGTGTGTGCATGTTGGTGGTGGTAGTTTTGATTTTGTTTGTGGTGGTAGCAAACGGAGCGCCAGTGAGCAAATCAGCCAAACGCATTGAAGGTCTTGCCCCGCCACCAAAGAGACAACGTCTGAGAGACAGAGAGAGTGAGTGAGAGTGAGAGAGGAGCGAGCGTGCGAGCAGCAAGCAATGATTTTCACTCAACTAAAGTCAGGCCATTGGGTCGATACGAGTGCAAGCGGCACAGCGATAGCGGACATTCGGGGTGCAACAGTATCTCCGTAGCTATAGCCTGCAATTGTATGTGTACGCTGTACACACAGTATACAGTATACAGTGTATACTATACACAATATCTGTGCTGCCACAGTGGTGGAATGAGAGAGATTTGTGTGATGTGTCGTTAGGTCGAAACGGTCGAGTCGGGTCGGGTCGTGTACCTTTTGCCACGAATGTTTTGCCAGTCAGGCTCTAAAAGGCCTTACGAGAACAGCTGAGATTTTGCTGCTCGCATGACGCGCATTTTTCAAAAAGATAGAAAAATTTTCTGAAAATTTTTATACTATATTTTCCAAGTGCCGCTAGTGAGCGAACAAATTTCAACAATCTTCATACGACTTAGTTGCGTGTGTGTTAAGAAAATAATCAAATAATCAACAACAAAAAATAAATTAAAGGAAAAGAAAATTAAAACGCAAAAGTGTTTTTACGTGATCTGTGAAATGTGCAGAAATAATTATAAATAAATTAAATAATTATTATAATTATTGCAAGAAAAAAGCATTTAGTGCCAGAGATAAATATTGAAAGAAAAAAAAAATATTTGAAAATATTTGAAAAAAAAAGTGAATTTTTTCGGAAATCTCGAAATCTAAATCTAAATTTGGCGACTTTCTGCGTTGTGACCCAGTGTGCGTAAGTGAGGAGCGTGCAAAGTGTATTCCAGCGGTTATTCCACGTGTTCCGATCCGGCCGCCAAAATTATTACGCACAATTCCCTGAGCGTGTACGGTGGCGGCGTCATGTGCGCCTCACCGTCCACAGCTCCCGGCTTCTTCAATCCACGCCCACAGTCCGGCGCCGAGTTGTCCGCCTTCGATTTGGGCCTCTCGCGGTCCATGACGTTGGGCGTACCGCCGCACAGTGCTTGGCATGATCCAAATTTGGGCGGTCATCTGCATGCCTCGGCCGGACCCGGCTCTCTGGCGGGCACCGGAAGTAGCGGTGGTGGAGGCGGCGGTGGCACCACGCCCAGCAGTGTGGCCAGCCAACAGTCGGCGGGCATTAAACAGGATCTGTCCGGACTAAGTGCATCCACGGGTAATCTTAACCAGAGCGCACATCATGTCATCAAAGAGGATCTCTCCAGTTTGCCCAGTGCCAACGGTGGTTCCACATCTGCTCATCACACTAGTTCCGCTCAATCCGGTCATGGTACTGATCTGGTGCCCATTATCAAGGGATCACAGTCCTCCAGTTGCCTGGGCGGCTCTGGTGGAGGAGGCGGCGGCGGTGGTGGAGGCGGTGGCAGCACCACGCCCAGTTCCCAGGCAAACAGTTCGCATTCGCAGAGCAGCAACAGTGGATCACAGATCGATTCCAAGCAGAACATCGAGTGTGTTGTCTGCGGGGACAAGAGTTCTGGCAAACACTACGGACAATTTACCTGTGAAGGTGAGTACTCAGGGGTAATTGTAAGCAGAGTGGGCAGGGGGTGAACGGGAGGGAGGGATTAGTGTATCTAAAGAAATCGCCAGTTGATTTCAATTGAATCTTTGTATCTGCGCTGCGATGATGACCAAACAGAAATCTCTCAAATCCAAAATAGTTGAGTTGGGAAACTCTAAACTCTGAGACCCTGTAACTACTCAAAAGCGTGCCTGCCAGCCGCTGATTTTGACAGTTACGGTGAATTATGGCAGTTTGATGAGTTGGCAATAAAATTTGGAGATGTATGACGGAGTCTAGTTGTCTAGGTGTCTAGCTGTCCAGGTGTCTACTTGTCCAGGTGTCTAGGTGGGTGTGTGCTTGCAAATTTGCAGCTACAAAGCGAGAGAAGACTCAAGATACTTTTGGTAACGGTTTGCTGTGAAAAGATACAGTGAAATTTGCATAAATGTAACCAAATCTTGCATCGATCTATCTTTTATTTAACATTGATAAAAGATATTTCAGTCAAAAAGTATCTTAAGTGCAACCCAACTGTGTCTCATCTGTAGATACATGAATTTTGCTAAGATAACTTTATATCTTATACATAATTGAGTCACTGTAGATACTTTTGATAACAACTTGTTGTTGAAATTACAGTGAAAATTGCCTAAGTGCAATCAAACTCTGCTCAGATCTTTTTTAAGCAAGATCTTTTTTTACTGTGCAGCTAAAGATACAAAGGTTTTGTACAATTCTTTTACAACCTTTGAAGTACTCACTACGCTAAGATACTTTTGGTAACAACTTGCAGTTAAAATTACAGTGAAAATTGCTGCAGTGCAATCAAATGTAGCTACTTTTTTCTACATTTAAAGCTACTTTGTATCTGTTACCCAATGCAGTGTAATTTCGCCGTAAAACTCTTGAGATTGTGTAACAATTCGCTAAGTTCTCACTCTCCAAAAAGAGAGAGAGAGAGGGAGAGAGGGAGAGAGGAAGAAACGTTGTGTATCTCGTGCCGTACTCAATGGAATTTTCGCAGAATTCTCTGGTCAAAATGCCGTTACAACACTTGTACTCGACTTGGACTTGGACTCGACCCCAGCACGCATCTCTCACACACAGTCCGCTTATCGCTCAGATAAAAAACACAAAAAAAAAACACAGACAACAAAAAAATTATTATCTAAATAAAATACGGTGCGCTTTGTACTAAAGCCAAACAATTGTTGTGCAAACATGCAAATTGTGCGGTTGCCTGCTAAATGAAGCGCCCACCTTTTTATTGTCTTAGACCTGGCCAAGTCGAGGCAGTCAGCCAGGCAGACAGACTGGCAAGGGGGAAGAGTGGGGGAGTGATGGAGAGACAGAGAGAGGGAGAAAAAAGTGCATTCATGAAGTCTCAGATTAACGCTGCACGCAGCGCTTGGCATTTAGTACAAACTCAAGTAGAACTTGTCATATTCGTATCTCTTCAAATGTTCTGCTTTTAGTCAGAGAGAAATGACTGTGGCAGTGCATAGATACGCTGCACAGTGGTGCGAAATAGCAGCAGCAACAGAAGTATAACAAGTTTTAAATTTTAAAAACTTTTCGAAATTAAAAATTTGAAACTTTTTTAAAAGTTTTAAAAAATTTATTAATTCTTTACTCACTTCAAATTTAATTTAATGCCTGCGCTGCACAGTTTTGCTCTAAAAAGCTTAAATACTTTTGAGCCGCAGGCCACAGTTTGTGCAGCGCAGCAAAAACAATCTCACAGATACACACAAGTATCTTTTACCACTGTTTTGTTGGTGCGGCGCAATGCATTGTAGGCGCTTTTATTATTATTAATCACCCAGCATTTTGTACGCATGCTCACAAACAACAACAACAACAAGTTGAGGAAGGGGAAGAAGAAGCAGAACAGCAACAACAACAACAACAACAACAATAACAATCAAAATATGTTGCTCGGTGACCGCCTCGTTGCATTCTGAAGGTGTTTCTTCTTAGTTCTACATGCGCATGCATGTATCTGTATCTGTAGCTGTAGTTGTTGTATCTTTTTGGGCTGCAGCTGATGATGTTGCCACGATAGCAATCTATTTTGTTCTATGCAATCGCCAGTTGTAGACGGCCACTCAGTCTTCTGTTGCAACTTGCCCCAAGTTGTGCCAAGACAGAGCGAGACAGAAAGAGAGAGAGAGAGAGAGGGAGCGAAAAAAGATTTCCAAATATTAAAGCGCTCTCATATCATTTTCCGCAGTTAGATATTCGTTTTTTGTGGCTGAACCAAATGCCATAATGTACACGTTCTTTTCAGCTTTCAGCCTTCAGATACACTTCAAGGTGCTCAGATACATGTAGTTTTTTTAGATACTTCTCACAACTCGTTTTGCTGTCTGTCTCACTTGTGCGTCTCAGTGCTTGTCTGTCTGACTGTCTTATTGTCTGTCTCACTGCCTTTCCGTCCCTACATTTGTCCGTCCCTGGCTCAGTATGTGAAATTTATTCTAAAATCCACCCTGCACCGCGTATCTTTTCTCTCCATAAGATTAATTGTAGCTTATGCGTGTTTTTTTCTACCTCGGCCTGTTCCTGTTCCTGTCTAGGAAGTTCATTGTAGTAGCAACTTGTTTGATATCAACACACACACACACACACACACACACAGAGGGTATACAACTTACACACACACACAGCTGCACTTGCTGAAATTTAGGCAGTGAAACAACGTTCGAATCCCACTCATTAGAGGCTAAAGATACACATGTATCTACTCGTAGTTGCAGCTACAAAATACCGTCTAACCTTTCATAAAAAGTCACGGTTCAAGCTGCCTGAAAAATGCTTTGCTGATAAAAGCCAACTGATAATATTAATGATGAGTGCATGCCTCAGACTGAGACTCAGTCTCAGACTCAGACTCTTAGTCGAAGTCTAAGTCTGAGTTTTCGTCCAGGTATTGGGGAAAATCACCGTCTCCATTTGTGCCTCAACTTCTCGCCTATTAATTTAGCTATTTGTCATGGCTATAAGTTGGCTATAATGTTTCGTTTTGGCTCATCATTAATATGGTTTTTGATATGAGTTTTTTTTTTGCAAATCTTTTAGTTTCTCTGTTGAATTGCAAATTGAATGCAGTGCGTTGAAACTAACGACAAGAAAAGTATCTTAGCGCCCATGTCAAAAGCTAATTAAGTTGATTTATCTTGTAGTACCTGGCCCACATGAAAATGACATATAAATTTAAAGCTATGAAAAATTGTTGCAACTATGCAATTAATTAACTGACACATAAACATAAAACAACACAAAGTTTCCAGCCAGCGAAACACTTAAAATGCAATGCACTAAAAGGAAAATCCAACACAAATACAACAACAAACAACAACAACACCAACAAGACATTGAAGAAAAACAGCTTCATGGCGCCTGATAAAAACATATGAAAAATTGCCAACATGTCTAATTGTTAAGCGCGAGCAGCATGCATTAAGTAACTGCAGTTAGAGTTAGTGTGTATCTTACAGATACACACTGAAACGAAGACAGTTTGTCAACTGGCCCTACAAACGCTAAAGCATTGCATTCGGCGAAAAGGAAGTTTGATGTAAACTCATTTAAATAGGTTCCCACGTTCCGCAATTAAAGCGCAACCCAAGCTCAAGAATTCATATTTGTATCTACAGCGAAACTGAAATACAGTGCAAGTTCGAGGGGGGAGAATGCGAGACGAGTCTCTCCACGACGGTCAAGTCTTTCCACAAAAATAAAGAAACATACAAAAAAATACAAAATTTTTGATGTTAACAATGTCACAGTTGTTGTCCATAAATGTATCTTTGTATCTGCGTATGCGTATCTTTGTTGTTCGTTTAGTTGCTTGCTTCTTATTTTTTTTTTGGGGAATTTCTTTTGCTGAACAACATGTGTGGCTTTTTAATTCACTTCATTAGGATGTAAGCAAATAAAGCACTCCCTAAATTGCCAAAACTAATTGCCATATCAATTTAAACTTGAGTAAATACATATTTTTTTGGAGGAACTTTTTAAAAGAGACTAGAAAAATAGTGACAGACTAACAAAAAATTTAATTAAAACATTATTTGTTTGTAAAAATATTGCAGTTTAAGCTACTTTACTTAAAAAAAATATTTTAGTATTTTTAGCATATAAATAATTCAATTTAAATGCAGATTCAGTATTAAAAGAGCTTTTTCTCAATGCTTTCTTTAACAAAATTTAAATAAATATTTTTGAATACTTTTGACACATTTAACTTTTGAATTGCTTAGTATTTATATTTAATTGTATTATAAAAATCATTGGCTTTTCACTTCTTGCACCTCGAATGGGCAGTTCTTCAGTTTATCCAGAGAGTCTTTAATAAATTTCATGAAAATTCCGTTCGCTCGACACATTTGCTGAGCTTTAACAAAAGGTGCACATAAATCAATTAGCTGTCTGCTCGATGCCCAAAAAAAAAAAAATAAATATAAAAAAAAGTTCGAGTATATAAAAAAATAAAGTAAGAGCAACAAAGTAAATACAACTGCAAAAAAAAAGAGCAAAAAAATATTAACAACGCCCACTGCACATTTTTCAGTTCTGTTTTTTTGGTTTTGTTTTTGGTTTTTTTTTTTTCGTTTCTCGTGTTTTTTATTGCAATTTATGACGCTGCAGTTTCTGTTGCGCTTTTGGGGCGCACTGGGCGTGGCTGCAACGCCTGCAGCAAATGTATTTTACTTATTAATTAGCAACGAAAAGCTTAATAAATTTCGAGCTTGTATTAAATTTGCATTGCAGAATCTGCAGACCCAACAAAAAATACTTAACAAAATCTTACTCAATATATCATTTATTATATGAATACAAATCGCATTTTGATTAACATTTATAACTTCCGTACAATTTGTTCGAACACACACACACACACACACAAAAAAAAAAAAAAAAAAAAAAAAACTTATAGCCACAATATCATTTATTTCTTGACAAATTATTATTGTGACACAATGTGGCAGTAAGAGAAATTGTGAGCCAAGTTAGCAAAGCTAAAAGGGGTAAAATAAACTAGTGAAATTTATTGGGGAGCAGTTCAAGTGGTTGGTTGTCAATTCTGGTTGTTGTTGCAATTGCTTAACGTATTTTTTTTTGGTTTTTTTAATGAGGCAGCAGCGACTTGGCCTGCAAAAATAATTTGGCACAAGCGCCAGCAAAGCCCTTCATTAAAAGCAACAGCAGAAACTTAATTGTACAGATTTTGGCAAAAACAAACAACTGGGAACAACAGCAACAACAACAACAACTGTAACAACAACAACTGTAACAACAACAACAACAAAACATTGTAATCATTAAGCGTTGACTTGTAGTACAAATCGTTGTACTTAGAGGAAATGTTAAAGCCAATAAAGCTGCCTGTAACTTGAAGCTCTGCCTCTCGTCTCAGCCAAATGAGGCGCAAAAAATGCATCCTGACACGATGCGATTTCGAAAATGCCTCCCCCTTTCCCCTCCCCCCGTCACCCTTTTGGGGAAAACTTTTGGGCTGGAAAAATCGTGAACTGGCAACTGAGCAAACTGAGCAACTTGAGCGACTTGATCCGCTTTATAATGTAACGGTTTAATTAATTATGTTTAGCTGCGGCTCTTTGGGCCAACAACAACAACAACAGCAACAACAACGTGCAACGTGCAACACAGGGCCAGCAGACACAGTTGTTGCCACTTCATGCGCAATTTTCGTTTTCAGCTAACTTGGCTAATCGATCAGCTGCAGCAAAAGCCGCACTCCTCAGCAGCTACCCGTCTCACTCCCCCTTTCCCACTCTTTCTCTAGAAACATATTTGATTTTATTTTCTTTTCTTTTTGTGTGCAACTTTTGGCCGGCACGTTTTGTGGCATCTTCTTGCACTTGCAACATTTTGTAGCCAAAACTAGCTGCGCAGTCGCTGCTTGTGTGCTTGAGCTTGAACTCATGACGACATGCCCCGCGGTGCATAGAGAGAGAGTAAGATAGAGAGAGGAAGAGAGAAAGAGAGAGAGAGAGAGAGGGAAGAGGGAAGAGGGAGAGGCAGATAGAGAGTGCGCAACGCTTCTCTTTAATAGTGCAACTCCGCAGCAATAACCTTTCTTATCGCCATGTGTCGCTGCCATTCCCCAAGTAACAGGGCCAACTAACAGGGACCCAAAAGCACCAGGCCCAAACACTGTACATGACCGCAGATCTGGACTTGAAGTGCAACTGAAACTGCAACCAGCAGACGGTAGATTATGCACTGCCAACTGAAGACTGTGTAGTTGCTACAGAAAGAAAAAATTTTAGGATTTTCGACTTAACTTAATCCTTAGCCAAGTCAGAAGTAGGCTAATACCAGATTTACTTTAAATGAGGATAGAATTTGAAATTGGTATTCAAAATTCTAATAAAAAAAAAATCCAGTATTAATTCGTTTATAAAAATTTTTAACTAAAATCATTAAGTTTAGTACAAATTTATTTCTCAGTGTAGTCTACAACTTCGCATAGAGTTTTTGGACTGCATAACTTCACATAGCATCAGTTAAATCAAAGCTAAATCGCTTATCTTTATTTTAGCCAACTCTCAGTCGGCATTTGTTGAAGTTTATATTGTTGTAGTTGTAGTTGCAGTTGTTACTGTTGCAACGTGCGAATGGCGGGTCTGCATATGCTGGCTGTGGCATATGGGCCAAGTTAAGACAAGCTGCAAACCCTTTGCGCTTGTGGCCCAGAAACAAGTTTTTGCTTAGACCAAACTTTGGGTTAATTGCTTAATATATTTAAAGGGAATTTTATTTAAACATAAAGTATCTATTTCTAAGCTAGCAATGCCTAAGCTAATAAGTATCTTTTTGTATTGGCTCACCAAATACGTATCTTCTTGATTTATATAAACTTAACTAAGATCAGTTCCAGTGTATCTGAAGACTGAAGTCTTTAAAGATACTTTCTGCAAACGTAGTTGCAGCAATTTTCGATTCGCTCAAGCTTTTCATTAAGTGGAAAGTTCTTAAATTTGCCACAGTTGCACAGTTTGCACAGTTGGACACGCGCAGCAGAAGAAGAAGAAGAAGAAGCTACAAGCTTCCCACAACTATACATACACATACAAAAAGAGAAGAAAATTATATATAGTATCTGTAGGGGAATTTGACCTATATCGCGCTGTGTATAAACCCTGCTGCTTTATAGCCAATGTCAACCCAAAATGATGGGGGAGACCTGCTGTTACCCAGCCCTGTTAATCAGCTGCTCACCTGTAATGGCAACAACATCAAAATCAACTAAAACTGCAACTGGAACTGCGCTTCCGCCTCGACTTGAAGTTCAAGCGCGTTCATAATCAGCGCATTTTGTAGATACTCGAAGTGCATGCTAGTTTAAAAGATACTTTTTTTTTGTTATTATTTTTTTTGCGCTTCGTGTCTGCGGTCTGCAATTATGTTTCGGTTGTACTCCAGATACTTTGTCTAGGCTGTTGGTTTTTTTTTTTTTTTTAGTTATTTCTTTGCTTTAAGTTACCGCCTCGGGCTCAATCTCAGTCGCAGTCGCCGTTGCAGTTGCCGCTGCAGTCGCCGTCGCAGTCGCAGTCGCCGTCGCAGTCGCTGTGCTAATTACTTTGACTAGCTGCTTGCACATGTAAGCTTAACATTTAATTATTGCGACTTAATGATGGCTCTCTCGCTGTGCTTAGTCTACCTCCGTATGTGTGTGTGTGTGTATATGTGTGTATTATTAATTAGAAAATTAAGCAACAATGGGGCGATGTCTGTGCCGCTATTGACTTTGGTGTTACACTTCTGACAAACGGTGCAATGACCGTAAATGCAATCGAGACAACACATGAAATAGCCCCAAAAATTGCCATTTAGTCAGGTGAATTTAAGCCCAGTTACTAAACAGATACTAGGCACTAGTTATAGAGACTAGGCAAACTAATTTCACGCTTTAAATTGAGCGGCGATGCGGCAAAAAAGTCTCGCGTTTGCCTCCACTTTCATTTGTGTATCTACCTCATGGCCACAAACACGCTAGGGTATACAGGGTGTCAGGGGGGCGGGTAAGGGGTATCATATCGTGCAGCTTCGCACACATTTCAGGAAG
The DNA here is from genome assembly GCA_018903735.1 of Drosophila cardini. Classification (NCBI taxonomy): domain Eukaryota; kingdom Metazoa; phylum Arthropoda; class Insecta; order Diptera; family Drosophilidae; genus Drosophila; species Drosophila cardini. The sequence continues at coordinate 340,177 of JAEIGM010000037.1, read as the reverse complement.
TTCAATTAATAGAACGCTTAGCTGCAACAGCAATTCTTCTTCTTGGAAGTCTAACTGTATTGAACGCTTTATGGCGCGTAGCATACACGCGAGGGCGTGTCACGCCCCTCAGCCCTCTTCCTCTGCCTCTTCCCTCTTCTTCGTGCAGACAGACACGCAATTAAGCCAAAAGCGTAATTGAAACTACCGCAAAGTGCGCTCAGAGCAGCTTAAGACTAAACTGTCTGACTTATGAGATACATTTTGAAGCCATAGAAGAATAGAAAGAAAAAAAAAACTTATGACAATTGTTCTAAGGTTTCCAGGATTTGCACTGCGTCACAGCTCAATCTGCATCTTTCAGTCTGTAGCTGTATCTACACATTTAAGTATCTGCAACGCTCCACCCTTTTTCGGTTATTGATATAACTTGATATGCCAGCGATGTACAGTTCCCTTACCGATATCTTCACCGTTCCCAGATTTGTGTGTTACGGTATCTGTATCTTCTGCTCATAGCTGAATGCTTCTGCTCGTATCTTCATCAATAAAGACACGGCACAAGGTTCGCATCGTTTGGTTTTCAGCTCCAGATAAAGTCGCGATATGCGCATATGGGCAGTTCTCCTCCCCTCTCCACTCCTCTCCTCTCCTCTCTTCTCTACTGAGTTACCAACAAAATTCAGAGTTATAGCAAGCAGACCCAGTCAGCTCTGAGCAGGCCAAGACAGGCCAAGCCAAACCAAGCCAGCCCAGGCCAAGCCAGGCCTAGCTGTCCAGCTGTCCCACAACAAAACAACAACAACAACAACAAGTACAGAAAGTTTTGTGGAAAAAGAGGTAAAGGCAACGGTACGTTTTGTGCAGAAATCGTGACTTGGTACAATATCGTTATTCGTAGATCATATGGTGTAAAAGCTTAAGTGTGTGTTGTCTCTGTGTGTGAGTGTGTGTGTGTGTAGAGTAAGTGTGTGTGTTTGAGTATTTCCTAGCTAGCTACGTTGGGCTTGTCTAGTGCGGCATGTGAAGCACTTTGCAGATGCCCTGCTCAGTAAAAGTCTTTAGTCTTATGAAGTCAGCTTTTAAGCTCTTGAAGAAAACACTTTCTTTTCAGCACTTTTTTTAAGCACATACTTTCACTACCAAACTGCATGAAAAGCTTTTGATTTTCCAACTGCTTTTCAGCTTAAAGCTCTGCTGTAGCGCATCAAGCAATCGATTCTAATTCGTGGCTTAAAATTCATGGTTTAAGCCACGTTTTGGTGCACACGATCGCAATTCCTCTGCTTTGTCGCCCCTCTCAGCGTCACTCCCCCTACACTACTCCACCCTCGCAGATTGGTTTGAGCTCGAATATCTTTTATAGCTATGAGTCTGTGGAATTGTGTGTGTGTTTGTGTGTGTGTGTGTGTGTGTGTGTGTGTGTGTGTGCTTACATATTTTGTTTGATGATGATTTTACAGCTTAAAACGAATTTTATGAGCATATGCCATTGTTTTGAGTTATTGTGAGAAATTTTTGTGTGGCATGGCCCAAAGCCAAGATTCAACTACGACAGGACGAGACTCTCTCTCTTCCCCTCTCTCTCCTTCTCCTTCTCCCTCTCTGTCTTACCAAGTGATACACATGTTTAGCGACATCGAATTGTAGTTGAGTTTCAGCTTGTAAACAACACGACAGCTAAGTCTTAGACTGTTTAATGGCCAAAACAACAGCAACAACAAGTCTGCTGTCTTAACAGTAAATTCGTGTTGAAGCAGCCAAAAACAATTCAGCCCTTGAGCCAGGGCTAGAGACAAGACAGAGTCAGAGTTGTATCTTCGTGCCCAAGATACACTTTGTTAATTGAAAGCCATTAAAGGTAATTTTATGGAAGGCGTTAAGCCATGAAACGTGTAACATGACCATTGACATAGGCATCAGTTTCTGTGTGTCTGTCTAGTGGAGGGCGGGCAGGGGGGCGGTGGAGTGGCAGTGAAGCAACGGGGACAACACTACTACTAGGACAACTGCAGGGCATCATTGAAGTGTAACACAACTTGCCGCATTTGGTGGCATGTTCATTGCTTAGGTGCTTTGCTTTACAAGTGGTAACAATTTTTTGGTTTCCTTAGCCAACTTAGTGTTTTTTTTGTGCTTCAAGTGCCATGGAATTTGTTTTGCTTGTTGCCAAAAGAGCCTTCGGAGGTGTAACTGACATCGAGTTGCTTGTTTTGGGCCTGGTTTTATATGTGGCACAGGTAATAAAGTGAACTACACTGGGTGAATGGGGAAGTAAATGAACTGAATTGGGAATAAAATATTCAAAGAGTTGTGTTAGCTATTTTAGAGCTAGTTTTAATCAATGTTTCGGATATTGATAAGTCATAAGAGAATGCATTAAATTCTTTCTAATTTCCGCTGAGTTATTTAACTGTCTTCAGGTTGGCTTACATCTTTTTTCCTCAGTTTATAAACTGTAATATTTCTTAAGCTATTTAAATATATTTTTTAAAATTTTAATCTCTGTTTTTTTACAGGCTGCAAATCGTTCTTCAAACGCTCCGTGCGACGTAATCTCACATACTCGTGTCGAGGCAGCAGAAACTGTCCGATTGATCAACATCATCGCAATCAATGCCAATATTGCCGTTTGAAAAAGTGCCTCAAAATGGGCATGCGACGCGAAGGTAAGTCTCAACGAACCCAAATATACCCAGTACTCAGTACTACTAAGACTATACTAAATGCTTTGAAAATTAATTTCGAAATTTCTCGCAACGGGTGTGGGTCAATTAAAAGTCAAACAGTGAGGCAAATACATAAATAAATTAAATGCGCCAAAAGCGAAGACAGAGACACAAATGAAATCGGAAGTAGCACACGACAGAAACAACTAAAAGATACAATGAAAGAAATAAATAAAAAATTGAGAATTTTTATTTAGGTTACAGTACGTCCAATAAATGGGACTATAAAATGTCAGATGTTAGGAATCCGCAAGAGAACAAACAGTTGACACGAGTGGACTGATCTCTCTGGGATGGTTCATCACATGGTGATGGTTCATCTATTTGGATACCAAATGGTTTGCCAAGAAATTTGCGGATTAAAACCTATAGATCGTCTAGGCAAATCTTTGAAATCAACAACAATTTCATGCTAAAATTACTGAGTTTATTATACCCAATTGTATAGCGCCTTATGCTTACAGGGTATATAAATAATTAAGCATTGAGTACAGCATAGTGACCCTAAAGATCAAATGCAAACTTGTTCGTTGTTCGCTGGTTAATAATTAAAAAACCCCCCCCCCAATTAAAACCCCCCCCTTTTTTATTTTTTTAAAAAAAACCCTTTAAAAAAAAACCCCTTTTTTTTGTAGGGGGGCCAAACCCCAAAGAAAATGCCGATTTCGATATTAATTAAAATAACCACAGCAAATCAAATAGTCGATATGGACATATACCTTTTATACTTATAGTTACATTATTATATATTCTTTCCTCCACAACCAAACTCGCACAGTATCGCCCGACGAATGAATAGTTATGAATAGTTGAATAATTCACAAAACTGAATAGTTGAATAGTTGAGCATACTTGGGCGAGTATAAGAAATTAGCTCGATATTGTAATTTGTGTGTCGACACTTTGAAGTATTGCAGTTAATTTGATTAGATCGTACACTGAAAGAAAAGCAGAAGAAAAAAAATAAAACATTTTTAAAATAAATTAAAATAATTAATTAAATATTTCTTAAATCACATGTAATTTTTGACAGTGTATCTCAGTTAGTTAATGAATGCAACTAATTTGTGAGCAACGATTGTCAGCAAATATTTGGCATAGTTAGGCCAAATGTTTTGTCCACAAAATTGGCAAATGACAACAAATTGACAGCGACTTGAATTCAATGTCTAAGCGACTGATTGACCAATAGACTCACTCACTCACTCACTGACTGACTGACTGACTGACTGATTGACCAACTGACTGACAGATTGACTGCCTTGTTGACTGTTCGTTCAGTTGTTTGTGTTATTTACTTAGTTGCTATTGTCGTCATTAACAATTAACGTCTGTCTATGTCTGGGGACCTGTCGAGAAACTGCACAAAGCTGTTATTATTTGCACTAATATTGACAGGTTTTCGAAAATGCTAATAGTCAACAACAACAACAACAACAACAACAACAACAACAACTACAACTACTGCAGCAGCAGCAGCAACATATGCTGAGTTACTGCGATTTGGGTTAAGAACGAGTATAATGTATGACAACAGATTGCCAATTAAAATGTAGCTATAGCTCCATTGTAATTAAACGTATGTAAACTTTGATTTAAGCGACTTTTTCGCTTTTGCCAATTGCACAGAATTATGATAAATTTGCCTAGGCCAAGAGTACAACAAATGGCTAATGACACCTGGCCTAAACTGGACAAATTTAATGCTTAGCTACCTGTTCTTCGCTACATTAAAGTGTTGTCAACCTAATAAAAAAAAAAAGAGTTCAACACCTTTGTGAAGACGTTTGTCGTAGCATTTCCTAATGACAACTTCCTCGTAAAAACTAGTTTACAAAAAAAAAATCTAAAAATAATCTTAGTTGAAAAATCGTGAGAAAATATATTTTCTGCACAGAATTTCGGACCCTTTTTATACAGTACGTTTTTGTGTATATTTCTACTGGGCGCTACTTAACATGAAAGCGGCACAAAGGTTATGCCTTTGAGAGACCTGGAACTTGCCGCGGTCAAGAAAAACCAGAAAAATAGCATTAAAATCAACCTTCGGGGTCGCTCTAATTAAACTGCAGTGTCAATCGGAGGAATGGTGGTGCCGGTGGTGCTAGTGGTGGGGTGGGTCAGCGAACTGGACAAACAATTTGGCCAAAAAACTAGTTTTTTTACTCTGAAACAAATTATACAAATTATAAAGGTATTTTTTATGGCACAAAATTGAATTTGAAAAAAAGAGAAAAAAAGGGGTAAAGAGAGACAGAGAAAGAGAGAGAAAAGTAGAAAGAGAAAACAACTTATGCAAATTTCAAACAAATTTATAAAAATTATAAAGGTTTTTCTTTTAATAGCATAGAATTAAACTTGAAATACTGAACTGCCCAGCTAAGCCGACAAAGAGAAAAAAGTAGAGAAAGAGACACAGTGAGTGAGAAAGAGAGAGAGAGAAAGAACTGTGAAAGATATTTAGCAAATTGTGAAATGCATTTTGAGTTGCTTAAACCGTACGACGTGTTATTTATATAATCCTATATATGCATTATAATTAACAATGGAAATTTTCAACTGAATAACAAAAGCAATGCGAATATTTAATGCGCAAATTGCGTCAAGTGAAAGGTTTTTTGTCTTTTTTTTGTACTTTTGGCCGGAAACCGGGGAAGTATAGAAAGGAAGAAATCAACGAGTTGCTTAATCCACTTGGCCAACAATTAGCTTTTAGCCACTTGAGCACGCTCTGAAGTGTCTGTGTCAAGAGCAATTGACAAGCGAACGCATCTCGATAAGTCCCCCATAACTAAGTATATATAAGTATATATATTCGATTACATAAAAATGAACTTTGGTAAGAAAAGAGAGGAAAAAAGAAAAGCGCAGCCAGGACTTGAGCACGTGCTGAGGCCAAGATTCATTCATTAAGTAATCAGCAATTGGAAGAGCTCTTCCAAAGCTACTACAACCCGTTGTTGTTGTTGTTTCAGTTGTTTCAGTTGTTGTTGCTGGATTTATCTGCAAAGTCGATCGAGTTGATCTTGTGAGGCATCTGCAACACTTAGTTGCGGTCAAGACTGCAGCTTTGCAGCTCAGATCTCTTTTTTTTTCCTCTGTGGTCAGAGAATTATTTTCCCAGGCGCATAAATAAGCCGAAACTGGACACGACACAGGAGTGAGGTAGAGGAGCAAAAAAGAGCTAGCAACAAAACTGGTTTGCTGCGTCTTCTCCTAAACATAGATCAGCAGCTCAGGAGTTTGCAAGAAGACGGTTCGGGACGAGGATCTACTTGGCTCACAATTACGCAAATGTATTGTATAAATAATTGTGTCGCCGTTTGTTGCTGGACAGTGGTCAGTCTGGATTCAGGAGGGTTTTAAGGGCTCTTTCGTTCCGGTTTTGTTCAACCCCCGGAACTTAATTGCTTGGGTAAAGCAATAAACAAACCGATTTCCCCCTTTTTCCTTCATTTGATCCTATGCAAAACTCTTAGGAACTCACGTTCATTGTGCGATTGACCAAAAATGCTTTCGATTTTCGTTGCAAACAACAAGAGACGTTACTTTTGCCTATCTTACTATAGTACATACATATATATATTTGTATGTATATATATATTTATATATGTAATTTCTTGTGACCCAAGACAATGGCTGCAGCCAAACACTTGGCATGATCAATAATCATGTTTAGCTTTATTTGCTTTTTGGTCTCAATTGTGCCTAAGGTAAAATTATTTATATTTTGCGATATTTTGGTTCGATTATGTCGAAGCTGAAATGCGAGCCAACCCGTAAACTGAATCTCGAGTAGGGTTAGGTGTGGTGCATGTGGCTCTAGGTGTGTACCGCTCAAATTTTGAGGTGTAAGAAAAAACCTTTGCTAACCCAATTCACTATCTATCACATGACTTCAAGTACTCAATTGCGCCATTGTATGAAAATGCGTTTAATATAATGGCCAAGCCTTTTGTTGTTTTGCATCCTATGCAGGTGTTAGATCGGGTCAAAGGTTCAAAATTGAGAACCTTTTAGCGCACCTCAAATAACCTTGAGTAGTCAATGTGTTTTGGGTGTTTTATGGGGTCTATTTTCAGCACTAGCGAGCAGTTTTTGAGTTCCCTTAGTAAAAAATTTATTTCTTATAGGAATTATTAATTTTTAATGGTCAAAATTCGAAGATCTTGTATTTTCCTCATTCTTAACTAATAATGTTCCTCTATTAATTACTAGGATCTTTCTGAGCCAGAAGCTTTAGTAAACTCTCTTTTCTCTCTATTACTCTCTGTACAATTTACCTCTCTCTCTGTCTCTTTCTCTTTTTCCACTCTCGCTCTCCCTTTCTGTGCTCAGCTGTTGACCTAACCTTCCCGCTGCAGACAGAATATTACCTACATTTGCATTCTATTTATAAAATTTTAGCTTAAACAATTCAGCATATACACACACATATACACACACGTGCTTGTATCTTGTATCTTGTAGATGCGCTGAAAGTATTTAGTTAAATTTGCATATCTAAGCAGTTGCGGCAACAAAACCCAAAGGATACGAAACGAAAGGGTTGAATTCTTTTCTGAAACGGGACTAAGAAAAAGGGGTTTAGGGTTGTCGCTGTTGTTGCTGTTCTTGCTGCCTCTGAGCTAAAAGAAGAAAAGTATCTTATGACGTTGTCTGTGGGACAAAAGGCAGCTTTAGAGTGAGCACAGACGTCGGAGAGTGCGTTCAGATTGAGGTGCCCGATAGCCATTGTGCGTTGTGGCAGCTTTGCCAACAGTTGAATGGGGCAACATTGTGCGGCGTGTGATGTCGCGGTCAAAATAAGCGCATAAAGGTGCACAGATTGAATTACCAAAAAAAAAAAAACTATAATAAGAAAAACTAGTAGGGAAATCTGTGGTCCAGGGAAAGACTATAAGAGACCCTGTACTTGCACATCTATTGTAGAAGAATTTAAGGTTTTCTACGCTTAATGCTGATTTCCAACACATTGTTTCGATGGGAGTTATGAGATACAAACCTTCTATTCGATTTGATTGACTCGTCTGTTAATGCTCATCCAAAATGTATATACTTTTAGTGGTGGTCGATGTCTCCTACTGTCCATATCACATACTTATTACATAGTACAGGGTCTAAAAAGTCTAATACACCTATATAAAAAAACTGTTAATTAAGGAAACGTTTATTAATTCCTTTCTTTCTTCTCTCTTTCTCTTTGCAGCTGTTCAACGTGGCCGAGTTCCACCCACACAGCCCGGTTTAGCAGGCATGCATGGCCAATACCAATTGGCCAACGGCGATCCCATGAGCGTTGCCGGCTTCAATGGGCACTCGTACCTCAGTTCCTACATTTCGCTGCTGCTACGCGCCGAACCGTATCCCACATCCCGATACGGACAGTGCCTGCAGCCAAATAATATAATGGGCATTGACAATATCTGCGAATTGGCCGCGAGGCTGCTCTTCTCGGCCGTAGAGTGGGCCAAGAATATACCCTTCTTTCCAGAACTGCAAGTTACCGATCAGGTGGCACTACTGCGACTTGTCTGGTCGGAGTTGTTTGTGCTGAATGCGAGTCAGTGCTCGATGCCACTGCATGTGGCACCTTTGCTGGCTGCTGCGGGTCTACATGCCTCACCAATGGCTGCAGATCGTGTGGTTGCCTTTATGGATCACATACGCATCTTCCAGGAGCAGGTGGAGAAACTGAAGGCGCTGCATGTCGACTCCGCCGAGTACTCCTGCCTCAAGGCAATTGTGCTGTTCACCACCGGTAAGTTGCTGGACATTCTCTACAAGGATGTGCCCGCACTGCTAACCAAAGTTTCAGCACTGCTTGGCAAACGGGAAGGTGGCACCAATGATTGCACCAATGATGAGGTGCTTGCCGTAGTCCGTGATCATCTCGATGAGCTAAATCGCCAAGAGTATGAGTCACAGCTGCAGCAGGCCCCCCTCCATCTGGCTACCTTCATGAAGAGCGTGGCTGGCGTTGAGGCTGCAGTACAGCAAGCGGAGCAGCATCAACAGCAGCAGCAGCAGCAACTTGGCCAAACTGAATCCAAGCCAATTGCCAGTGCTGTGCCCGTTGTGCCCTCCGCTGGCAGCGCTTTCAGTAGCTGCGCCAGATCCACTGCCACTGCCAATGCCAATAATGGTGAGCTAGATCTTCTGGCTGCCCTGTATGCCAGCTCCAATGGCAATGCCGAGCACAGTGCCACCACCAACAGCACCACGAGCCACAACAACAGCAGTGGTTTGGGCGCCTCACTGCCCAATCAGTCCCAGAGCACATTGTCCTCCCAGAATTCCACTGCCTCGCCACCGAGTGTATCCACTGCCGCAACCACTGGCACCACCGGCTCCACTGGTACCACTTTCCCCTCCTCCACACTGACCACCAGCTCAAGCTCATCGCTGGCTGGAGCATATCAGACGTCGGGCCATCAACAGCAGGCAGCTGCTGCTGCGGCCATGTTCTATCAGACACCACCGCGCACGGCTTTTGGCTCGGCCTTTGATATGTTCCATCACAGCACGCCCTTTGGGGTCAGTCATGCGGCGGCAGCGGCTGCGGCAGTAGCGCACTCGGGCAGCGGCGGCAGTTTTGGTAGTCCCAGCTATAGATACTCGCCATATAGCCTAGCTGGCAGTAGATGGCAGTTGTAGAACTGAATCAATCTTAAGTTGTTCAATCAATCAATCAATGGGTCGATCACACTATCGGTCAGTCCCTCAGTTAGTCAGTCAATCGAAGCCCAGTTCTTGGTAGTCACTAGTCGATTGCCTTAGGTTAGCTACTGTATCTCTAACTCTAGCTGTAAATTGTAACTATATCTTTAAACTATGTGTACTTAATTATGTATCTAAAGTTATATTTAGTGCCTATTTCTTATGTATTTATTGCCTTATACTAAGTCTAATTTATTATAGTGTTTAGTAAACTTTACCAAAAACAAAACGAAGAAGAGAAAGGAGGAAAGAAAGAAGAAGAAGACTTTAAGAATATACGCTGCTGTTGCTGTTAAACAAAAAAAAAATTATTACTGGCTTGTGTTTTTACTTATTCCATTTGTTACTAATTTTTTAAGGCTTGTTGACTAGTTTTAATTGCTTTTCATTGCTTAATTTTATTTAGTTTTTACTAATCAAGCTTTTTAGTTACACTAACAATCTTAAAATTGCTTTTAATTATTTGAAACTGTAGTTAAAATTTAATTTTTATGTCACTAAACAAACTAAAGGTACATTCTACAAATATTTTTAAAATTTTAAACAACTTTCAACTAATTGTAAACTCTTTTTAATTTCTTAAACCTAATAGAAGTTAAAAAGATTTTATAATTTTAATCGAATTTCTTAAGTTTAATTTCGAAATTTATTTCAGCACATATTAAATTGCCAAACTAAACCTTAAAATGATGAATTATTATAAAAAATGTATTAATTTACTGATTGAGGTCTCTGGCAATGAAGTGAGTGTTTATGAACTGAATTTTATGCATTTTTTTGAACGCATTTTCCAATGGATAATTTTCATTTCATAGACAATTTCACAGCAATTAAACGAAAACATCGAATACAGCTAAATAGCTATGTATCTGAAAGTTGTTTAGCTGTTTTCATTGTTTTCAACAATTCATTTAATTTATTATTTTGTTTACTAATTTTGCATTTTTTCATTTTTTAACAAAAGCGAAAAATAAAACAAGAAAACAAAACACAACTTTGGCACACATTCTGGACTTTGGGATCAACTTGCACACATCTAACACGCATACAATCACACATACACACACACACACACACACACACATACATATACTCATCTATACATATACACATGCACATGTCTATAAATTTATTATTTTGTTTAAAACTAATATGGCACATGGTTTACAGTTAAGGTTTCTATATTTTTATTTTTATTATAATCATTAGTTATTTTTATGTTAGTTTTTTATTTGAAATAAATCAACAAATATTTGTATGCAAATATTATTGTTTAAAAAGCAGTTGAAAATTCATTATAGTACATAAAATTCATAGTTTTAAGATAAGTTTTGGATATTACACCAAAGTGAACAGTCGACAGTTTTTTACCATTTTCCCATTTACCATTTAAAGTGGCCAAAAAACAGCAACTGACCAGCTGCACTTCACTCTGCCCTCTTACCGTGTGCTCACTGTGCTCAGTTCGTTTGTCAAACCGTTGGCTGATCATGTCAAGCAACTGTCCCGAGCACATGTCTTCTCTGTCCTCGATCTGCGACACTGACTACAAGCTTCCACTGCCCCTCCGCTCCCTCCCTCTTTGCCCCTCCCCTCATCGGTGCTGGCGACGTTTATTGACGTTGAGATACCACATTATGAACATTAATACAACACTCGTTTATGTCGCTTACTTACAAGCCGCAACCAAATGCTCCTTGGCCAAGTTTAGAGTCTAGTCTCTTGGCCCAAGTCCAGCATCGACTTCTCAGCAATGCAATGAAAATAATTTTCCAATTTCCAAAACGCTGTGTGTGTCGGTCTTTCGACCATACTTTTTGGGGGTCTATTGTGAGGGGGCGTCGCGAGTTCGTGTTTCCTGAGACTCCAACTCGCAACATCGACTTCGACTCCGACTCCAACTGCAACTTCGACTCCAACTTTACCTCTGACTGTTGCACAGCAATTGCATTTGAATTGGCTGCATGAGTCCATAAACTGCAGCCGATCAATCGCTGCATCGCTACAGCTCTTTTGCCCCTCCCTGCTGGCCCATAATTGTGGTAGACACGATCGCGGTAGTAAAATACCGGGTATAGACTTAGTAGATCTTCTGCTTTCTGGCGGCACGTTGACGACATGTCTGCAACTCTGTGTTGCATCTTTGAATCTTTGGTTGTGGCCTCGGCATCGTCTTCAGTCTGTTTTTCATCTCTTCCACTAGTATCTCTCCTTCCCTCTACTTCCTTCTCCTCGTTTTCCATCTTTGAACGTCGCCTGATTGCTGTCGTTTGTTGCAGTTGTTAAGAGTTGTAGCTTTCATGTCTTGGCCACACTTTTTGACCAACATTTTTTCTGTGTTGGTTTTAGAGTCGAAGACTCTCCGGCAACCTTTTGTGTGTTTTTTTTTTGCTTTTTGCCTTGTTGCACTCACTCGCTTGATGCTTAAATCGTTTTGTGGATTGCTCATTGATCTGGCTGCGCTACTTTCCGAAAATTGCCACAGACATGCCTTTTGTGCCTTGTAATTAACAGTTTCGAACAGACGTCTTTGATTAGAATCATCATTTTGGGGCGCGTTTTATCCAGATACGATGCAATGCGATACGATATCATGTTTCTTTTTTGCCTTTTGTAGACTTAAACTCTGACACAACATTTAACTTAGATCAAGTTGATGACAATGTCTGCCAAATAGTTGGTGAACAGGAACAACATAACATATAATTAAGGCAGGGATTTGTTATGGTTTCGTCTATTAGAAAACTAATATTAGTTTTGCTTAGTAAACATTAAAGTAATTTAAATACATTAAAATGTTTTCTGCATTTTACAAGTTCCATTTATTTAAACTACTTACTTTCTTCGCCAACTAGTTGCCAAGCAAATACTTCTCAGTTACAAGAACAACTTATAAAAATACCGCTTGGAATTAAATGCATAGTTGACCTCATATAGACCTTACTTTTGGCCAAAGTTTCGACCGTTTTTTGCTTGTCTAATGCTTATTAAAACTAAATAAAGTTATAACTGTTTGCCGGGCAGACACGAAGACCAAGATACAGAGCTATTTCGATTTGTTGGCCTCAACAACGTTGGCCATAAAAACTATATAATAAAATATAATGCAGCAATTCATAATTTTCGTTAAAGAGCTTAACCTTTTTTCCTATGGTCAGTGAGTTGATGAGAGGGAAAACTGAGGGCGAAAAAGGTGGGAAAGGAGCTTGATTTGGGGTCTGTGCCACGTTCTTGTGTGACCAAAAAAAAAACAAAAATCTGCTCCTTTTTCGATATGCATGAAGTTGTTGTTGTTGTTTTTATTGGAAGCACAATTCGGTTACGTAGTTACATCAACTACTTTACGGTCATTATGCATTTAAAACACGCGGTCACGATCTCTGCGCTGAGTTAGTAACTGCACAAAAGGAGGCAGAGATAGAAGGAGGCTTTTAGGTCCCAAAATCGAAGTTGTAGCCACAGAAACGGTTAACAGAGCTAAAGCTAAAGCTGAACCCATAGCCAAAATCAAAGCCAAGTTAAGCTAAGCCAGAGCCAGAGCCAGAGTCAGAGCCGTAGTTGTAAGCTCGAGAAAGCTGCGCCTTTTAACTTCGATGCTTGCATTTCTTTTTGGCCAAAAACTTAAAACTGGAATTTCTTTCACTTTGTCCTCCTCCTTTTGACTTGGTCAACGTCTTCTGCATTACAATGAAAATAAAACTTTTTTTTTTTGTTACCTGGCATATTGATTCGAATTGTGGCACAATTTTGTTTCTCTTCTTGAACCAACTCGAATTGTATTTCTTCAGACTTCAGGTCTTATGGTCAAAATGGGTAACTTGAATCATCAGAGCTAATGGCAAAGTCAATTGACAATTATGACCATGGTCAATGAAGTGATTCGCTCAGCTTTTCATCCCAACGGTCCATGTCTAATTTGTAACTTTGTCTGGTTCACGATTATTGGCTTTACTTGTTGAAGTTTTTTGCTTGTTTATGAAATGAAATGGTTAATAATTGCTAATTGAATTTCTGTTGCCTTTGGCGACAAATCATTTATCTTGATTTACTCGCATTGTGTGTGGGCGTTTGCCAACTTCAGTTGAGTTCAGTTTGAGTTTGAGCTCAGTTAACATTGGCTATTTTTGGCTTTGTTTATCTGCCAGTTGGCCAACTGAACTTGCAACTCGAAATGGCCCAAACGGGACTCATAAATAATCGAACAATGTGGGGCAAAGTAGGTTTTTATCTTTTAAACTTATTTCTAGAAATTCTATTAACCGGAAGATAACTATTACTCATCAATTGTATAAATAAATTAATGTTAAAGTTGACACATCACTTAGCATTTGACAGAAAATTTGCTTAATGCATTGTAAACATTTTAAGAATGTTTCAATAGAGTTTTTTTATACACTTAACATTCAATGCATTTATCACTAAATATTTACTCAATCAATTATCATAGTGTAAGAGACACTCAAGTCCATACAAATATAAATCACTCTATAAACAAAACTGGAATTTACATTATTTAAAATCAATAAATGAAATATCAGCTAGTTTTAGTATCGATTATAATAAGTTAACTGCTAGCTTTAATAATTCAATTAAATTATTATACTTAAGTCTAATTTTATTCATAGTTTTAGCTGTAAAACACCAGTTAATAGGTTAATATAATTTAAATAGATAGAAACAGGATTGTTTGTTTATTAAGTCATAAACTGTACAGCTCTTAACTCATATGGGCAGTTTAGAGATTCAATCTTAAGTGCGCCAAAGTAAAAAAAAAGGTTAACTCTAATGAACTTAGTGCGAAGCTTTTATTTTTACTTTGTAACTCAATGTATTGGCTTTCAATTGACAGTTGGCAAGTTGAGGTACACTTGCGTGTTTTAGCCATGGCAAAAACAAGTTGCTTGTGGCATGCAGCAAATCACATAATGAAATTCAAAGAGCTCGTCTGGAATAACTGAAATACGAGACATTAAAACGACACATTACGTCTCATTGGTGGCATTTTGCAATGCAATCAAATTCGAATTCACACTGCAATTGGATATGTTGACGATTTGAGCTTATGGCTTATAGCTTCGGCAGAGCTGTTTGGCCAGAAGAGCTGGCAAATGGCCAATTCATTAAGCAGCAGCGGCAGCAGCAGCAAGTTGGCAAATTCAAATTGCAGCTGCTAACGATATTAATGCCAGTTGTAAATTCTTTGCGTAATGTGTTAAACTGAAAGATAAAGCAAAAGATACATGTAGTTTTATTTTGCATTTGGCACTGAATCCATATCGATCCGCAATGCATTCTGGCTAATTAAACAAATAAACTAATCTCATATGCCATTTCGGCACGGCATTCTTTACAACTATTGCTAAATGCTTAAAGCTATGCAAATTTGTAAGTGCTGATGTCTAATTTGAATTTCAAACAGGCAAACCTAGCAAATAATAAGTATACGACATGTCCGTACCACTAAAAATATGCAAACTCGTGTGTGTACAATTCTTGTTGTTGTTTTACAACATTTACAAATGCACACTCACACAGTAACACACACACGCAGTGCTGTCACGAAAAAATTGATAAGTAAACTTTGTGCCTGGCAATTAACACTTGACGGCACACGCTGCGTATGCGCAATGTCTTCGCCTTTGTAATTTAACGACAAGAAAACAGCATAAAAACAAAAAAATAAAACAAACCAACGAACAAACGTTTTTATGACCGGTCCCATATCATTATAGTGTTCCATGAGTCTTTTGTTGAGGGCGTTGCCGCTTAGTTTAATTTTCCAAAATTTAATTAAACATGTCTCTTGTTGGCCTGTCTCTCTCTTCAATTGGGCATAAATCATGTGCGAGTGACGCAATCGCCTTATTCCGTCATGTGCCATTTATAGCTGTAGTTGTGTGTGGGTAGGCGTGGCTCAAATTCGTTTCATAGTTGACTTACCAATGGAACTGGAAACGTAACTCAGGCATCAGGTGAAACTCCTCAAAAAATAAAAGGGAAAAAACGAAAACTTGATTTACATAAGCTTTGACTTTTGAACTTAAAACTAAGAGGTCTTTCTTTGTTCTTAAATTTTACAGATGCCTGCGGACTGTCGGATGTGACACACATTGAATCCCTGCAAGAGAAATCCCAATGCGCCCTCGAGGAATATTGTCGAACGCAGTATCCCAATCAGCCTACGAGGTTTGGCAAATTGTTGTTGAGATTGCCCTCCTTGCGTACCGTCTCCTCACAAGTAAGTTTAGCTTAATAAGAGTTTAAAAGTTTTAAGTCAAATTTGTAGTTGGGTCATAAATTTAAACTTGTCTTTAAGTTTCTTAACACTGAGATACGTAACTTTCCTTCTCTAACCATTTTTCTTCATTTTATTTTTGCGTTTTCCTCTTAACCAGGTCATTGAGCAATTGTTTTTTGTGCGTCTAGTCGGAAAAACACCAATCGAGACGCTGATACGCGACATGTTGCTCAGCGGCAACAGTTTCTCTTGGCCCTATCTGCCTTCGATGTGACACACAATGTGGCGCCAATTGACAACAACTTGATCATCAGCCGCAGCTGTGGCGGCCGCTGTGGCAGCCAATCATAGCAACACTACGCTCAACATCAATCCCTGCAACAACATCACTGGCAACGGCAACGGCAACGGCATAGGCAGCAGCAGCAACAGCAGCAGCAGCGGCAGCAGCAATAGTGCCAACAGCAGCAATATCAGCATTAACAACGGCAGTGTCGGTATCGGTGGTGGAGTCGGTGGTGGAGTCAATGTTGTTGCTGGCAATCATAGCCTTGATCACAGCAATGTTGCTGTCATGCATGCAACATACGGCGGCAACAACTGCGGCAGCAGCAAGCATCAACACATTTGCAATCAGCAAATCAACAGCTACAACAGCAATAACAACAACAACAGCATCAGTAACATGAATGCAAGCGGTTTCCTTGGCGCCGGCTGCAGCAGCAATGGCAGCAGCAACGATTATTTGGCCAATGCAACTGCTGCATATGTGACACCAGCAACATCGGCACTATCAGCAACAACAACAATGCCAGCCAATGTGAATACAAGCACAATGCTGTCTAATTACTGCGATGCTGCCACTATGATGATGGCTGCTGCCGCTGTCAATGCAAATCAGTGCCTGCAACAACACCACCAGCGACTGCTGCTGGCCAGTAACAGCAGCAGCAGCAACAGCAGCAGCAGCGGCAACGGCGGCGGCCACAACAACGAGCATCTGACAATGACCAGTGCTTCGGCAGCGGTAATGGCCTCCTCCTCGTCCTCAGCGGGTTCGCTGTCATCGGCATCGTCGACACCGACAGCAACTGCCGTCGCGACTTCGCAGCAGCAGCAACAACAACAGCTGCAAGAACAACAACAACAACAGCAGCAGCAACAGGCACTGCAGCAACAGTCGCTGCCATCGCCGCCAAATTTAATCGATATTAGCGAAGTTCCTCTCATTGTGGATGTCAAGTAGTGTAATTATTTATGCATATTGAAAAAAAAGCAAAACTAAAAAAAAAAAAAAAAAAAAAAATTTCTAATGAAAAATGTAAAAAAAAAAATACAAATCGTGTAGCTTAATTGTTTTAAAATCTCCTTTAGTTGTTGTCTCTTGTAAATAAACAATTTCAACTTTCTCCCAAAAAAAAAAAAAAAAAAAAAAAAAAAAAATCGAAATGTCTTGTTAAAATCGCCAAACTGCCAAATGGTTAAAGTTGATCGATTCTGGCCAAAACTTGAAAGCGTTTAACGTTTTTAAGTGTTGCCAATTGAATGTATGGCAATTAATTCTCTAAATGTATCTGTATCTGTATCTCTAACTCTAACTGTAAACTGTATCTGTATAATATTTAAAGGCACTGAGTTCTACTTAATTTTTAAAGGAAAAGCAAAAACTAAAAGGTAAAAATCTTTCTAAATCCCCAAGAAATAACAAAACAAAATGAAAAAGACACTGTAAATGTATGTTAGGAAAATATTTATCTGTTTCTTATAGCATATATATATATAAATATAACCCAAATGAAACCTATACATAGTTACCTACTTACTATGTAGATTTATAGTGTACTTTATTTACTTTACTCTCCTCCCAGTGGTTTGCAGAATTATACCAAAAATATATTTTTACTTTATGTGTGGCAATTATTTTGTGTGTGCTTTAGCAATTTTATTTTACTTTAAGTAAAATTTAAATATAAATTTTAAACTATGTAAATGTAAATTTTAAATCAAATTAAGAAATGCAAAAAATAAAAAAACTATAAAAATATAAAGCAAATTCTCAACTGCTCCAATCGAAGTCATATCTCAAAGATATGTCAATTTTGAACAATTATGAAAAATATATACAAAATTTAGCTAATTTTTTATTATTTTTATATCATATTTAATAAAACGGGCAATACCAATTCAGTGCAAGTTTTCAGTTTATTAAACGATCTTTTAGACTAAGCATTATTTTATTTATATGTATAAATATAAACGTTTTATATATTTTATAATAATAAAAATTGCGTTTTTAAAGAACATTTTTCTTTGTTTTAATTTACTTTTAACAGGAATCATTGGATACTTTTTTTATTATAAACTGCAGCCAAAATTGTTGTAAATAGATTTGTGTGATACACTTTTAAAATATTATCAAAATAAAACATATTTATATATACCAGAAATAATTTCAATGCGATCGCACAATATTTATTAAAATTAAATTTGTAAATAAAGTAGTTCATCAAATATGGTAATTAAATAAAATACAGTTACTTAATGAAAGTCAGCTAATGAGCACGTGTAAATACAATTACTTAAGTCGTTTCAAGCAAAAATTTGTAAATTAATTCACAATCAATGTCAACGAAATGGCAAAATGATTGAAATACTTACAAATAGTCGGGACAAGTGCAAGTGCAAGTGCATCTAATATAAATCAAGTACATAATCAAGTATGTATATACATATATATATATATATAGTAATTAAATATTTCTTCTTATCACAGTTGATAGTCCTTATTGAGACTCAGCTGCAAGTGTGTGAATGTATATATAAGCAGGTTTGTGCAATTGACATCATGTTGATTGCTGTAATCAAGTAAATGTTTAAGTATTGAACAGAATAATAATAAAATAAAAAAAAACAATATTCTGTTTGTTTTTGATAATTTCGATATGAAAACAAAGTGTCAGTTAAATTAATTTTATTAAATAAAAAAATATAAATATATATAAACACATAAAAGCAACACAATTTCTTGATCACCGTGGGGACTAAATAACATTAAGTACAGGTCTAAAAAACTCTTCAGCAAGTAGACACTTTCATCTCGATCCGTTGTAATAGCATGTGTTGAAGCTAAATAATAAATGTACAAGTCATGCTCCAAGTCAAACGCGATCCCAGCTGTGACCCCTAAACAAATGACCCTCGGCTTGGGTCCAAAGCTGTAGACGGTGCCAGTGCCAGTGCCAGTGCTGGTGCCGTTGCTGATGGGGGCATGGCAATTACCTGAACTGCTCCAAAATTGCCAATAATGAGACATGCAACTCGCGCGCTTAGCCTCTGTAATGGATTGCCATGGATTGGTATCAATTGCAGGTCAATTTCTCAACGCCATGAATACGATTTTGGTTTCGGAAAGAGCGAAATTTCACGCGCCGACAAGATAATCGTCGCACATAATGCCGGGATTCCCTAGTTTCCCTCTGGGCTCCAATAGGCTCCGGTGCTGGTACTGGTACTGGTACTGGTGCTGGTGCAATGAAGGATCGATCGTGCAACGCAGACAGCGTGTTGCCAGTTGCAAAATGTACAAATTGCGGCTGAGTTTGTGGGTCTGGCTGCTTTCCGAATGACAAATTAGATATCGAAAACAACATTTTGATCGACAGGCGATCGCCACCGATCGGCACTGGCATTGAGAATGGAGAATCGAGAAACGCGAAACCAGAAACGCGAAACGAGAAACCCAAAATATACGAGGAGTAGGACAGCACTTAAATTGCTGCTCGAACCGTGAGCCGAAAATTGCTTGAAATAAGGAAGGCATTTTGCGGTTTTGGCCATAGCGTATCCAAAGGAGTTGATGAAGGTGTTGATTTGATTACTTTTATGTAAGCGGCCCAAACAGACAGTCAGGCAGACTCACTGACTGAGATTCAGATTGTTGCCAGAGATCTCAAATCTGCTGCAGTTGAACATATTTCTCAAATCGTGATCGGGCTAATTTTAGATGGATGAATTCCATGTTGCAGTTGGAGTTGCAGATGGAGACGTAGTTGGAGTCTCAGTTTGTGCCTTCAATTGTGCCGCCGTGCACAACAACTGTAACTCTGCACATGCCCCGCAGCCAATATCTAAATGTGAAAAATGATTTGACTTTAATGGTCGCCACTGAGTGATCATCGGATGATCTGATCATCTGCCCGCTGCCTTTACCTCTACCTTTACCTTTACCGCTGAAGGTGTTAAAATTTTGTGACCAATTGGCCCGATAATCCACAGCGAGCTTGTTATTGCTCTTGCCACCTTCGACAAGGCTAAAATCTCAGCTAACGGTTGCAACTGCAAACTTTAACTATTTTGCATGCCTTGGATGTCTTGGATGCCTTGGATGCCTTGGATCAGTGTCTGATCTAGGCAAATGATTGATTCGTTCTGCGGTTGGGAAACGTGGGAATTTGGCTTGAAGAATTGGAGGTGTGGCAGCGCACTACTTTTCGTACAGGAAAATCATTATCTTTATGAGCTGTAAATGAGTTACGGAAAATTAGTGGTATTATATAGTACTCACCATAGCCTAGAGTTGACCACGACGGATTGTATAATATGTGGCATATCATCAAGCTAAATTACTTACTTCTCTGGCGTTAACTTGTCGTAACAAATCAAGTTTATTATGTTGTTAACAGTCTGGTTTGAGTGCCAGTAGAAATTGCTTTAAGTGTATTTTATTTAAAATTAGTTTTAAATTAGAAAATTTTCTAATTATTTTTGTAAGAAGATGTAAGTGTGTAAGATGTTAAAAGTAGACAATAATAATATTTTTTAAGATTATAAAGTGGGCAAATTAACAAGTTAAATCAACTTTTAATAGTTTAAATTCTTATTGGTTATACAAATAATTTTTTTTTTTAATTTAAAGTTAATATACTGAGTAAAAAATAACCATAACACAAACATATATCTGTTTTTAGTTTTTATTATATCTATAAAACTATTTTTTTTTTAACATAATAAATTTTAGTTAATTTATAAAAGACTTAAAACAATTTCTAGCTAAATTCTTGAACATATTTATAACTGAACAATAGAAAGAAAAATGACAAACCTAAGCCAACTACTGTGTGTGGTGCTTACAACACAGTGAACTGTGGTGGGACAGACACAACAACATCAAAATACACACACACACACACACACACATGCTGTGGTTTAAGCATGCACAAAGCCGTCACAAAGACCCAAAGATATTAGTGGGCATTTTTCAATCCTTTGACGATGCTCAAAATAAAATATTATTTCGCGCGTTAATACGCAAAAATAAGCAACTGGTTGGGTGGCAGGTCGCCGACGCGGCAAGGCGGGTGGGCTACATGGGAGCATGGTACTACCAACAACAACAAGAATACAGGCAAACTTGCAACAGCCAAGACCGCTGTCTCAGTCACCTCCAACTTCTTGGAGGTGTTGTTGGCCAAGAAGTTATGATGGGAGTTGCGAGCCGAGTCTGGGCAATTGCAACGTGAATTTGTGACTCGTTAAGAGCGCGTGGCAATATGGTCGCAAAGGGGGTGAACTAAGGGGGGAAAAGTGTATGGGGGGGAGTGAGTTTTGAACACCATGGGTGGGCTCATGGCCAAGATGCAGAAACGCAAAACACTTTTGACAATTTGTACTTGTTGCTGGAGCTGCTGTGCGTTATAAATTATCCAAAATAGAAATAGTATTCAATTCTCCTTTCTTTTCAGCTGGCATGTGGTGTGAAATATGTGTAATTGGAAAACAAATTCCAAATGCCTAATTTATGACTTTTAAAATTGCAAGATATTTATTATTTGTATCTCACTTCACTTCACCTCTCTCTCTCTCTGTTTGTACCCCACAATCAAGACGGGGGCATGGGGTGTGTTGGCACTGCTAATTAAATTATGAAATACGTCTAGGACAAAAGGCAAACATAAGGACAACATGAAGGACAAAGGGCCACATGTCCAAAAAATCTCTGCGTATTCAATTTCATGTAAATTGTCGTAATGTGACAAAAAGGGAAACACATTTCAATGACAGATACACGACACAGACCACATACCCTTTCCAACGATGAAGGCGCTGATGTTCCTAATGAAATTGGACACCAGCATTGTACCATTGTAGCCCCCGTAAACCCCTCAACCCCTCTACCACGTAAACCCTTTGGCCATTTGGCTAAATAAATTAATGTATCGTGCGCATGTCGGCAGAAAAGAGACGAAAGACGAGAGAAAAGAGCAGGCAATGAGATGTTCTGGAGATATCAACCCAAAATTATGCAAATCGAAGACTGAGTCTGAGTTGTCGGCCGCATATGCAAAATGTTTAACCCTTAATTGGCCCATACGTCGGTCGGTGCGACATTTTGTGGCCACATCCACCGTTCACCTATCGCTGACATTGATAGCCATCGCGCCAGATTTGAGATACACTCCCAGCCCGGAGGCGACAGCAACTTTTTCAATTATCCAACTGAAACAGAAACAGCAAATGCAACTTTAGCTTTTTCTCTCTATCTCTTTCTTACTCTCTCACTCACTCTCACTCTATCTGCCTCTCTCCCGGCGTTGGCGTGAATTATCTGTGCAAACAGCCAGTGACAGGCGTTGAATTGCCACAGTTCTCTCGTTTTATGGCTCGAACTGTCCAGTCCAGTCCATTCCCGTCCATTCCTGTCCGTTTCTGTCCAGTGGCACTTTGTCGCATAATATGTTAATCAGCGAACCCACATGACAGCGCAGCATTTGTGGCTTGAGTTGCAAATCAAATTGCGGGTGGTTGGCAATTTAGCCACAACAATACGATATGTGGGTGGCATTTTTTCACTTTTTTTCTTCCTTTTTTTTTTGATTATGGCCGATTACTCACCATTCAGCACTCGTTTAGCAGCAGACAGAAATTGGAGTGGCGATTACAGAGTTAGTGGAGGGACAGTTATCAGTGGTAACGATACAATAATAATGTATAACTTATGATATATTCATTGCAGTTAACTAAATTCAGATCGAAAACATATAGCAAATGATATAGCTGTTTGAAAATTGTATGCAATGCGAGCGCCTTAAAGTACGCAATAACTTTCAATTCAATGGTAAACTTAAGTAGGGTTTGGACATCTTACCATCTCTGAGAACGACAAAAAGTACCCTAAACTAACTCCTCATATGAAAAGGAATATGGAAATAGCTGATGATACCCCTTTTCAGGCACTCTCAGTGGGTATAAAGCATAAATATTTATACGCAATCTGTCGCTTACAGTTACAGCAATGGATTTAGCATACCTATATTTAATCTTACGTTCCCTGCTCCATTTATTAACTGGTTTGCACAATGCAGCAAATAAAAACCGAGGACGAAGCGTGTTTTTGGCAATAAATTGGCATTTAAATTAATACAATTTGAGTTATGTGCCTTTGGGATGCAGCAAGAACAACAACACCAACAACAAGTAGAAGAGGAACGATGGGGGCCAAAGGCAAAACGTGGCACTGAAAGGCGCAACCTCCCACAGAGTAATTTTCAATCAAAATCGCACATCCGCGAAATTATCATGAACTCAGCACAAACACAAAAAAGAGGTGAGTGTGTGTGTGTGTGCTGGTGTGCGTGTTTGTGTGTGTGTACCTGGAAGATTATCAAATTGATTCCAATTAACACTTGCCACTGCATCAAAGTTCTTGCCACAACACAAACCTTATAAATATTTTACCATTTTTACGGTTAACAGCCACAAAGCCAAGTGGGAGAGGGGGCCAAGACTCGTCGGAGAGGGGGCGAATGGAAAACAAGTTTATGGCGGCGACCCTTTTTTACACCAATCCCCAAACTGCGAATAACGCACATAAGTTAAGCGCACTTTGTCGTTGTTCGTAATTCGAATTGACAAACGCCCCTACAGTGGGGGGTGGAGGCATGGTCGGTCTCCGAATTGTCCAGCTCCTCCAGGTGCGCTGGTTTTGGTGCTCTGAACCAGCACAGAAATGATAAATATTCCATAATTTCGCTTGGCATTCAATTTCGATTTGTGTGACACATAAATTACGAATTAACGCTTCAAGCTCAACGCCATGCAACACGCAATGCAGCCCTGAAGAGGGAAGGGATCGGAGCAGACTGTGCAGCCCTGGGGCGGCTTTTCGGGTCACGGGTGGGCAGCGAACGCATTGTGCGGCATTTTTTCGATCAATTTGCTAGTTGCCCGACCTATAAATCAAGCTAGCTATTTTCCTGCTTCTTTTTCCTCTAAAAAAGTGTGTGTAGAAAAAGCTATTAGTCTTAGAATTTTAATCAAATTACGCATGAATCTTTGAAGATTCTAGATTCTATCTAGATATTTTATTATCGGAGCAAGAAACTATTTTTCCAAATAAAACACTCAAATAATTTTTAAAAACTCCGATTGCTACGCCAAGAAACTCACATTTTTATCTATTCAACAAATCCGAAATACTTAATTAACTTGAAAATTTATCAAGTTTATTATGAACTGAAATTCATTAGCGAAAAGTGGAAATAAAAGACCTGTAAAAGTAAAGACAAAATAATTTTCTTAGAAAAGGATTTCCTGTCGCTTGGCAAGGAACTTCCATAGTAAGCCAAGAAATAGCCTGTGGAGGAAAGTAACAGTAAAAAAGAGAGGAAGAGAGAGAGCGAGAGCAAACGAAGTTCAAAAGTGGCATTAGGACTGCCTGCAATGGGGCATACGAAAAGTGAAAGATACGCACAAAAGATGATTAATAATCTCAAAGACACACACTCTCTTCGCTCTCTCCTCCTGCTCTTCCTCTCTACCTCGTCTCAAGCAACTTGGCTGTCATGCATAAAGAAAAGCTCGCGGAAAATCTGCACTTTCCCCTGGACCAGACACAAGACAAATGTCCTTGCTGCGTGGTCTGTTTTACAGTTAATTTAAGTTGACAGCGCCAAACGGATGCAGCTTCAGTCTGTGCTTTCCCCTTCCCCCGCTTGCCCTGCTCTCCCACAGTTCTCCCCACTTTTCCTCGGTTCAGCTCAAACCATTGAAAATGCTGATTTTGTCAACTGTTCACCGCTGATAAAATTATTAGCTTGTCTTTTGTTTCACTCACACCACAAATTTTTCTCGCATTTTCCGCGCATTTTTGTATTAATATGCAAATTTTTGGTTAATTTTGTTGTTTCTGTTTTAATCAGCGGCCAAACAGGGCGTCGCTTTTTGGCCCCGTCACAGGACCAAAAAAAGTATATCCAAAAACCACCCACAAACTCACAGCACTTCCACCACTCGCACTACTCACCCACATCCTGTCTAGCGGTTGCACTTGGCTGATGATGTATAACCTTGGCGTATGTTTTTCGACCATCCACGAACTTGGCTTTAATGCCCACAGCCATTTCCATGGATTAACAGTTTCTAGCGGTGTCTTAACCTGCGGACACATTTTTAATTTCCAGCTACTAATTGGAGCACATAATTGTGGTTTCATTTTTTTCATTTTTGTAATTACCTAGCGGAAGAAATGTTTGATTGTTTTCATTAAAAAATTTATAATTTTATTTAGAAAGAAGTTTTTATTTAATTTGTGTTCTTCAATAGTGCTTTGGGAAATTATAATGTTGATTTTTTGAACACTAAAGCTCAGTTAAGATCTCAATAAAAAGTATTAATAATTTTAGTATTTTAATAGTATATTTATAATATTAAAAGTCAATGTCTTTAATAAAATGATAATTTTACTAATCGTAATTACAACTAACTTTTCTAACCATTGCGTTTAGCTAATAAGATAGTTAGTTACAATTAAAAATTCAAAGAATTCTAGTTTTAGGACTTATACTTGTTAATTTTATTATTTATACAGCTAGTTAATAAATTTTATTTATATAATTTTATGTAATTCTTTTAACTTACAATTTTATAGCGAAACTATTGTTTCTTTTTTGGGTATTACCGACTTTATGATGCCTACTTGAAGTTTATCTACCTAATAGATGTTGGTGTGTGTGATTATCCAGCATATAAGCACTTGATAAAACGCGACTTTGTATGAACCAAGTCTCACATAAAAGACATAAACAATTAAACTCATTTGACGATTAATTACGAGCCGCTTCTAAATCGCGTGCCGAAGTCGACACCGACGTCGCCGACGCTGCCGGCGACGTTAGTTCAGCAAAATGTGTGCTATCAAAACAACAAGAACAACAATTATAATAATAACAACAGCAATGGCTGCTGTGTGGTGCTACTGAGCTGTCGGCTGTGTGCTCTTTGCTGTGAGCTCTGAGCTGTGTGCTGTGATGTGGTTAAAGTACAAATTCATTTGCTGCTAAAGACACTGAGGCGATCGGAACTTGCATGTCGTGTCATAATCTTGATGAATGCATAATTGCATGCCCGACATGCGGCAATCTCGCGAACCTCCCATGCCCACGACAGCCCTGGCAGCCCTGGCTAGCCCAACGTGGCAATCCGGCATCTTTCAATCCTACCCCAACGCCACCCGCACCAATCCAAGTCAGCTTATTGCTGTTACGTGTGCTTGGCCAAACGTTGTTCCCAACTAATGGGCTTAAATGTCAACCAGCATAAAGTGAGAGCAGTGTCTAAAAGGGGGGAAAAGGCACAAAAGGGGGAAACTGAAGCATATCTATTTTCAAAATATTTTCATATACTTTAATAGAGAAAATTTCAAATTTTCTTCATGCAATTAATGAATAATACGTCAATTAATTAAATTGGAAAAACCCACGAAGCACCCAAAATTTTTAACCACCATCATCAATGGTTAGCTGACCTAAATTATTCAATTCATTTTTATTTATTTTTAATTTTTTGATTTGTTGCAATATTTCCCCACACTAAGTGCAAGCAGTATGCCACACTCACTAGCTCTCTCTCTCTCACTTGTTACGTTCAAAGATCGAGTCAAATGTGGCAAAGGGGTCTCCTCTTGTTTGTATAACTATTTATTCTAATTTGACCCGCTTATTGGAAGCCAAAGTAACATTCTCATATTGGGGTCGATTTGCTCGGTTCCGATCTGTGGTACAAATAGACATGAGAGAAATGAAAGGGGGATCTGCCCGTTTACCCCGTTTTTAATTGCTCTACCAATGTCGCTCGATGCTCTTAAATGATGAATCACTTTTTCATTAAAATTTGACTTTGAGCGTGACCCTCATGTTGTTGCCGTTGACTTCTATTGGGCTAATATGAGTAAATATCTCTTGAATGGTCGGCCCCATTGATAAGTCGAACATTGGAAAATATTATTTTATGTGAAAAGTTGAGTAACTGTCACAATTCATTCATTCGTTCACATTACAAAAACTATTTGTAAAAAGTCAATTTAAGATAGCAGAATATGCAGTACACACAACTTAAAATACTATAATGTATCAAGATCTAATAAAATAACTGATATCTAAATCAATGAATTATTTTCTATCGATTAAATTTCTCTTTCTAGCTATGAAAGTCTACTCAAAACTCAATTCTAAATTTAAATGTAAATATAAAAGATAACTAATTCTTAGCGCCGTTAAAATAATACTTAATTTGATTTAACAAATTTACTATCTCAAAGACAAACTCGTGATAAAGATAAAGCCAAAAACGTTTTCACATATGTATTTTTAGCAGCTGAAAGTAAACAAACCGTACATGGTTCTTGTCAACAAATTCGTGCTTAATGAGTGGAGCAAAAAAAGAAAAAGCTGATATAAAAAACCGAGCAAATATAATGAAGCAGAAAGCAATTAGAACATTTGGACACCTGAAAAAGAAGAGCTGATAAATTAAATGTATTTAAAGGCAGTTGAAAACTGTAAGAAGACACTCGAGTTCAAAGTTTACCTGAGAGAACAGCTCAAATTTCCTAAAGTGTTTAAAATGAGAGTAACAAGTTTTATTTTACTTGGCCTACTGGGCTGTGTATTGGTCAGTGGAGCTGAGGAAACATCAACAACGGAGAATCCAGTAACGAACTCCACCTCAAAGGACACAACATCGGTGGTTACCACAGAGAATTCAACATCCGCAACTTCGACAACTGAATTCAGGACTTTGATACAACCAGATAACGAAAAATCCATTCAGGATATGCTGTCTACAAGTGTATCTGCTTTAACTGAGTCAAATAATTTACTTAGTACAATTAAAGATGATGTTTCTGTGTTTTCGAGCAGCGTAACGAATCAGATGCAGAGTTTGAATAGTCTTACATCTTTGGAGTCACAGTTGGCCAACACTAAGTACCTCCTGCAAAATAATTCACTAAGTGTCAAGCCAGGCCTTAGCCAACACTAGCTACAGTATTGAAAACAACACAGATGTGTCTATTTATATCATCGAGAAATTTGCCAAAGAACAGCTGGAAGCTAAGGATCATATAATCAAGCTGCAAAACAAGCTCAACGATTACCAGAAAAACATCGTCGATACTTCTAAGTTTATCGACAACAGTATTGTCCTATTGAACTCATTGGTTTCTCGTGCTGTTTTACCGAAACTTGATAGTCTGAAAACCCAATTTAACAGCGTAAATACTTCTCAGAACAACATTAATGCTGAACTTCCCAATATTGCAGTCATAAGCACATTAAACAAGGAGAGTATCGATAAAATAAATGATTTGGATCAGCAACTGTCTTATCTGAATCTTAACAAGGACACTGAACTGAAGAAGGTCACCGATTCCCTAAAGTATTTGGATCCGAAGAACTTGACAGTAATTGCCAATACTCTACAAGATTTGAGTATTCAACAAAAACGCATTGATTTGGACTTGACAGTTTATGATAAGTTCAGGAAATGCTCCCCAGGAAAAGCAAAGAATTCCACCCAAAAAGAGACTTCAACCAAGAAATATCAATTGGATTGTACCCAGAAAGATTATTCAAGTCCTGATTATGCCACCAAGAAAGCGACTTATAAGATATCCGACACAACAACTGAAGTTTATTCAAAGCCTCAGGTGCCAATTAATTACTCAAAGTCTCCCAAACCAAACTATCAGTCTCCAAAATGGAGTTCTGCTGATGACTACGAAGAAGTCTATGAAATTCAACAGCCAGAAACTAAAACATAAACTGGTTACAACTTAAGCCCGAAAATCCTCAGAAGGTAACTTATTCTGCTCCAAAAACTAAACCTCAGGAGCCAATAAACTACTCAAAATCTTCCGAACAAAGTTATCAGTCCCCAAAATGGAATCCTACACAAGTATACCAAAAAGAGGTCTATGAAGTTGAACAGCTAGCAGCTGAGACATATGGCTATAAAGAACTTAAGCACGAAAATCCCCAAGAAGTAACTTATTCGATTCCAGAAACTAAACAGTATTACGACAATGATAAGGCTCATGATTTGATTAAGTCACTGGAAAATCAGCCGAGCATAGTTATGAGGGAGGAAGTGTCATTAGGGAATAATATATATAAAACTGAGGAACTGCAATCGGAAGATATATCTATTGGCTACAACAACAACAATAACGATTACTACAATTACGGTGCCAAGTACAAATTTCAAGCTAATGAGAACCATGATTTTAACAAGAAAGAATTTCCCCAAAAACTATACAACAACAAGAATCAGAAATCAACAAAATACTACGGATATTCCAGCGCTTATGCTGAAACTCCAACGTCATCAAGCTCAAACTGGGTTGAAGCATATTAAAATAATTTAATCATCAAATTTATAAATTTTTTAAAACATGTATTTATTCAAAAATCTTATTGCACTATTTATATTTCAAGAATACTTTCAATAAAATTTATTTATGCAACTGATAGAATTTTCTTTAAGCCAAATAAACTTCAAGCCAAATCGACTACAAATTGTACCAGGCAAATATGCCAACTATTTGGTGGCTATCAATTTACAGACAAGAGCAGACCGTGAAGCTGCTGAAAGGGAACTGATACGCGGTAAAAGAGTGTAGAGGGGGGAAAGGAAGGTTCAAGGGGAGGTGGCAAGTAGACAAAAGTCGAGAACAAGCGCAACTTGAATAAACCTTTTAACATACTTGTAGTTACTAATTCCAAGCGACAAGCGACACAAACCAAAAACAAAACAACATTTTTCATTTGTTTTTATTGTTTGTATTTGTTGTTGGCCAACAGCAGGACATGGCCAGAACAAAGTTGTATCAACAAAACTGACCAAATCACTGCCAATGTATCTGTATCTGGCTACCAAAGTAGTTGCTGTTGTTGTTGTCGTTCTTGTCGTTTTTGTTTTGCCAACAGATGCTATTCGAAGGTGTTGCCAGTTCAGTTTAAGGCCAGTTCAGTCCACTCCAATCGAGTCCCGCATGAATCGGCGGCTATTCAGTTATACAGGGTTCGACATTCATGTAGCAGAGGATTCAGGCACACGACCGTTTTTGGCACAAGCGGTGCAATAAATTATCAGCTGAATAGAGTGAGAGTGGGAGAAAGATACAGTGAGAGAGAGAGAGAGATGGAAAGGGAGTCAAAACAAAGGCACAAACACTTCAAATCGAGTTGAAGTGGCCCTACGAAAGAGATGGCAACAAAGCACGCACCCAACCAATTGACGACATAAAAGACCAAACAAAACAAAACTCGACTCAAAATGACCAGAAGTATGCCCAAAAAGCAAAATCGTACAAGACAAAATGCAACAACATAAACACTGACAACATGCTGCGACCTTAAGCTGTATCTGTAGCTGAACCTAAATCTGAACCTGGCTCTTTACTCTCCACACTCCACATTTTGCTCTCCATACTCTGCTCTAACTCTTACTGGGTTTTTAAGAGCCGGGACGGAAGCAGCCGCACAGTCGTTCCAATGACAACTTTGAGGGCAAAGTCAATGAGCGCCTTTCTGCTCCCAGTTGTCGTCTGCTGCTACCAAAATATTTAAAAACCCAATACCAGTGAGAGGGGACAAAAGGATCCCGGCGCGTTCCACATCAAAACATGAATACAACGACAGCTAACAAAACTCTCAACATGCGTTGAAATGCTAAGAAATATTTTTACTGCCCTCGGAAGGGATGGGAAGCGAAGGGAAGAGAAGAGGAGGACTTGAAACATGCAACGACTCAAAAGATTCTTGACCAATAAAAAGAGTAACAACTAAGAATAAATAAATACTTATATAAATCTGCAAGGTGATGGCAATTAAATACCCTGTAACATGATGATAACTAAAGTAGAGCAGCTTTAAAGTTGAGAGTTAATATTGAAAGTATAATTAAAAAAATATTTGCGGAAATAAATAATTAGACAAATTTTAATAAATAAAACTAAAAATAAATTATATGATTAAATTTTTTAAAAATATTTCCATTACAAAATAACATATTACATATATAAATTTTTATGAAGAAATTTTAAAAATGTTAATTATTAAGAATTAGTTAATTTCTCTGAGATTGCCATCAATATTCTACCGACTCAATTTAATCTCAACCTTAATTATACCATTTATTTTGTAAGATGATACAGTATAAACAAATCTTTAGCTAAACTACTTAACCATATTCGATTCATGTTGTTGTATTTACATTGATGACTTTTTATCTTTGTTTAAAACTAGTTACAGATTTATTATATACATAAACCGTTTTCAGATTGGATTTTATCTTGGACTCAGCGGCAGCTAACGAAATCCTTTTAGTTGCTTCTTTTATAGTTAGTTACTCACATGATTGCTTAAAAGTCTGGGGTAAAAAAACCTATTAAAGATAGATAATAATGAGAGTAGAACAATAAGCAAAGTAATTTAAAAATCACTTGCAGATTGGCAACAAATGAGTTTGGATTTTAGCACCAATATAACCTGGCAGCATATTTGATTCGACCACAAATAATAGCAACAATACACACAAAATGCTGTACGACTGCAGTAGAAACAGTTGAGACAGTAGAGAGAAGGCTCTCATGAGAGCAGCATGTTCCATGGCCCATTGCTTCATGCTGTGCGCGATTCATGTTTGGTGATTAAAGTAAAGTTCGTAAATTTACAGTTTTCATCAAAGAGGCGACTTTTAGTGGACTGGACTCACCTTTTCAGTGCACAACAGCGCAGAGTTCAGCCCAGGTGACTGTGACGTTGACTCTGGACTCTGACTCTGGCTCTAGCTCTTACTCTGCTCTTACTCTGGCTCTTGCTCTGACTCTTACTGTGACTCCAACATCAGCTCTAGCTCCAACTTCGACTCTGACTTTGACTTGGCTTTACTCACACTTTTACAGAGATACTGACTGGGGTGCTCGCTCCTTTGGCTTTTCTAAACTGATTTCCAGCAATAAGCATTAGTTGAAAATTGCAATTGTTTTTTAACACCCTGTACTTAAAAGGTATAGAGAGTTAATGAAGTTTGTGGGAAAATAATATGAGAATTCGAGGAGGGAGGCAGGGAGGCAGGGAGGCAGGGAGGCCCTTAATACGACTTGATATAGAAGTTGTTTTTAAGGTAACTCCAAAAAGCCAAACATATCGTAATTAATATCAATTTTTGACCAAATCAGCTTCTTATATTTAATATGTGGCATAAGAGTAATAAGCTTAACAACTTTCTGGATTATCTGACTATAAATTAAATATAATTTATTCTACAAAGTTGAAGTACAGGGTCTTTTAAAGTCGACTTGCTAGACTGTAGCTTTTTTTCTCTGTTTTGTTGAGTGCAGCGGGAACTATATGCTCCGCACCGCGGGGGAGTGCCTAGGCAGCCCAGGAGTAGGCCCAGACTCAGACTTGGGCACGATTCGAGTACAGGCACATCATCAACTTGGTCGTCGTAGTCGTCATCGACAGCGAGACTCAGCCCCCAAAAGAAATCCAATTGTATTTAACGAATTTTTGAGTAACCAAAAGCATCTGTGGATCCAAATGGCGATGGCGATGGCGATGCCGACGCGGAAAACTGCCGACTGCCGACTGCCGCCTGCTGCCTGTTGTTGGCCCATTCGTTTGGCCAAAAAGGTGCGCTGTGCCGTGAATCATATGGACACCATTAAATGGAAAGTCTTTGGTTTTTGGCTTTAGCAATCAGCAACACGCGTCAATTGCGCTCGCTGTGTGAGACCGCGAGGAAAAGCGGAAAAACTGCGAAAGTTAAGCTGCAAAGGGGGACAATACTTTGATTGCAGTCTTGCTGAAAATCTGGCGGCGATTTTTCGCTGGAAATTCGCACAGATGGGCCAAGATTCCGGATACTGGGTTGGGCTTCACTCTAACTTCGCTGCTTGGTGTGAAACACAGTTTGAATCTTCAACTGATTGTCATTGGCAGCTCAAAAGCTCAAACGCAACCATTAATAAAACCTAATAACAACATTAAAGCCAATATTATTGTTAACAAAAAACTAATCAGAATGCGATAACTGCACTAAAAACTCTGATCAAACTTCAGGTAATAAATGTAATTTAAATTTCACACACACACACACACAGATGCACACCTGTACTCAGGTGTTTGCTGCTCTTGTAATATTACAATGTTGCCGGCAACATTACTTAATTGCATTGCCAAGGATATCACCAGAGTTTGCCTCGCTGGCAATCGATCGTCACGGATTATCAACTTGTAATAGAGCTGCTTTTCCATGTCTCAGTGCTAAATTATGCTCTCTCAGCACAGCACCAAGGGATGCTGTTGTTGTTCTGGTTGTTGTTGTTGTTGCCGTTGTTGTGGCTCGTCGGACAGGTGTTGATTGCCCTGGTCAGCGTCTGGTTGCCAATTTATTGCCAACCGCCGCATCAGTGGCTTCGATTAGAATACGCTTCAACACTGAAGACTGCACCACAGTGATGCTGGTGGTTTGTGTTGCTGTTGTTGTGGTTGTTGTTGTTGTTGTTCTTGCTGTTAGTGATGGCGAACGTGTTGCAAATTATTGCAACTTGTACGTGACTCAAGAACAGCAACAGCCACACTGAAATAAAGTCGATTGACGCAATCCATGGATTCAAATTTAAATTATGCATATGAAACTTATAACTGAAGTATCTGAATATATATTCAATGCAGACTTAGTGATATTCTAAGGCCTCATAAATTGTTATTAAGACTATGATGATGATAATTAATTTAAATAAATCATAGAAAGCTTAAAAAACATTCTATTCTTATAAACATTCTACTAAAACAATAATTTATGCTTATAAATTGTTGACCTTGATTGCCAATTGAGATTTGACCATACAATTATTGTTCATTTGAGAACTTCGTTACTAAAGCTTTAAATTAAATAAATGATTTATTTAAAAATAAAATTCTGATTAAACATTATGTATTCAATAACTACAAAGGCAAATATATATAAAATATTATGAAGTAAATATTAATTAATAAAAAACATTTCCGCCTTGGAAGTAAGATTTATAATTGTCTTAAAACTCTTCTAATTCATTTATAATATTGTTTAGATTTCCACTAGGAACTACTAAATAAGCTTATGATTTATAAAAAGCTAATAAATACTTAGTCATCGTTAGCAATTCGAGTTGTGTTGAACTTTTTCTCTTTTTTTATAAGATAATTTATTTATTATGGCATAAATTCCGGGTTCAATTAATGTCTACTTTGTTTAACTAACAAATTGAACAAACTTTGCAATTGCAGTTCAATTGCAACAACATGACTTTATTTTGTTGCTGTTACTGTTTTATTTTTACTTCTATTGTTGTTGTTGTTGCTTTATGTTGATTGCTGTGGTTGCTCGCATTTGAAGACAATCATTGAGAGCCACATTGAGCCACTGAAACACTGAGTGGTTCAGCGACAACGACAACGCCAACGACGACGACGACGGGCAAAAAAGCAATGCAATTTGCTTAAAATTTGAGTTCAGCTGCGGGTCAAGCAACTGCCGGCTACTGAATTTAACGATGACTTGGGTAGGGGCGGGGCAGAGATGGGGTAGGAACAGGGACAGGGGTAGCAGAAGGGGTAAGGGAGGCGAGGGCGCCACCAAATCTATTTTCATTTCTGTTTCTGTTTTACTTTTTTTTTTTTTTTTTTTTTTTTTGCTGATATCTTAAGTCGAGCACAAAAATTGTTTTTGATAAAAATCGCAAGCATGGAAATTTTTTATTCAAACAATAACGTGCCAAAAGTTTGCTACTGCATTTTAAATATTTATATCTCGAGTTTGGCCCAACCTCACCACCTCATCACCTCCCCCCCCCCTCCCTCTTTTTCGCTCTCCCTGATTCTGCAGCAGCTGGTGAAGTTTTGGTTTTGGGATTTTGTGTGGTTTATAAAATTTGTTGTTGGGCGCACGTTTTAGTTGTAGCTAGCAAAAATTTTTACTTGAACATGAAAAATATCTTGTTTTAGATTTTAATTTGTAGATAGACGACAAGTAGACTTAATTATCATTTTTTGTTTAGGTTTGCTGTGTGCCACATAAATATACTTACTTACATACATAATACATTAGGCAGGTTCGAGGGCGGCTTTCAGTTGCCAGTTACCAGTTGCCAGTTGCTTCATTTGGCCAACTTTCCACGGCTAAATTTCGCCAAGAAACACAGCATAATCATTTCCCAGCAAATCTATGCGCATCTCCCACTCGATGCTATGCAAATGTATCTTGTATCCACCGAATTAAGCTCAAGCAGCCCAAGAATGCCGCTATACTAAGAGCGTAAAACAGAGAGAGCGAGTGCGAGTAAGAGCGAAAGAGAGGGTAGTAGTTGGCAGTAGCTGAAAGCTACTCGTAAGGTAAACATATTTTCCATGTCGATGCCATCGATTGCGTTATGCAAAATATATGCAAATGCCATAAATACGAGCCTCTCGGTTCAGGCCCCAAAAGAGTGACTCTTAAACTGAAGCTCAAGCCCTGGTCTAAAGTGACGCAGCAAAGGAAAACTGTTTTTCACCAGAATCGAATGCTGTTGTTGTTGTTGTTATTGTAACTGTCGATTTTCTTTTTTTTGTTTTTGTTTTTGTTTAAAGCCGCTTTTGATACTCAGCGATGCCAAGATTTGTGAAATTTATCGACCAAGTGATTGGATAGGTGTGGGAGAGTGTATGTATGTATGTGTAACTGTGTGTGTGTGTGTGTGGTTTTAGCATTCTCGGAACGGTAGTTAGCGTCTCAACTTGAATAATCGACGTCTTTGACAACATTTGAATATCGTTTAGTAGTCACTTGCTGTATCCGCAACTTGTGTTCACTGCAAACCAAAATTGAGTTGGTGAAAGAATAAATCTGCAAATCACGAACTTGAACCCATCTGTCAGGAGTTTGTAATTGACCCGAGAATACCAATGCTGCCATATTTAGGTGCCGTTTTCAATGTTAACTCTCGCATAAAGTCATGTAAATAACAATCGAGAAAGTGTGCTGATTCACAGAAAGTCCCAAAAATTAAGTTATTTTTCTCAAGATATAAAAAACAGT
This sequence comes from Drosophila cardini, assembly GCA_018903735.1. Taxonomy (NCBI): domain Eukaryota; kingdom Metazoa; phylum Arthropoda; class Insecta; order Diptera; family Drosophilidae; genus Drosophila; species Drosophila cardini. Next base: position 304,111 of record JAEIGM010000037.1, on the reverse strand, counting down.
TTTGGATATCAAAATAATTCAAAGAGTACTTATTAACACTCTTTATCGGCCGCCTGACGACATCTGTAAAACTATTTTTATTATTTCAATTCAATTCTTAAATGAAATAATGAACAAGAAAGAAAAAAAGTACAGTCGAGCACGCCAGACCGTATCATACTCCCTGCATTTTATTTCCGATTATATGGTTATCCATATTATGAAAATCGGTATAGGGCATTACTGTGGACGACATATCTGAAGACTCTGGCATCCAATCTTCGATTGTTATAACTTTCTGAACTTGGGAGGAGCATTACTATCGATTGGCATCAAAATATTCAATAATAAAATTTTGTCAATTTTTGACAAAATTTCAAGGGTCAAGTCTCATCATAAAATTTGACAAAATGGGTTCGATTTTGAGAATTTTAGATTTTGATTGCGATTAAATCGGCTAGTTGTCCAGAGTATAAAAAGGTATGACTTTTTAAGATATCGCTTCATTTGGCTGAGTTATGATCAGTCAAAGTTGGGAAAATTGTCAATTTTAAATATTAAGCTGTGGACCACATATCTGTCATCCAAATTTGACAAAATGGGTTCAACTTTGAGAATTTTAGATTTTGATTGCGATTAATTCTGCTAGTTGTCCAGAGTATAAAAAGGTATGACTTTTTAAGATATCGCTTCATTTGGCTGAGTTATGATCAGTCAAAGTTGGGAAAATTGGTAATTTTAAACATTGAACTGTGGATGACATATCTGAGGACAAAAATCAAGACTCATCATAAAATTTGCTCTTGCCGTCGCTGAGATCTGTTTGTTCACACATACAGGTGGACAGACAGACGGAAAGGCGGACATGGCTATATCGACTCGCCTTGTGATGCTGATCAAGAATATATATACTATATATACTATATATACGCCTCCTTCTGCCTGTTACATACTTTTCGCAAACCCAATATACTCTTGCAGAGAGTATACAAAATATTTCCTTCTTAAGAGTTGCTACATATTAAAACAAGCATAGTTTAAATTTTACTACAGCTAATAAAAATTTTTAAAATACATAAAATCACTTTGTCTTCTTATATATATGTATATGAATTTTTATCACATTCTCTTCTATTCGAACGCTCTTTGTCTTACTCTGTCATATGCTTGTTTAGTTATTTAGGCTATAAGTTTATGGACATTCGTAAATAGAAAATCAAACCATAAATCTTACACAAATACCACTCAAAAAGCAATAAGACTATTTCAACGCCATTGTGTGCTAAGTAGATTTGGAAAATGCGATACAAATTTCACCATAGAAAACAATTCCGGCTGCCTGGGGACAATGTGATCAGGTCTGGACCGAAGGCATGCGTTGCAGTTGCCGTTGTAGATGCAGTTGCAGTTGCAGTTACAGAAATGCAGCCAATACGCATTTCCATGACAATACGAAGCTACAACGAAGACAAAGCACTGCAGACAGAGGCTAATCTTTGAGGCAAATCACTGGCAAGATGCGAAGGTCTGCGCCATATGTCTCGGATCGTGCCTTGGGCGGGATCGGAAGCCATAGCTAAGATCGGTGACCGTTGTCCAGTTTGGTTGAATCAATTTGTTAGAAAAGTAGCCAGAAATTTAGCGGGAAAAACAAAGGACAAACTACAGGCAACTGGAGAGGCGTGTGACATTTACAAACCTTGTGGGCTACTTAAGATGCCAAGCTACAAGGGTGGATTTGTGACTAGAGTTTCTATGTCCTGTGCCCATTGTGCGGGTGTCGAAATGAATGAGCAAATGGACAGCAAACTGTGCAGGTAATCGGATTGTTCAGCTGAGGTAATTTGTGGGTTTTTAAGGGATCAACATTTAGCCAGCTGCCAAAGGAGATTGTTGCCCATTGCTGCAAACTTATGCAAAAATGCCTCAAAACGAGACGAAAAAAAAAATACAAGAAACTTTAGCACCTCTACGACATCGTAAAGACCCAGCGGGCGGGCAAACTTATCCCTGATCAACGATCACCGATAACTGATCGTTTATCGCCATAATTCCTCTCACCGCATCCTCAACAACATGACACAATTTTCTTCTCCTTTTTTTTTTGTTGGCGGCAGCCGTTGAGGAATGCCAAGGATGAGGAAGCATTTTCGTTGCCAAAAGTGTCACACATGCAACGTCATCAACATTGTCGCAAGCCATGGCCAAAAAACAAACAAAATCCAGTGAAATATAAAAAAAATAAAAACAAAATCAAGATGCATCTGAGCGGCCTCAGCAACAACCACAACAACATGAATAAACACGACTGCAACGAGGCAAACTAAGATGGAGAGATTACTGTTGCTTCTGATCCAAAGGAAGCGTTCGGCCTCTGAACGATTTATCTGATCAGAGGCATCAATAACTTGGCCTATGGCTGACCAATATGCTGAGGTAGCAGGCAACACAGACAACAATATCGATAAGGCCACTGAATTCGCAATTCAGGCAAATATCTTTGATGATATTTTTAAGAAATTTTTCAAGTATTTACTCAAAACTGTAAAGAAATTTTTGAAAGTTACGTGGCTTTAAACTATATAGAATTTGGTCTATATAAAACAATTTTAACTACTAATAATTTTTATTGATTTATAACTTTCTCTTTCATGTGACTTTTAAATTTGTAGCTTTTAAGAAATGTAAAGTACTTGTAAGTTATGTATTTTGAATTGCTTAATCAAGCATTATTCATATGCAAGCATTGGACAGTTAGTAAGTGAATGCGAGTGAGTACATCAATTAAAGCTAATAGAACAATTAAAGAATGCACCCAGAGAATGCAAACAGAGCATAGAAACAAAAGAAAGATCGCCGCTTGTGAGAGTTTTGTAGTCATTCGTCTTTGGCAATTAAGCTAGATGAATAAATAAAATAAACGAATGTGTGAGTGCATGAATAGTTGAATGAGTGCGTGTGTGTATGTGTGTGTGTTTACGTGTGTGTATTCATAAATTCTCAACTCTAATTCACAAGAAACGTACACAGAAATTAGACAAACGGGAGCAATGATGGGATACAATTTCTACATAACTAAATGAGGCAACTGCCGACTGTGGCAAGTGGCAACCCTGGCCGCGGGGTTGAGGGATTGGGGCGTTGCCAGCTAGACAAAGTGCACAAACAGTTAAACGGCTTCAGTGTTGTCAGTTGCAATTGTAGTGCAGTGGTAGTGGCAGTGGCAGTTGCTGCCACCCACTTGTAATTGCTGGCAACAGCAACATGCAATTACTAACAGCTGCTACAAGAACAGACCTCCAAGACATTAACAATTTTCAGTATGAATTATGAAAATTTTAAATCAAGCAAAATGCCAAAGACTTGGTCTAATTAACTAAGTGCGCGCCAAATGTGAGGCGGTCAGGAATCAGGTCTAGCAACTATGTACTATACACGGTTCACTTTGCTCTGGTTCAGTTTGGTTGGGAAACGGGCGTGAAACCCATTTTTAGCTTCATGCATTTTTAATTCCCTTAATAGCTTTTTATCTCTTTGCCAGACATTGATGGACCAGCAAAATATACACACAAACACCCAAAAAAAAAGAAGGTAATAATAACGCACAACGACAACCACAAAAAATTAAACACCTAAAAATGTTGGAAGCGCAGCTGGCACTCGAAACTCTGCCCAGATTAATCTGGTGGCAGAAAAGTTTTGGATCAGTGAAAAGTTGTACTGTTTTACCTGGACCCAGCTGGGAATCAACTAAGCGCAACGTGTCGTCCATCAAAATTAATTACAAAAGACGCAAAACAGCACAGCTCAAAAGTTAAAAGGGGATCTCGGCATACAGGGCAATAAGCCAGTGACTGGCGCCCTCTAACGGCTCACCCCAAAACCTTGCAATCACACCCTGTACGCCCTCCCCACACCCGGCGAGCACCCAAAGCCATGTGCACTGTGCTACGTGATTGTCGCCCTTTCGACCAGGCGCTTAACAAGTTGCAACAAACTCAACAAACTTTTCAAAATGATAAATTGCCAGTCTCACTCCAAAGTTGAAGAGTTTTGAATTTAGAAAAAAAAGTGTTGCATACTTTGGGGTGCTGCCTTGACAAACCAATTCGATTTTTATGAGATTTTCATTAATTGAAAAAATATATTTAATAAAATTAAAATGTATATAAAATATTTTTATAAAACTTTAAGTACTGTATGAGCAAAATTTTTTATAATTTTAACTGAAAAACTGGAAATGTTGTCGTAGCCAAAATTTCAACCATTGTTCGGTAACAACTCAAGCAGACGTTATACCCATGAAACAATCGATAAATTCACTGCACCGCGATTTATTGGCTAATGCGCATTTCATGCGCAGGCCAAGGCTAAATTAATTAATAACAAAGCTTTTGCTGTCAGTTGTTGGTTTTTAATTAAGGCTCTGAATGAAATCAAATTGAATGCGATTTATGCCTAGATACAATGATAGAGCAGAACAAAAAAACAAATGTCAAAAGCGCGACTTTAATTATAAACAAATAGATGGCATAGATATGAGGCCATTGATAAAATAAACAACATAATTAAAAGCGAACAACAAGTCAAATACAAAATACCAAAAAGTTGTCAAGTTTTGAACTCACGGCACGGGTCGCATTTTGTTCAAACATATTTGGGTAAATATTTGACGACGACATCAGCTAATAGCACAAGTATCCTCAACATGTCCTTGAATACGGCCAAAAACCTGCACACGCCCATACCCTCTATTTGCCCAAAGCCCTTTAATGCAAAGCGCAAACCCTTAAACGTTGCTGGGGTGTCAACAAGCGCCCTCTAGCGGTGTACCGTTGACATCCTGTCAGCGATAATGTCACACATGGCTGCCCTGCCAATCCTTGCGGTTGACTTGTGTGAGTTTCTAATTAAAAATGTAAAACATTTACAGGGAACTATGCTTATCTTAATTGAAGAAGTTTTCTTTGAGACTTTTGGTTTTGGAAGTTGGACAGAGAAAGTTAATGCACTCACCTACTCACCACTGATCGAATTGTCAATCAATCTTGTATGCAAAAAATTAAAAATATTTTTAAATGCTAATTTTGGGGTTGCAAAAAAATAGAGTTTATAGAATTGCCTCCTGTGAGGATTGAACTCACGACCCCTGGTTTACAAGACCAGTGCTCTACCACTGAGCTAAAGAGGCTCACATTTGAAGCGTGACTTAGTAAGCAATAAAAATTGTAGAATTCGTTGTATTTCTCCAACATTTCTTCTGTAGACAAGCGATATCTTCTATGTACCCTAACTTGGGTTCGTAGATAAGAATGGATCGTTTTCAATTACACTAAGTGCATAAAGTAATTCCAAAACTTGCACTAGAAGTTATTTAAGAAAACAAACCTTTATCAAACTTTCAAGCTGTTCTCACTTTGAAATTCTTTTCAATATCACAATTCATTTAAGAAATTATTGATAAAATACAGAAAAACAATTTAAATTTGGCTATTTGATATAGCTCGCGGCAGACATGTCTTTTTTTTTACTTTTGGCGGTTTTAATCCTTCCAGACGAATGCGTTGAAATTATTTATTATGACGCAAAACTTTTTTCCGGCCGTGACTGCGTTCGTTATCTACAACCAAAAAGCCAAAAGGGCTCGAATGGGGTTCACACACAAACACACACACACACAATTTTACACCCAGACAGGTGCATTTGCAGACGGTAAAACAAAAATAGAAATTTTGTGAGTTAAGCCCGAAAAAACGCTTTAATTCGTGGACAATTCTTTACGGTTTGCTGGCGTTGCAATATAAAAATTGCTTTAAGCTGATTTAAGGAACATCAAAAGCTGAATTTTGTTGATGTTGCAAATTCGTTTGTCGGCGCCAAGAATCCAGAGTAATCCTTGGTCTAATGACTAATTTCGATGGGATAACGATGTTGTAATGACATCCTGCCAGTTGTCCTAACCGTCCATAACTATGACATCATTGTCAGCAGCCACTTCAACTGTTTTTTTTTTTGTCTTTTTTTGTACTTTCTAGCCAATAAATTTTGACTGCTCACCCGCTCGTTTCACTCCAAATTTTCCCTTCCTTTATTTGCTTAGCTCTGTGGGGTATTTTTTAACCCTTTTGTTGAGTTTTTAAACTGTTTCTTTAGCAATTGTTCTCAGTTCTTTCTTAGATTTGTAATTTGCCATGCAGAAGTCATGTTTTCTTAAGTGTCTTATTGTTGGCAATTAGTGTGGCTTTAATTGCCAAAACCGTAACAGTTATAAATTTATATGCCCCAAAATGTGGCAACCGTTGCGCTTTATGACGTCCAAGTCTGGGAAATGGGAAATGGGAAGAGGGAAATGGGAAAAAGGAAAGGGAGACTTATTGACTGACCAGATCATTAATCCTTGGCTTGTTAACGAAAAACAATTTGTCCAAATAACAATTAAGGCTACCAACCACAAAACTCGCACCCTCACACAATCCCGCCCTCAACGACCAAACCCCCCGCAGGGACAGCAGTGTCCAGCATTGTTAACAACGTTTGACAGTTGGCTAATGAAATCTCAGCGAAAGTGACGTATATTTGAAATTTCTAAATGATTAATAGCATTCAAAAATTGAAGTTTAAATTTTTTCTTTAAGCTGTTTTTGTTTAAATTTCTATTTAATTGAACTGGTCCCGAATTCCTGTTTTTAGTCTTTTTTTGAAACACCAATCTTTTGTCCTTATATCCTGCTTGATAACATCCATTAAAGTCCATTATTCCAGGCATGTTTGTGGTCAGCTCTTGCATTGTCCAGCATTTTTGGATAACAATGTGTTTTTTTTTTTTAACTTTTTTTTTACTTTTTATTTTACAAATGCAATGTTTGGTTTTCAGCTAGATTTAATGCATTCGGCTGCTCCTAATGGAGCTATTGTTTGTTCAGATATATATAGTCAAAAAACAGACTAAAGGTAACCCAAAGTTTTGCTTAAGAGACTTTTTAAATTGCTGGGAATAAAAGACCATAAGCAGCGAATTAAATTTTATATTATTCTAAGTAATTTCCTATATGTTAAAGGAATAAAATTCTTATTATATTTATTTTCCCAACCCATTCAAATAACTCAAATTAATCACACTTTGTGGTGAAAGCTACGCCCAGTAGAAATGTAACTGATTCTTGTCTTTGGCATAAATTGCAAAAGTGCATTGGGGTTATTCACTCAAACTCAGTAAATAGAAATAATTAGCACTTGACCATCTTTCGCTGGTCACCAGCAATTGTCAATAATTAACATAATGGAACAATAAATTGCGAATGTTTGTCCCAAAGAAAGTCCAATGACACAAACAATGCGTCCATTACTGTCTGAGGGGCTGGCAAAAGAAAGCTATAAAAGGAAATAAAGTAATATATATATAAATATTATCATGGGGGGTTGGGTTCGGTTAATAAATTCTAGAGAAAGCGCAAAACAGAATGTAACGCCTCATAAATTAATTTGAAATGTGCATATGGTGTCAGAGAGTCCGAGGTCTCTTTCGATACTTATCTCTAACAATTGCAACAGTTTCAGTGAAAGTGAACAGTTCACACCACGCACACCCACTTACACACACATACCCCATCTCACACCCAGTGAAAGAATGGGTGTAGCCTTAATTGCTGGCCCCTAATAGCAATGGGGACAATGGGAGAAGAGCAGGACTGGAAGCCAATACACTGCAAAGAAATGCTTTTAATTAAATTTAACTCTAAAAAGAAGGATTTGTCATTTAAAATATATGTGGAGCTCAACAAGACATAAGTATAAAGAACTCATTAAATTGTTAATAAATTTGTATAAAAAAATAAAAAATTTTAAATTTTAATACTCTAAAAACAATTTTCAAAGCAAAAGCATAATTTTTCTATATTTTTAGATTTTTTAAACAATATCTGCATATTTTTTTCGGTGTAGAGAAAGCAACCGCAAGGCACATGTCCATTTGACTGCTCACTGGACATGACATGGATGAGCCTGGCACTCGCATCTTTGGTTAATTACCAAGATGTATGCGTGTCGCGCACACAGCCCAATTAACCCCCATTATGGGCGACTGAGTTTGTGGGTGACGACAACACTCCGCTCATTTCATCTCAACCCAACCCAACCCAGTCCAAGCCAAAGCGAAGCGAACCAAACTCCAACCTAAACTCAAAGCGAACACTTTGGACAAGTCCAACTGCTCGTCCTGGGCGTGTGAGTTCAGACGCTGTACGAGGTCAAGCGTTCGCTTGGGCAAGTAATTAAGATTTCTGCTTTTTTCCTCGCACTCCCCTCTACCACTTCTCCTACCTCTTCGCTATACCAGTCACACATCCATAAACTCGCTCTATGAGACGCAAAACAACTCTGAGCGTAGTAGCGCCCCATCCATTTTGATGCCCAACACCAAATTGCTTTATGATGTTGCAGATTATGATAATGAATACCATCTGGACTGCACTGGACACTATGCAGCACTGAGTAGCACTGGGCACCACTGAGTACCGCTGTGCAGCAGGGAGCAACTTGACGGCCAAGGGCGCCACGAACTGTTGCAGCAACGTTGACACTTTAAGTGATTTAATGTTATTGTTTTCGAACAGTTCCCGAGCTACGACTATACACAATTTACACACTCGTGTACCAGAAGCCTAACTAATTTAATGGATATTAATGCATACCATTTAATTGAAATGTTTCATTTGCTGACTTTTTTCCGAGCCTTAAAACAACATCAGATTTTGCTGAGAAATTCCTAAGAATATGTTAAAAAAAAATAATTTAAACAAAGTTAATAAAGTTTTAAAAAACAAATTTGCATTAGAAATGAAAACAGAACTTGAAATATATATAAAAAATATTTTAAAACATTTCCCTAGGTATTTACAATGGTTTTTTTGGCTTGAAATTTGTGTGCATAAATCCATAATTTGGCAAGTTCTTTTACTACGCTAAGGGGTTTCAACTACTGATTTTGTAGCTATACTATATATTACTCTCCCACTCTTTTATATATGTATTTCCCTCTCGCTCCCCAACAATTGTTCATGTGCGAATGTGAACTGCCATTGAAATGATTTTGATTGGAAAAAATTTAATTTCCTATACGCTTCACGAGTATGCTTATCGGGGCGGCATTGTGTCAAAAATTGTCAATTTTCACAACGAACTTCGGTGGTTTTATTTATTTATTTTTTTTTTTTTTAAATTTAAATCAAGTATAGGACCACAAAAAAAAAATAGACGACTATAAAGTGGAAAGCATTTAACGGATATCTAAACTTTTTGCGATATGTTGTATTCGTACACAAACCCCAAACCACAATTAATTAAGCACCAAGCTCTTGACAACAATGCAACAAAAGCAGTTGCAAAAAATTCATAGACATTCATTCTATGTATATATCATCTTTTAATACCCTGTATTCTTAGCGAGGGAGTATGCTAACAGTAGAGCGGATAAAGTATTCTATAAAAAACTTTAAGGTATTTAAAAAAATTCGAATAAATATTTAAAAAATTCTTAAATCAAAGCGTATTTTATGGTCTGTTATAGGGTATCTTATTACCCATCAAACTCCAAGTATCGCACTTACTTTTTTTAGCATTCGCTGTGCGAAACTTGCTTCAATTACAATTTCGAATTTCGATTTGTTGTGCGAGAGGATTTCAACTCAGCCAATAGAGCAAGAGAAAGAGAAAGAGTGTGAGAGAGAGAGAGAAAAAAAGTTCATTAAACGCTTTTCCTAGCTGCCAACCAATTTTCACATTCATGGAAATTCGTTTGCCGTCGCTCTTTTGTGTCACACAAAAGGCTCCAAAACCGCAAAGCGTGGAGTGAAATTCATTTTTTCCATTAAATCGAACCGTTGATTGTGCATGAAGCGAACAGGCACAAATGTCAACGCTCGGTTAGATGGCAGCGGCCTGATAGGTTGCCACCGTCTCCTTCCCCCATCTCTTTCTACTTCTACTTCACCATCTCCTTCTCCTTCGTCATTCTACATTCTCCAATCTACAACCTTTTCCAGCTCCTGCCCTGTCGTGTGGGAGTCTGAGTGCCAAAACGCGTCGACTCGCTGTCACATGCGATTGCCACACACACACACACAACCCTGGGGAGTATTCTTTTTTTTTCACAGCACTTTTTTGGCATGACAATTCCGACCCAACCAACACCCTGCGCCATCTCAGATCAACCCAAGTGTTTGACCAGAGAAACTGACTCACATATGATATGTAGATATTGCTGAATATTTACAGTAACTTTGACTGCATTTCATACCCTGTAAATGACAGAAATTGATAACAGACTGTAGAAAAATATGTATATGAGATATTCTAGATACTTTAAAATGTATTCAGTTTTCTACTTCATGTACGATATTCCGGATAATATATGGTTTTCCCAAAATTGTTTTTTTTTGGAAAAATATCACTTTATGTCGATAATAATTTTTAAGACTAGATAAATTGACTCTAAGAAAACCTGATTTCATGTTTTACAAAATAGAACTCCAGGGTAGTTTCTAGTCGAATACTTTCTCGTTTACACTCAGTATTTTTTGTCATTTTGCTACTTGAAATTCGATACTAAGCGCAATGGCTTTTTGACAAACAATGACATGGACTCACCTACTATTGGGGAGTATTTTCTGTGGTTTTCTTTCGTTTTTCTTGTTTTGGTTTTTTTCTCCTCTTTTTTTTTTTGTTCCCATTGACAATCGCATTTGCAAATGAATTGCTTATTGACAGTTTGATAGAATGTTGGCTCGTTGACAGTTGTTGTTGTCATTCAGTTCGCTTTGCTCCTCTTTTGTTATTCTTTAATTATTCGTTGCGACAGAAGAAGAAAGCAAAAGTAAGTATCATGATGAAACAAGAAAACGACACAAAAAAGGGAAACTGATTGCTCAATTGTCTAAAATGCAGATATAACTGGTAGAATCACTGATGAAGTCATAGTATTTAAAGATGATTCTATTTCATTTTGAATAGTTAATAAGTATTTTGCAAAAAGGACTTTTTCAACAACGAAGTTGCTTAGAATCTTAAAAGCTTTTACATCTGCATTATTTATGATAATTAATTCCAAACTCTTCTTGAGAGTTGGCAGTTTTCAATGGGTCTTAATGCTTAAAAACTCCATTAACTGTAACCCCATTGAAATAGAGTTGTTGTCCATGACGAAAAACCTTTCGCATCATTGCACTCTCAAGAGTCCTTCAAAATTGTCGCATTTCCCTTATCTGCAACTGCGTTGACAATGGACAGAGAGTAATCATACACATACATGTATAAATAATAATAATAATAAATTCGCATGCAATTAACAACTTAACTTCTCGTTCAAATTAATGCATGCAAAATCCATTAAATCACTTAAAATGCGCAAAATCTCGCGGTTGCATTAAAAATCGCTATAAAAATGAGAAGAGACGCAACATTTGAGAACACTTCAGAGAGATGACATATAATACGACTACAAACAGTGGGAGATGTGCACAAAAGTCAGGGCAGGACATGCACAAAGGACAGAAGGACAGAAGGACCAAAGGACAGACGTATAGATGGATAGAGGGAGAGAAGGTACAACGCTCTCCTTGATGTCAATGATAATGTAACAACACTCAACCTCCTCACACATGAGGGGCGTTGACAATGCAGGGGGCGTGGAAGTACAGCAAAAGGGTTGGACATGCGTTGAAAATCTTGCAAAAAGTAAAGGGGTAAAATGAATTGTCACATTTCCAAATTTAATTACATTCACTACTGGATGCAAATGAAGACATAAAAATGTTATGCAAACAACATAAATTTTATACTTAATACTATTACTTAAGGATACAAATTTTAACAAATATTGAACTACAGAGAATTGAACAATGTTTAATTTAATTTTACAATATTTTATACACTTATATCTATACACCCAACAGGATATTAAAGCACGTGTGTAAAGGTGTTCATGAGTTCATCAGAAAACTGTCAACATTGAAATTTAAAAATGTCAAAAATTCTGACACACAGACACAGGGTCTGATTCGATTTATATGTGAATGATGTCATGCATGAATAACTGATAACAAAATATTGACAAAGAGTTGACTGAATATACAAATAAATGTACATGAAGGGGAGAACAGGGAAAGAGGAGACTACCAAGAGGATCCCCTTCCAAATATAGTTTGCCAGAGTGTACCAAAAGCTTAAAACCTTTTTCAGTGCAACTTAAAAATGCCTAAAAGGTAATAAAAGTAAGTTATTAAAATATGAGCTGAATATTTCGTAGGCTGAAGTGACAATGGACCTTTAGCAAAGAGTGGACCATTTGCAAATTGCCCAAAATTGTTGGCCAGCTGAGGCCCGTTGATGAAGAGATGGTTGCGTTTCAATTAGGCTAAAACCAGCTGAACGAAAGAACGGTCGAACGGCTGATGACCAAAATATTTAATACCTTTTATCCACCTCATAATTCGCATAATGACAAAAAGTCTCATTTTGTAATTTAGGCTGCGGCAAATCAACAACAACAAACGGTGAACGGTGTACGGTGTACGGCAAACAGCAAAGAGCAACCAACCATCCATCCACATTTACTGACCATCCGGATGCACTTCAACTTTCCACCCTGTTGCGTACAATCAAAGGAGTAGGAGTGGGCTGGGTAAGGGAATTGGTTTGGGTTTGGGTCACCCGCTGGCACACGACAAGCGTCAACGTCATCGTCATCGTCCTCATCGTCGTCGTCGTTGAATTGTTGCAAAAGTGCGAAACCGCAAATGTTAAGCACAACACAGAAGTCAACGCCACCACCCAAAACTGTAAGCCAAACAAACCCACTAACTTTAACGGCAACAACCGCAACGAGGCCACAAAATGTTCCCGCTCGTAGACCCACTCAATGCCGTCGACAAAGCTCTTCAATTTGCTTGCCATCTATTATGGCAGCTCATTGTGGGATTACCGAATACTACGACCACAACCACTAGAAATCCCACTGCCAACCACCAACGATGGTTGGGCGGACAGGCGCACAGTCCGACGTTGGTGACAGTGACAGAGACGAGGACAGAGGACAGGGGACAGGGGATTTGAGCAATTGCTAATAAAAAGGGTGGAAAATCCACTTTGCTATGGCATTTGATTTTGATTTTTCCCTGTGTTTGTCCATTGACTCTTGGGACACGGTGTGCCATGTGGACAGAATAAAGATATGGAAGATACAGTTCTGATGTCTGACTTTTGATGACATCAGATAAGCGTATGAATACCAGGTAAATTTAAAGGTGATCTTACATTTACGATACAACTCTGTCCAAGTCATAGATTCAAGCATTTTAGTACTTCTTACTCCTTGACTTTTCAAAAAGCTATGATGCCTTATGATGCTTGACAATTTGATTTCCGGATTCCGCGGCTAATTCATCTGCTCAAAGTTAAAAAGGATCGCTGAACAATGGAATGGCATCCAGCTGAGTGAGTTTTGTGCAGGTCTTTACAGGATTACACTCGGTTACAGGATACATTACAAGTACAACCGGGTGGGCAACACCCGCTGGGAATGATCAATCAATTCAAATCAAATTTCATTTGATTCAACCGACTGAACATGGACATACAAATCTCCAAAATACAGGGTGGAAAAACTTTGCTATTATTATTATTATTATTGTGATTACAGCAATGCTTAAATATGAGTATGAAATTTAACCCATGTTAATTATGAAATTGGGCTTTATTCCAATATATAGTTGGCTGGACAGAACAATTGGCTGACCAACGTTGCATTGAATTGAAGCTAAACAAACAAATCATTTTGGATAAAAATAAAAAAATATACACTGCGTAGACATTTTGATTTGGCATTCGTCTGGCAGACTTAATGAAAAACGGAAACGCCACTTGTTTTATTTCCCATTTCGACATTATTCAACATCCTCATCAACGGTCCCGAAAGTTTGTACGTCTTATTACAGACTTCAGACTGCAGACCGTAGAGGAGGATGTAAGGAAGTGTGGGACATGTTTGCTTATGTACTTTGTTTTTAGCGATTAATTAATGCAATTAATCTGCAGCTGGATTCGTGTCTTTGGCCCGAGGGCTTTGCCTTTCAGCTTTTTGATGAAATTGTTTGTGCGCATTTGTATTCCCTGCCCCGAGCAATGAGTGTAAATAAATGGTAAAGATTAAGTTGAGATTAACAGTAATAAAGAAATGAATTAAGGCTATCGAATAGGCGTATAAAGCGTTGTAAGTAAGAAGGAACTAATCAATTAAATGTGTATACCTAAACTGACAAAAAGTTTCTAGATGAAATAAAAATATTTAATATAGTTAATAATTTGTGTAGCACACTTTTAGGCGCAGATTTTATTTTTCTTCTTTGGTATGTGCAGCTTGCTTATACTTATACTTCTATGTACATGCTTCAGTTCATTTAATCTTGACTTTTTATTTTCTACTTCAAAATAACCATTGAGTAATTATACTATTACCACTTTAACAAATTACCATATTAATTGCAACTAATTAAAAATTCATTAAAACTCAGTGCACTTTCCCAACTGCCAACAGCAAACTGCCAAACGAAAGTGGGAATCGGAGTCGGGAATGTGGCAATTTATTATGCTTTGTCATCTCGATGTCGCCAGGACCAAATGCGTAAAATAATGATAATAATAAACATTTTCATTTTCATAATACCTCGATATCAATGAGTTCATAACGTGGTCACAGTGCCACTCAGTGTGTACTTTCAATTAAAAGCCAACTTTTCAGCCATAATTCATAAACTAAAATATGCAAAATGAGTTTGAGTTTGCGCTGAAAGTTTCGATCGCTTCGATTTGCATAGGCATTTTCCACTGGCAAGTATCTACATATATATGTATCTGTGTGGGTACAGTAATTATAACAGTCCACCCCGTCTACCACCTAAAACCATACCAGCCCCATTCCAGGTGTACCTGTAACATCTGCACTCCACCGCACTTTGCTATTCATGCCATAAATTCCGGCTGTGTGGCACATTAATTAATTTGCTTTGCGGCATTTCAAAAGGATTATTTACAGCACATTTCACATGTGTGTGTGTGTGCGTGTGTGGGTGTGTGTAGGTGGGTGCCAATAAGCCAAAGTTTGAAGCGTTTTGTGCATATACAAAATATTCAAAGGTATTCAATATCAAACAAAGGTATTGCAATTTATCTGCTCTCTTGAAATATGCATAGATAGTTGGCAATTATTAACTGCATCGTTCGCTCTTAAAGTTTAAGTTTCCTACTAATTAGTAACAACTTTAAAGTGTATTTTGAAACCCAAAAAGTAAGAAAGCTCCTCGAAGGGGTAACAACATTTCTTTCGTTCCATCAAAGTGAATCCTATCCAATATTCACTGAAGAGCACTCAGCCTCAGCTGCGTGTCGAAAAGTTTGTGACATTATAAAATCTAATGAACAAAAATTAATTTACAATAATAACTCAACTAACACGAAACGATGCGACAAGCTGCTATTCCTTCCACTTCCACTTCCACTCCCAATTAGAATGCATACTACTCCGATTCCAGTTTCATCCGGTGAAAGAGTTGAGCCGTGTGCCAAAAAACTACCCAAGGGAGTCAGCTGTGTCGCGATTTCAAAGTGTTTCCGTTTTCAATTTGCATAAAGTTCGTTAAAATATCTAACGGCATTAATGAGAGAATTACAGGGAGTGGGAGATGGAACTTTACCTGTTGCCTTGGAAAGTGTCATCGGCTGTGCCCAGTGGAGCTCAAGTGTAAATGGATCGCCTTGTGGTATCCGGTAATTGTGTGTAATTAAATCCTTCTCCGCTGTTTGCAAACACCCAAAAGCAAATGACAACACTTTTGCCACTGTGGCCACATTGTGGTTGCCTGTGGTTACGCGATGCCAAAGCTCAAAGCTCGTACAACAAACCACGAATCTCGAACCTCAACCCTTTTCCACTCGTATACTGTTTTAATTATGTAGCGTGAATAATTCTTGCTCTTTGTCTCATCTATTTAGAAGTCATTGATATGCTTTGAATCATATTTTCAGTGAAGCGCGAGTTGTTTTAATTAGTGCAAAGCCTTCAGTAATTAAATACAGCAGCAATTTGTTCCCAGGAAATGACAAAGGAAATTTTATTTTATTTCTATTTATGCTCTCCAACTAATTCTTCAATTAAAGTTTGTCTTTGAAAGTAGAGGTTTTGTGTTATTAAATTGTATCTTTATTCTGCAGTAACTCTATTGGTAACCATAAAAATCGTGGGTAGTTTTACAGTGTTAGAAATCTTTTAACTAAATTCTATACTAGACTTTAGAACTGCAACACTTTATTTGCATAACTGTAACAACAGACGTCGCAAACCACAAAAATACAATTTTTTTTTTGCTATCTTTGTTGAAGTTGCTGTTGTCGTGTTACCAATTTTGTGAGTGTTTTCTGTTCAAGTTTTTAGTTCTAACTCTTTTATTTGCTTTAAAACCTCTGTTTGTGATGTTTGCTGTGATTTGCGGTACACGAAATCCTCAACTGAGAGCTGACCCCCTGAAAAACCCACACCCTTTTCTGAAACCACCAAGAAAATTGTGTACTTTTCGCTGTTGTTCTTGACTGCGTGGGTTTACTGTACCTTGCCTTGCAATTAAAGTTTGTAAAGTGTTTAAAGCCAAAATGTAAAACATTGTCACACTGTTAACAAGTTTAAAATGTTGGTAATGAATCAACGTGGGAGTTAGCAAAATAAATTTCAGGTTACTTAATTAACAAAAACAGAAAAACAGTAGCATTAGTTTACAATACTTATTGTTTAAATTTATTTAAGATAGTTAATAGATTTTATTACTTTATTTGCATTTAAGATTAATAAAGTTTTTTTTATTTTATTTATTTTTTTATTTTACTCCAAACACGTTTCTAATTACTTAAACAATTGTAGAGAGCGTTGGGAGTCCAGTTAATGGAGAATATTGTTCAGAATAGCGATTACGTTATCTGAAGCTGAACGGACGACCATTCATGGCAATTTGTACGACCTGACCAAATGTTGTAATTAACCTTTTGGAGCTGGTGATGGGGCAAACAAGTTGCGACTAATCCTGAATTATTATTTGGCATAGTAAAAAGCAGAACCGAGAAATGCTTTATATTCAATTTATGACCATAAGGGTTACCCATTAAGGGGTATAACCCAGGGGTTGGGAGGTAAGGAAACTACCTTCTTCCCACAGAGTTTGAGCAATGTTTCCAAATCATTTGCATATGAATTTTGAACTCGAAGGCCTCTCGCTCTTTGCCTAGTTGAGCATTCAAATTACTGTTATTATTATTTTCACTCATATGCCACACTCGTCCCGCAGCCTTTTTGGGTAGAGGGGGTTGGGTGTAAAGGTCCCGGGGGGTGTACCATTAAAATCCGGGACGACCTTTGCGCCGTGCTTGCTTTGGAGCACTTCCGTTGGGTTTTAATTCTATTAGATGAGGCCACAGGCACTACGCTTATCGCTGCCGGCACACATGTCGCCTTCACCCCTTGTACCCCGCCCACACTTACGCCCCCATCCTAGACAGGCATCTGGTCTACAGTTCTGAGGCGCGTAAAAGGTTAAAATTATAATTTGCGGCTTCTATGGTGCACTTTATTACGCTTTTCATTCACAACTTTGGCATTTGCAGTCAACAAGCTCCGACACGGTTAATTTCTTGGCCGTCTCTCTCTCATAACATTTGTTCAACATCATGTATTATATCCTCCAAAAGGAAGCTGAGCATTAGGAGAGAGAGAGAGAGTTGCTTTGTTTATTCGCCGCTTGGCTCCGAAACAAAAGGGATTTTTAATGGCTCTTTGTGTGGGTTGTAGAGTCTTATCAGAGTCGGATATCCTTGCCGCACCCTTGCCACAAAAAGCAAATAAAGGTTAGTTGTGAGATTTTGGTTTTCGCTGTTTGCTGTTCACCGTTCGGTTTTAGCCAACTTTGTTTATTTGTTTGCCTTCACTTTCACCTTGGCGGAAAGTGTGCTCAAAGTTTTGGCCAGCGATAAGCCGCCTCTAAATTATTTCGTTAACCGTAAACTTGTTTTCCCTGTAAAGATAAGAATATATGTAGTAGTTACGAGTAAATAAATATACTTACACGATACTTGTTTACTTTTGAAATAAGCACGTAATGGGTTTAATAATGTATGAGGACAGCGGAAAGTCTTTTTAATCTATAAATATAATTTTTGAAAATTAATTCACCTGTAAAAAAATTATTAACACACTTTTTAAATACATGTTTCAGTATTTTATGCAGTATATAGTTGTATATAGATATTTTGGTATATAAAGTTTAATTAAAAAATTTAATGATTATTTTTAAGAGAGATCAAAACATAAAAACAGCCACAAACTTCCAATTTCCTGAGGTATCAGCAAAGGTTTGCCAGCTTAAAACTGTTTGTATACCCTTGTAATAGCCTTTTGCCTAAAATGATTACCCTAAGTCAAACTCGATACTCTACAATCATTAACTTAACAAATCCCTCAGATATATGCCAAAGTAAGCCATCAGTTTAGTATGTGCGAGTGTGTATTTAAATGGTTTTTACACTTAACTCCTGAAGTATCTACCACAACTCTGAATAGTAATCGCATGCAAACAAGCTCAAGCCCTCAAGCCACACCCACAT
Organism: Drosophila cardini; assembly: GCA_018903735.1. Lineage (NCBI taxonomy): Eukaryota > Metazoa > Arthropoda > Insecta > Diptera > Drosophilidae > Drosophila > Drosophila cardini. The sequence goes on along the minus strand of JAEIGM010000037.1, from coordinate 285,439 downwards.
TTCTAAAAATAACAAATTGTCAACACATAAGATGGCATTTAATCTTCAACAAATTGCAAGCCACTTGTACAGACAGGCTTAAATAAATACAATACGACTTCAACTGGCAATCTGTCAAGCTAAGGAGGAGGAGAAGGCCGAGGAGGCCGAGAGTGTACACTGTCGAGCGTGTTATGTGAAAATTTGTGAAATCTCTTTGGGCTTTTCTTTTACTTTTTTCTTTTCCATGATTTTTTTTTTTTGTAATTTTTTCTCGACTGCTTATTCGTCTTGTAGTCATGTGAAATTTGCATTTTAAGTCAATAAATTCACTTTGCATACGCACACGTTGACTGGAAGCCAAAACATGCGCCGTGTTGCTCTATAAATCTGTTCTCTCTAGTCTTACGACAACTACGGGCGTGGCAAGAGCAGGGCGGAGTACGCATAGACGAGGGATGCTGGTTAGCGGCTTAGTCTTCAGCTTTAGCCCGCGGCCAGCTTTAGTCTGGCTACTGACTTTCATTCCAGCCAAGAACACCTCGGCGGCTATAACTGCACCTTTCACACCCTCCTCAATCCAAACCTATTATAGGATTACCTCAAGTGCGAGTTTTAAACGGGGAACTGCGAACTGGGAACTGAGAACTGAGAGCAGACCGTCGTCTTTTGTCGCTTTGGCAGTGCTTAAGGCGATATTTGCGTTATTTACGATTATTTACAATTTAAAATTTACATGTGCCAAGTAAACACCCCACCGCAAATCCCCCATCCACTACATTATCCAAGTTGTTTAACATCCTTCGACTTGTATCTTGATATGTTGATTTTTTTATTTATATCACAATTACTTGACTGTAACTACGGATTTGTTGTGCTTAGTTGCGGTTTAACGATTGACTTGGTAATTTATTAGATACTTCGACTATATTTTGAAATATTTTCGTAACTAAATTACTAATAGTAATCATTAAAATTTGTTTGCTTATATAAACAATATAAATATTATGTTAGATATATACTGCATATAATACATAAATGCTATTTATTATTATGCACAGCATGCAGTTTACATACCCCGTACAGGGTATGTTTTGTATCCCTCCCACATATACTACACCCTGTATAATAGAGTACCCAGTTTGCCTTGTTTAGTTATCTCAGCAATCCAATAACCTTTGCCTAAGGTATGTCAAAGTCGAGTACACTCCTTGAGTTCGTGCATACTTCTTATATTTTTAAGTTTGCACAATTTTCAATGCTGAACAGCAAATTTATGCAGTGGTGCGATATTAAGCCGGTGGCAATTTGATAATCGAACCCGTTGCACCACAATACTTCTGTGCAGTTGAGAAGAGAAACTAAGGCAGCAATATCCCGCCGCTCTGCACCACCAGAGTCCGTTGCACCACCACCGGAGACCAGTCAGCATCACAGTTTGGCATCTTTTTGAGCCAACTAATTGAATTATTAGCGGCTGCAGTCACTGGTTTGGGTTCACTGTAGTTCTTGCTGCTCTTCGACTTGTGGTTGAGGCTGTGGTCTGGTCCTCTACCACATTGAAATTATTGTTGGTGGTTGACAAGGATCAGTGCCGACGCCTTATTTGTGTTCAAGCTCATTGCAGCGTCCTGCCTTCGTTCCCCTTCCCCTCCGCTACCCCTTACCCCTTGTGCCCTATCCATTGCCTTCACTACAGTCTGTGACCGCATGCCAACTGCTGCTGTTGCTGCCCTTGGGCTATGGGTGGTCACACTGCCAATGCTTTAACAAGCGGGTGTTGGCCATGCTGCACAACCCAGTTGGTTGGCTTGAATTGCGATTCAACTTAGCCCAAGGCAACTGTGAACATGTGCACACGTATTGTTCTTGTAAATCATTGATTAACTTTTTTACTTTTTGCATATGATTAGAGAAAGTTGTTGGCTAAATTGAATCACAGCACAATCCCTGCCCTTCTTGACACAGTCCATGCTACCCCTTTTGTTATCAACAATCAAAAGGTCCAAGCACATATCTGACTCTACACACTCACTCCCAACACTACCCACTCTACTCCCCATCAGATGGCAAATGTCACACATGTCACTGGTCCAACAATGGAACAGATACAATCAGCATGTCTTATACATAAAGTTCTCCGTATATTTTATACATATCTCGGTATTGACATTTCCACACAGTTTGTATAAGAAATATGAAAATGGAAACTTTGGTATCTTTGAGTTTTGTCAAGTTTTAGTCGCATTGTGTAAACTTTGACTGTCTTCGCATAAACTTTGACACGTTTTGTTGGCTCTAACCCAGAGATCTCATCGAGCAGTTGACACTACTTGGACTGCTATGTTTTTGGGTACAATGCACCAAGATATCCATGTACTTTCATAACTGGAGCACTCTGTAGCTACACAAAACTCAAACCAAGACCCAGAGCTTCCGCACAATTAGTTCGTTCCAATTGTGCGCCTTGGGTGTCGGTCTGAATGGGGAAAGAAAATTCCCATTTTCAAGTTGGCAATTTGCAAGGTGTTAGTCTTAGGTGGAGGCTAGATGAGAGGAGAGCTGCCTTGTCAGACAAAAACAAATCACTTAGCCTTAATGGCTTATGGAGGCAGCGCATTTAACCAAAAACCCCAAGCAGTTACATGAAGTGACAGTGGGCGACTGCAAATGATGCCAAAACCAGCTAAAACCCCAAAGAGGTAAAGATATAGAGAAGGAGAATTTGCTGTCAAATGGTTGTCTTTACTTTCAGCTAACACATAAAACTGGAACGTTGCACGTTGCTGACTTTAGTGCCTGAAGACCTAAGAACAAGACTGAGACTGAGACGGAGATGGAGATGGAGACTGGGATTGGGAACTCGGAACAGCAACTGAGACTGGGTCTACATCTTGCCATAATGGGCGACCCAATTAGACAAAGTGAGTGTCGGTAAAATGCATATGAACCATAAAACAATTGAACAATGTGCTGACAACAATTAACCGACATGCACAAAGGCAATCAAAAGGATAAAGACGAGAAAGGAAAAGGAGAAAGGAAAAGGATGCAGCTTGTCTGAGTAAGCGGGCAAATATAGCAGGAAATTCTTGGGAAATTAAGGCGCTGCTTTCTTACAAATATAACAATTTAGGTACATTAAACAATAAAAACTCAAAGGAGTTAGAATAAGTTTTAGTGTTAACATGAAAATTTTATTAACTGAATAAGGAACAAAGGACTGCAAAGTTCTGACTTCTAACTGCTCAGCTTTTTATATTACCAAATAATTCTAGAACACATAACTTAACCACACATAAATCTGCTTTATTTTGCTACCATGTTTATTCCATTAACTAAATGACTGAGATGACGTGACCAACATATGCCACTTTAGTCACCGTCGATAAATTTCAAACAGCTGTCTGTCATTTGTTTATTAGATTTGTCAATGGAACAGTTTTTTGTCAAGTGACCGTAAGAGAATGAGCTCTCGGGTCATAAAAAATCATCGGAATTGCAAATGGATTGACCAAAAACTTTGGCCAGGACAAATGTGAGCAACTTGTTGGTGTCACATGCAGGCGATGCGTATAAATTAAAGGGAGAGCATCGAATGACCACTGAGTGGTCACCGAGTGGCCATTGTGTGGCATCTTAAATGTCAAGAGTGACACCCCACGCCCCCAGCCAGCAACCTCGAACTCGCCCCCGAAAAAGACCAGTGCACCTGAAGCGATCCAACTTTGACTCAAACCACTGTCAAAACAATAAATTTCCCTTTGACTGGGGACAAAGAGGAAGCAAACCTACAGACCTGACCAAAGTCCTTACACACACGCATAACACACCCATGTGATGCTAGTTGTGGGGACAGGGCAAGAAAAATGATGACCACAACGCCCTGAAGCTGAACGCACGGTTGAACACGGATGGCATAAAAAAACGAAGAGAACAGAGAACGTTATGTTAAGGAACAACTTGCTGGCTAATAAAAAATCAAATGGCAAAAACTGGCCAAAAACCTGGGGAAACTGAATGTGTTTTCAAATGCATTTACCGTTTCTAACGCTATGGCTTACCATTATGGCCAAGTTGAGGGTGTTTAAGCGGAAAAGGTAAGTGGCATTTGGTCGCTCTCTATCTATCTCTCTCCCTCTCTCCATTTCTCCCTTTGAGTCTAAGCTTTTAGTCAATATCTCAACTGAACTGCAATTTTTCTTCATTCTTCTTTTTTTTACGTCACCAGTGTGGTACTCAGCCGGAAGTTAAGCTGTTGTTTATGTGTCATAATAAATCATGTTCAGTGTACATGAAACAATTCCTCGTAAGTGGATAATGGAAACTCTCATATAGTAGTAGGAATAGTAGTAACTTTCAATGAATTTCATTTTTATATACTAAAAGATACTACTAAAGAGAACATAAAGTTTAGCTATTCAATTATTTGCATTAAATTGATTTTTATTTAAAAGTTTCTATAGTAAAATGGGTAAGGATTCATCTTTTTTTATAAGAAGAAGTTAGAACTAGTATTTAGCATTAGAAGGGAATACTTTATAGTCAAGGTATACTGTAAGCATATCAGTATTATGTCCACTTAGGTATTTTTATGCTGGTGAAAAACATTTAATGGACAAATACTGAAAAACACACTTCAAATAAATACATTTAACAATACTCAACACTTTACACTGCACAAAAACATATTAATATAAAGGTTTAAAAGTATTCGAAAGATAAATCAAATTTGTTAGTTAAGTTTGTTAACTTGCACTTAACAAGTCCTCTGTAAATGTAAAGTAAACATTTGTAGTAAGTAGCTTTATTTTATCAAATATCCAAGTCATAGCCAGTAAATATTCTCCCGTGGGCATAGCATGTGGCAATCGATTAACTCGTGGATAAAATCCATCAATTATTTGTGGGCCCTGTAATAAAAATTAGATCAAATAAATTATAAAATTATAAGGAAAAATTACTTTAAAATGATTTTCCTAATTAAATACATACCACATAGGGACACGTATGGTTAAAATTGGCAAAATCTTTGAATAAACTGAACACTAATATTGCGACAGGGTTGTAAGGCTTTTTAACAAATCGGCAGATGTTAATATTAGCACTATATAGCCATGGTTTGTAACCATTTGCTTTTTTAAGCAACTGGAATTGAAGTACTATATCATTTACTGGATGAACAAGTGTTCCATTAAAGTTAAAGGTCGTTATATTTCGACTGACTGCCTTTAGAGCACATTTATGGACAACAAAATATGATTCATTATAACTCTGGCACACCGCGTTCGACAATTTAAATAGAACAGCTTCCTGTGAAGTAAAAGGACGTTAACTTTAAACACAACCAACAGTTATTAACCATATTTACATTGAAGTCCAGTTTATATGAAATCATCCAAATACTGAGCAGTCCAAAAATAATCCAATTGACACGCATGGTGGAGAAATTACAAATGATGTGAACATAAAAAAATATATATTCAATTCTGATTTACGTAAGTTGCCGCTTGATTTAAACTTATTACCAATGCCATTAATTCAACGGTTATTGAAATCAATGTAATTACGTTTGTGTTAGTATAACAAACAATTTAACGATCATAAAGAAATAAAGAATTAGTATTAGAATTAGTATGCCATCAATATCATATAATTTTTGGTAACTTCTGAACTTGGCAGTTACATCCAACTGAGGAACAGACTAATTATCGCATTTCATTGCATAACATTAAAGAACGAGGAATTTTAACAATATAACTGCAAAGTTCACTTGACAGATTAATACCCTGGGTCACTAAAGAGCGTGGACATTAATTATTAACTACAGCAGCAGATAATATCTTTTAATGGCATTTTACTCCCAAAATTTCATAATTTGACTATAATTTTAACCCAACTAATATCTGATAATCTTGGATACTAATTGCTAAGAGCTATGGAACTGAAATTAGCACAAGTCTCCGAACTCAAAAACCTGCCAAACAGAATTTCAGTGGCATCAGCTTTCATCACTAGCGTGGCCGGTGTGTGATGGTAAGTGGAAATATAATAATTATAGCGTTATTAATAGAGTTTCAAGCTTTATTAACAACAATTGGGTATTACTTGTAGGGTTCCATCAATAACACTTAGTTCAACTAACCAGTTAAGCCATGAGCTATAGTATTTATACCACCAAATATATATTCATATATTTAAGCTTATTGACACAATCCAAGTGGCTGTATATAAAAGGTAAATGCATAGTCCCTACGAGCCAACAGAGCGCATAAGCAATATTTTCTTAGGGGACGAGCGAACTGGGGCAAACGAACTATTAAATGATGAAAATGAACCCATTGATAACTTCATTGATACGCCAAATAAGAACACTAATATTGGATCCAAAACGTTTCCATTTATGGTGTCCATACAGAGAAATGATGGTGGAAAGTACACACATCTCTGTGGTGGTACCATTCTAGACAAAGAGTTTGTATTAACGGCTGCACACTGTACATTGAAGCCGAGACAACTCATGGCCAAGGAACTGTCTGTGGTTGGTGGCTCCCAAAGGCTTTTTGATAACAACGCCAAACGCTTTAGTGTCAAGGCTATGAAGAAGCATCCAGAATTCACACCACTCAAGGGAAATGACATTCTACTTCTTCAAGTGGAACCAGAAATACCAATTGGTAATATTCAATTTGGAACTATTGATTACCGAAATACGACCAGAAAAAGTGAAGATTTGGCCGGATTTCTACTTGGCTGGGGACGCACACAAGTGAATAAACCAAAAGATCTGGAAGTAATACCGGTTCATACTATTGCCGATAAAGAATGTTTTCTTGACTATCGTTTTAAATACTTAACCAAATCGGAGATCTGTGCAATTACCTCAAAGGGATCTCGAGGAGCATGTGACGTAACGAATAAAGAGAAGTTAGATATACAAAAGATATTTAATAAATTTTATTATTTACAGGGTGACTCAGGTGGACCACTAGTGGATAAAAGTGTTACTTCGATCTATGGCTTACTCTCATATGGCAGAGAAGCATGTGAAGTAGGTAAACCCTATGCCTACACAAGGATTAGTGTCTTTATAAAATGGATTGATCAGCAAATGAAAGCCATGTCAAAGCTGAGCAAAAAGACCATTAAATAGCGGTATTTGTGTTAAAAAAATTAGACTTAATTTATTCAGATAATTCCCACTTGACGTTCTCAAAATGTTACCAAAAAGAAGTCACTTAAAAAATTATACCCCACACATTTGTCAAGGTGACGGCATGAAGTTGAAAGTTAAAAAATAAAAATAAATGTGTTAATGTGCTACCCGCAACGCTTTTAGAATTCATGTCACTTTCATGAGGTAACACTTCACGCGCGATTGTCATTCGCAGCGATTTCCGGAACAGGACCCCAGAGAGACGCATAACAGTTGTGCTTAAGGCGATAAGGACTCCAGACTCCAGACTCCAACCAGGAGCAGAAATGGCTAAAAAAAAACAAGTACAAATGACAGCTACGTGTTTTTGCTCTAGAGTTTTTCAGCTACTTTTGTTTTAATACCCTGATTTCAGCGTTCCAACAATGAGTATATTAGTTATATACAAAAAGAGAAATAATTTATAAATTTAATGTGCAAAACAGGGAGATATTTCATGGAAAAACAGTTGAATAGATACCACTAAAGTTTATTTTGGAAAACATAAAAATGATAGGGTATCATTTTGTCACTTAAAGAAATTTACTTAATTAATAACTTAAATATAGAAATTCTTGTCGATATAATATTGATAAACAGTACCTCAAGTTGGGACAGCTGCTTTTCTTATTCCACTATTTACTCAAGTTGTTTAAAGTTCAAAGTCCGTTCGTTTTCTATAAATATATAACTTTTAAAACTCCGATCAATTGAGTGCACAGTTCGATTTGAAACCTTGGAAAATGTTGACGCACTTCTACATTTTGGGCTTCTTGGGTTTTTGCCTCTTGGCAGTGCAGGCTAATTCAATATTTGATTCCTTGGACAATCGCCAAGCTCCTGTGAGGAGAAGATCGGTGTTAAATCCTCATCACAGAAGCCATTACGGTACTGAGAATCAGGCACAAGACGACCACAAGGTGTGCAGGAAACCGGAAATACTTTTCAAGCCCTTCCAGTGGCTCATGCAGATCATTCATATAAGGGGCTTCATGGTGAATCAAAAGAAGGAAACAGTTCAAAAGCCCAATCTTTTTTATAGTAATCAGGAACTTTACAGACCACGTGAATTTGCAGAATCCAGTGCAACCCAAAAGACAAAGCAAAATGCTAATTGTATTGAAGCAAAAACCCGAAAGAAGAGTTCAACCCAATAATTTCTATATATAATTTGTGGAAACTAGGTTTCCAAATCATTTCTGTTTTCTGTTTTTTCTCGAACTTAGTTTTAAGATCTATTACCCTTAATTAAGCAAACTTTGTAAAACATATGCGACTCTTGTAGGCAATAAATTAAAAGCGTTTTATTCTACGAAAGGATTATAAATTCACAAGGACTTCAAGACTTTCCCAATAAATAATAAGCTCACATATGCGACAGAGAAAGCTTTTCTGTCACAAACTGTGCCACTTGATTGCGGTTGCCAACCACCACAACCACCGCAAAACTCAATCTCTGGTTGAGCTACAGTGAGAGCATCCACCCAGTACTTATACAGTCTGTACTGGCACATAAAAAATGATGTTATATGCCTGACCCTAAATTAATCTAGCGAAACCTTTTCCTGTACAACGACTTCTACTCACTCCCACTCTAACTCCATCTCTCTTTCTTTCTCTTGTGCTGTATCATGGGACATCAAAGCCACTGAAGGATGACAAAAACGAAGTTATTTGAATATGCACGTAAATGTCATATGCGAACAAATTAAATTTGGCTTATGACCGGCTCAACGAGGCCAAATCCAAAGAAAAGCATAAAGAAAAAAAATTGTTGATGCACTTTTTTATGGAAGTCACATAAAAGAGAATCTACAAATTTGATGTTTTCAAATTTGTTGGACATTTTATGGACTCATTTTGAACTTGAAGTACCCAAATAAAATACAGAGAAATAATGCTTAGAATCTGTGCTAAATTCTCATAAGCTCATGGCTTGGATTAGTTAAGTAATCGCTCCCAAAAACCTATAAATTTTGACTGAAATACTTTCATAGAAAGGTTTTATTTATAATAAAGAGGTCTTAAATTATTTAGCAGTTTAGCTTGTGGCTTTCCTCAACTCACTCTTAACTTATCAAGTTTCAATTCCTAATAAACCCAAAGTAAAGTACTTTAGTTAAAGTTTGCATAGTTCTAGCGTTTCTTGTGAAACAAATTCCAAATGAAAACTTAAACAATTCACAAAATTAACATAAACTATAACTAAAATTTCCACTTTTGCTTCCGCTTATTTCGCTCTGCAATTGATACGCGTAAAATTCAGCAAGTTTTGTGGAAAACGCAGAAACTTAGTCGCAATATGTCGCTTGCAGCGAATGGAAATTATGCAAAACAAAGTAAGAAATAGAATTTCATTTGAAATTCAAAATTTTATTTTTTTTTCTTTTTTTTGCTACGACTTTTTCATGGAACAGTCTGTGACAATGTCAGTGGCAGTGCCAGCAATACCTCATTCACATGCAGTTGGCGTACCGCAAAGTGGAAATTGATATTTTGTCCTTAAATTTTGTTATTTATGTGGACACGCTTACTCCGCCCTGTAGGCAAAAAAAAAAAGCACAACCGCATGAGAAACAGAAGTTTACAATTTGGCAACTTGTGCAAATTTAACGCGACATTGTCAGACCCTTAAGAAGGGTATTCCCGCGTTTGTTATGCATGTCGTGTGCCAGTGCAGAGGCCGTCGCTTAACTTTGACAGACCAAACCAAATAATCCCCATCTTCCCAGGACACCCCAATTTTGCCATAAATTTTGCAACATTTTCGACACATCGACGCTGTTTTTTCCATAGTAAATAAAGCAACCACTTGAATTTTTTCAATTGTCACAAATTTATTTTAATACAGCGTGAAATTTATGAGTGACAAATTGAATTTGAAAATTGAGTAATATTTTCTTTACCAATTCAAGAAATTTCAATATTTTCTCTAAGAAGTTTTCGATAAAAATTTTAAAGATTTTTGGGAATAGATTTTAAAAAAGTTTTATAAATTTTACTGTATGGTTAGTGATGAAACTTTACTAGGTTTACTGCAGACATATCAGTCTTTTCTTCAGCTTTTATATAATATTGAATTGCAGAGTAGAAGACTTAAAGACATTCACATTTCTCTGGTGATTGATGATACTTCTTATCATAATAAAAAAGCCAAGTAAGTCAATGATTCGATATGGATTGCTTTAGCTTCGGGACACTCATAAGTACTTCTCAAAACAAGGTTCAGCCCCACATATCAGAGGATGTTCAAGTCTTGGAGCGTGTTTTCTATTGTTTCAAATGGAGCAACACTAAACACTCCATAAATAAAACCATTAGGTATGCCATTAATGTGAAATGGCCAGCGGAAAAAATATATTTATGTATGTTTAACTGAAACATTTTAATACCCTTGCTAAGAGTCTTATAATTTTGTTGTGAAATATGTGATGAGTAGAGCAAGAAATTTTGTGAGGTATATAAAAGTCAAAGTCGGTTTTAAATACTTCCAAAAGTAGTGTTAAGTTCATAATTTGAGTTACTGAGTTTTGAAAAGCAGAGTATTAAAAAGTCTATGTACTTCAATAGTTTCTTGTATGGGATTTTCCCGCTTTTGTTTTTTATCAATTTAATGTGTGTGCTTTGAGTATGTAGGCGTGTGTATGGGCGAAGGGTGTGTACATGTGTGTGGTTGTGTGTGTATTTGACACACGCAATCATATAAATCTTAATGTTTATAAATCACTTGGCATTGTTATGCCCTAGGGTCAGTTATGGCACCGTTAGAAAACGGTCTACTAAAATAGCACTCGATAATATTTGATAAAAACTAAAAATACTATAAAACAGTTATATGTATATTATTTATAAATCTTAAGTATTAAAGCTTCTCATACAGCAAATAAAAAGCGATTTTGCTTTGCTTTTTTTGTGTGCGGCATTTTTTTAATATGGAAATAATTTGTTGGGCAAATGGCAAACCAACTGTGACCCACCAGATGACACAATGGCCAACGCCCTCTCCGAATCAAGCAGAATCTATTCAAGAGTCAAGTTGACAACAATGCTGTGACTTCTATGCCTACTTTGCACTTGCAAGAAGCAGCAACTGAAACGGGAAAACGGGAACAGGAACAGGATGTGACCGGCATGCGGTACATTGGGCATCGGGCATCGGGCATCGGGCATTTGAATATGACATAGAAACACAGCTGACAGCTGCTCCGTCTTCATCTCCATCCCAGTTGCTCTCCCACTCCCCACTCCCTGTACTTTTGGGATGTGGGTGTGTCTCTGATGTGATGCGTGCCCATTGTGCACATTTGACGTTTGGTTTATTAATCAGTTTGGCCTGCGGCTAGGGCAGGGCCAAGGACCATAGCCACGGCCCAATGCCGTCACAATTTTCCACAAATGAATAATTTTTGTATACAAAAAATAAAGGGCAAAGTCAAAAAGCCGGAGCAGCCAAAGCAAAGGACTTGCCACAGGACTCAGTTGATATTTTTGCGGCGCAAGTCGCATTTTAATTTCACACAAAAGATGAAAAATAAAAAAAAAGTCAAACAAATGTCAGTCGCGTGTTAATCAAGTGTAAATAAATGGCGCAAAGATTAGAGAGTCAGACCAAAAAACAACAACAGGATTGTGAGTAAAAATGCTGCAGCTGTGAGTGCTTTCCAGCAGATACCCTGTAATCGGAGTTGATTGAAGTTTCAGTCGGACCAATACCAAAAACAAAACAAATGTATTTAGCGTTTAATTGTAGTTAAAATTTCAAAGATAAAATGTAAATATGTAGTATACGATATAATAGACTTTCTATAATTATTCAAAAATTATTCAAGTTTTTAAACACATTCAAATTTGTTGAAGAATTATTAACTTCTGAAAATTCAGAGTTATATTTTTCTATTAACTTATCATAATTTTCTGCCCATTAGTACAGGGTACTCAACAAAACCCAAGTGAAATCACAGAAAAATGCTGTTGAAGCCACGTAAAAGCACACAAAAAAAACACAAAATTCATAAAAAATTTGGGGTGTGATGCAGCAGTAAAAAAAAAAAAAATGGCGAAAAGAACTTTTGAATAAACGGAAAAAACATTTAATGGTTTTTTAAATGTTTTTTAAATGTGCGTGAAAAATCTGTCACTTGACCGCAGAATACTTTAAGTTAAGTTTTCGCTCAGTCATTTCTCGATTTGCGGGAATCCAATGCAAATTAGCTACCAAATGTTGTTATCATGAATCCAAAGCGCCTTGTTATTGCCTGACACCCACTAAATCCTCCAGCGAAGCCCAAGACGTACTCGAACTTGGGACCCAAATCCTTCAGCCCTAAGGGGGGCGGCACCGCAGCAACGCCTTTGATAAATAAACGCTCAGACAGTGTCCCTTTTTTGAAGGCGTACCCCGACCGGGGTTGGAGTTGTGGTAAAGGGCATTGGGGCGGGGCTATGAACGGGTCTGAGTGTTGATGATACTATTATCTTATATCGCGAATGCTTGACGCCAAAGAAGGACTGCGACCACTTCAATTGTCCTTTTTCGTAAGCATTTACAATTCATAGATGTACATGGATAGATAGTCAGTTTTGGAGTTTCGAAAAAATCGTTTTATTGGCTTTGAGGTCCTTTTTGTCGCCTCAGCCGCCCACGAGAAGCAACAAGGACATAAACAGCAAATAAGTTTAGCATTGTTACAACATTCACAGGGTCCTGCCAAGGGGCTGTCCACAGGACAACCATTGTTATTGTATTTGCCGTGATTTGTGTGGCTTTGTGCAGGCAAGCGCTTGAATTTTAAAATGTCGCGCACAGTGGAACCAACACTGGCAAAATTTATAAGAATCTGGTGTTTAAATAATTATGGATTCGATAATAATAATTGCAGGGAAAGGTCTAACTAGAAATAATTTATTATTTAATTTTTTAACTTAAACAAAATTATTAACTTCTAATAAGGAAGTGGAAAATTTAGAAATAGCATGTCTTATTTATGGTTTATTTAACCTTTTCAATACATTTTGTAAATCGCTCCCTTGTACCACTGTGCAATTGAGCCGTATTTCTTAACAAAAAGGGGTGCAAATGGTACAATTTGTAAAATTGCTTGTTTTCCTTTCCCCACCCACCAAACGCACAGTGCTTCAAGACACAATGCTATCTAATCTTATTCGATATTATTTTGACGTTAAACTTGCATTTCAGCAAATTCTTGAGACGCTCTTAATGCCATTGTTAAATGGGAAACCCACCAAACGAGATGAGGCTTTAAACTTCTGGTTCCACTGGGTTCCAGTGACAGAGAAACAAGCAATTTTAATGATATTTACAGGAAATGCCAGAAACGCATCAATCATTTGTCAGCCATAAAAATTCGTCACACATGAGCATTAAATTATCAAAAACAAGTAAGAAAAAAAGTATATGAAAAAAAAAAAGATAATTATACATACATTATATACAAATGTATGAAAAATATACACAATTAAATAACGGCTTATTTTAAAAACTACAATTAAATTAAATTAAATAATTTAAATTTGAATGAAATAAAAAAAAATAATCAAAATAATTACACGGATGAACCGGACGACACGTAGTGCATACGCACGCCCCATGAAAGTGCACACTATTTACATGTAATTTTTTTGTTATATAACAAAAATTAATAAAATGTCCACGGCGGAACCCATGATCGGGTTTACATATAAGTGCGAAGAATTAATCAGACATCACACAACCACACTCCATGAAGTTTATGTAAATAATTAAAATTTAAAAGTTATCAAATAACATTTGAGACGGATTGAACCGGGGACCCCGGGCCGCACCTACACCTAGACCACGCCCTTATTAAAGTTGCAGTAGCTAAACGTAGAGTTAAATCTTTTATAATAATTGTTTAGTTAACACACTGCACGCTTGTGTTCTTTTCTATTGCAAGCAGTGTAAACAAACAATTTATTCATAAAACTCACATTTTGATTAATTTATTTATATGTTGTGGTTGTCCGATTTGGACCAAATTGGTAGGATACTTTTAATAATTATTCACACATTCTCGTAAGTTTGGTTGCGATCGCTCAACTAACATTACGTGTCTTCATACAAATTTTTTATTTTTGACCGATTTGCCCTATGGGAGCTATAGGCTATAGTTGTCCGATCCAGATCAAACTTGGTGAGGATAGTTATATTGGTACCATACACATAATGTGTGAATTTGGTCTCTCTAGCTCTAGTAGTTTTCAAGTTATGGTGATGTGAAAATTGTTTTTTGCAATTTGCGGGGGCGGTAAGGGGCGTGGCAAAGATTTGAAATAAACTTGATCTGCTCGCGAAGCAGACGGACTTTCATTCCAAATTTGGTGGCTCTAGCTCTTGTAGTTTAGAAGTTCCAGGTGTTCATACAGACGGACGGACGGACGGACAGACGGACAGACGGACAGACGGACAGACGGACAGACGGACAGACGGACAGACGGACATTGCTATATCGTCTCGGCTGTTGATGCTGATCAAGAATATATATACTCTATGGGGTCGGCCACGCCTCCTTCTGCCTGTTACGCACATTTCGCTTCAGACAAACCTAATAGACCCCCATACTCTTTTTTAGAGTACGGGGTCTAAAAATGAGAAAATTTTGTAGGAAAAAAGTTGAGAATAGGCCTCAAAAAACATTCTTAATGGTTCTTTCGAAAAATATGACCTTGTAAGTTATGGAAGCGTGCACCGAGCACAGTGGGGCGCCCCTGCGAAAAAAAGCGGAACTTCAGACCACGAGCCAAGGTTCAACGATGGTCACTCCAGTAGAGCATGGAACAGTTGGATGCTTCCACTTGTGGCTGGCATTGGTGGGTGGCGCGGGTTCAATTGGGATTGGGATTGAGAGTGGAATTGGAGTGAGTATTGTGTGTGTGTGTGTGTGTGTGTGTGGAAGTCAAGTGCTTGCTTGTGTGCGTGCGCGCTCATATGTGAACATTTATTGGAAAACATTATTATTTATGACTTTTTGAATGACATCGCTTGAACTTTTCAAGCAATAAAGTTGGCCCAGACCACAGCAAACTGGCTTTTTTCAGTTTTTTGTACATTTTTAAAATTGCATTTTCTATAGAGAGTTGAGAGCTGTGATTTATGAAGATATTCATTAGGAATTAGGGATATGTTTCATATGCCACATCAAGCAAAAGAGCAAACTGAACGCAATTTATTGTTATTAAATTCAGACGAATTAAACTCAAAAACATTTCTAAGTCGAATTATTTGAAATACTTGGAATTTATCTATATCTATCAACACGTATTCATCTATTGGACAAGAAAACAAATTGGTATCTTTTGCCAAGAGGCAAATCTAAAATGAAAATCTTTGTGTACCAGCAATAAACGACCTCTCAATATTTGTATCCCAGCAAGGAAATCAACACTCCAAAAGGGTTAGTTCTCTGAGACAGAGATCTTATCAAATAACCACAAGAACAATGATTATTTTAAGTAATTGCTAGTCTTTGTATGTTGGTAAAAGGACCTTGGCTAAGATTTGTTTGAATCCTTAGTTTAAACTGCAAACGAAACTGTGACTTTGTTTTTATTTACTCATCGAATTTAGGGGAAAGGACTCATCCTACGCTATTTACTGCTGCCATGTACACACAAAAAAAAACGTCAGAGAATGTTTTATGTATTTCAGAGATATATATTTCTAAGTGTATATATGTGTGTGTGTGTGTGTTTGTACATACATACATGCTCCAGGCGCATGACCCATTCCTGAACTCGTACAAAGACCTGACTGCGGAGAAAACGAGGGACACGAAGGATACACGAACTCTCGCACCGACTAAACTAATGCCATTCTCGTCGTGTCTCTGCCTCACTGTATGTGTGTTTGTGTGTGTGTAGGGTGCGAGTTCGGGTGAGTCAAAGTGTAGATAGCAGCCTGCCATAGGACGACAACAACGTCAACGATGTCTAAGGTGGAGCAGAAGCCATGACTGCGGCCATGACAGCGATAATGTATACAAGCTGAGCACCCAACTCAGTGCTGACTGGTGGCGGGAGGGGAAGGGAAGGGTAGTGGGAGAAATCGGAGCAGGGGGCATGCCTTGTAGGGTTGCCATTGTTACGGTCCCACCCACAACCAGAACTCAGCCAACAGCCTGCTGCCGTCTGCAGCTTACTCTTTCTCACTCTCCCCATCTCGCTCGTGCTGTCTTGCTCTTACTCCCTCCTCATTGTCGTTTTTGGGATTCGCAAAATGAACGCTTTGTGGGTATTAAGTTCGCTTCTACCTAATACTAAAGATAAACGTCGGTGTCTCTACTTGTATTACGACTTAAAGTAAAATTCTAAAAGGTAAAACGCTGACTTAAATAAATACTTTAACTAGATTTTAAAAGACAGAAGGGTTTTAAAGAATATACGTTTATAAAACTCGAATAGTTCAGCAATTTATTTTCAAAATATTATATTAATTCAATTTAAATGTAACCAAGAATTTTGTATTGAAACAAAACAAAAACATTGTGCGCTATAATAATCTTTAAGCTAAATGCACTAGGGACACTTTTTTTATGACGCATTTTAATAAACGATGTGGTCGTTTAGAAACCCAACAAATTTTGGGAAAATCCGATTTTCAACCCCAGAAACAATGCATAAAAGCCCTTCTTATCGAGCAGGGCTCAAATGTTGTCTTTGGGGACGTGGGGACATGAGGGAGTTTGTGTATGAACATTCGGTAGTTTTTTTATGCCTTGTTGACTGGACACAATTCTCACTTTTTGTTTTATCGACGACGATACATCAGCCATCAACTTGATTAACTCACTTGGAATGTGCCAAAGTGCCGAAAATCAAATTAGATGGCCTTGATGTGAGTGCTTGTGACATATCTGAGTGGTTATGAGGGCAATTTTATGCATAGCAAATCGATAGTTTGTGTTTCTCCTTGGAGAAAAGGGATAAGTGTCAAATATAGAAACGAATGATATATGTATTCACAGATTCAGACTACAAGTGTGTGTGTGTGTGTGTGCGGCTGTGTGTATTATATTGAGTAATCGTATGCTACTGAGCTGCTGTCTTCTGGGCAAGCACACGTTTTGCGTACTTCTCCTCAAAGAACTTAAAGACCGAATCCATAGCCGCGTAGGAGCTCCACTCGTGTTCAGGATGACCAGCAGATACGCATTTGAAATCATCCTCAGTTTCGCCATCCCTTAACTCCGTATCAAGTGGTTGACGGCTCGAAGCCCAGTTACAGGTGACATCAATGAAGTACTCCTTGCAGCTTGCCGGGGGATATCCAATAGTTCCATCTGTAAGGGCAATGGCAAATACTTTCTCCTTGAAGAAATCCGTAAACTGCTCCGTCTGCAATGAGTAGAGCATATTTAATTAGATACCTTAGATATATTCAAACTCTTTGGCTTATAAATTACCAAATATCTGGTCACGGAGGCACCATAGCTGTGAGCCACAATTGCCACACTTTCAGGCTGGGCTGGCATTATAATATGTTCAAAGACGTATGCAGCATGGCTTAAAGCATCAGTTAGCCCGTTTATTGGCACACGTTTGCCTTTAATAAAGCGTTCGTTGTCGTTAGTGTTGGTCACGAGTATATCATAGCCCAGGCTCTGGGCACGTTTAATGTACGGCAACTGCGTGCCGTGATCCAAAGAGTTGTTTATAATTAACCTGTCGAATGATTATGAGAAGTGTTATATTTTTTTGAATATAAGATGACATACTTTCTGGCCCATTGACCGGCATTCACGTAGCCACTTCCATGAATGAGAACGAGCAGCTTTTTGGGTCTGGCCAAAGTCTGTGGCTGTGAGAACACAAACGTGGAGCGTTCTATAGGCTTGTTGAATGGTATGTAAACTCTCTTCAGTCCGTTTTTCTCCAATAGCTCGTATATAATTTCTGGAATCTGATTGGCCAGCTTCTCATAGTGTTCTCTGTTCTCGGATTGGTTTTCACTAATTTTGAAGACATATTGATCTTCGCCAGGTTCGCCGGTTTTTGGGTCAATCTTACACAGAACGCCAGCTACGGAGCAATGAACAAAACAAGTTATGTGAATAAAGAGACATAAAGAACAAGGACACGTATTGGACTTTATAATCTCACAATTATTAAAGCCATATCCAAATTCCTTTAGGCGGGCAATTGCTTCTGTACTGCTGCTAGCAGCTGGTTCTGTCATTCTGTGGCTGTTTTGGGATTTGCCTGTAAATAAGGACTTAATGTAGTGCGTTAAGCGAGACACCATCTTGTAATATAATAAGTAATTCGGAGTTTACTTACTGAATGAAACAAACAAGTTGTTATCTGCAATTGCCGGTCTTGGGAAAAGTATCGATGCTTTATTGGTACTCAAAGTTAGTGGCGGTCAGTCGATATACGTAGACACACGACTGGTTTCGATAAGTTGTACAAGCGCCAAATTTAATGCGGGTGTACTTCTGAAATAATTAATTATTTGTTTTGTAACAAACAATCTTTTTAGTTATCAATCAAAGACGCTGCAACTATTACCACAGTTATAAAATTTACCAATTATCTTCTTAATTGGTGAAAGTTTCTTAGAAAACAAACCATTTGGTAATCAGCTGATGTGGTCCAGCGATTATCGATAAAATCGACCGCTAATTATCGTTAGAGGAATCTAAACAACAAAACCGACACATCACATCACAATTGTTGACACATCTTTGTTTTTGATTTGCACTGCCACGCTACCAAAATTTAAAGTAATACATTTATAAATGCAAAGTCCAGCATTCTCGTACAGGGACAGGGACATCGAAAGCTCGCCGCGCGCCATGTACTTGCGCGACTGGCGATCCGCCCTGCGAACACCGACTTATCGGATAGGGAATCGCACAGTTCGTTTTAATTATCACTTTGCCCTGCTCGTGTTTTGTGCCGTGGTCCTCATATTGCTGTTCCTGTATGCACGCCAAGGCTCCAAATCCTCCTCCGACGGCTATTGGCTTCGGAGCCGTATGCTGCCCGCGAATGCTCTGGAATACAATGCAACGTATCCGCTGACTCCTCCGTTAAGTGTTAAGGGTGGTTCTATCATTTATCGCATCGCCATGATTGCGGATCTAGATACAAGCTCCAAAGTTGTCAAGGCAGATGGTAGTGTAACGTGGCGCAGTTATCTAAAAAAAGGTTATCTAACATACGTAACGACAAAGAATGAGATACAAATCAGCTGGGACGATGGTGCGCCCACGACGCTGGAATCGGCATTTGCACTGAAAGGACGTGGCATGGAACTCTCCGAGCTGGTCACTTTCAATGGAAAACTATTAAGTTTCGATGATCGCACAGGACTCGTATATGAGTTAACAAATGACAAGGCCATACCCTGGCTGATATTAATGGACGGCGATGGACACAACGCCAAGGGCTTCAAATCCGAATGGGCAACTGTAAAGGATCACACGTTATATGTTGGGTCCATGGGCAAGGAATGGACCACCAGCACGGGTGAATTTCAGAATTATAATCCCATGTACGTGAAATCAATAAGCACAACGGGCGAAGTGCGTTCCATCAATTGGACGAAAAACTACAAGCAGCTTCGTCTGGTATCCCAGCAAATCTCCTTTCCAGGCTACATGATACACGAGAGCGGTGTCTGGTCGGCCTACCAGCAGAGATGGTACTTCCTTCCACGCCGCTGCTCCAAAGAGAAGTGAGTTTCCCCTTAACTGTTATGCTTATGACTTTACTAATCCTCCACTCACTTTTAGATACAACGAGACTCTGGACGAGCATATGGGATGTAATATTCTGATATCAGCCGATGAATATTTCAGTGATATCGTCACTGTAAAACTGGATGCGGCCAACACAACGCCTACGCATGGATTTTCCAGCTTTAAGTTTCTGCCCCATGGGAAGGACAACATAATCGTTGCACTCAAATCAGAGGAGCTCAATGGAAAGACGTCCACGTACCTAACAGCCTTCAGTATTGATGGCAAAACGATGTTGCCAGAGGTGAGAATTAATACGGATTACAAATACGAGGGATTCGAGTTCATTTAGCGAACAGAGGGTGCTGCAATCCCAACTAAATCTAAATCCTATGCAATGTAAATATTTAATTAATTTAACTATCTTATTACGTAATACGTATGTATAGTCAATTAGTTTTTAATAAGTGATGCTCATAGACCAATGCCATTAATTGTTTGCGCTGTTTCAAAGAATTTCGAATCTTTAAATCTCTCTTTCTTTATCTGTATCTGTAACTGTATCTGATTTGTATTATATACGTAGCAAATTGAAATGCCAATAAATTTATTTGAATCAAAAAACGAATTGAAAACGGTTAAAAACAAGACAGAAAACCACTGCTATATGGTTTTCCTACTGGCTTCATTGGTAGTCAGAGCTGATTCCAGACCAGCCACAACCAAATCAGCATTGTCCACGCGACCCTCGCTCGCCCGCACCTCCAAGCGATCAGCATTGTGATTCACATTCCAGAGCACGGGCAGAAACTTGGGCTGCATTGTATTCAGGAAGTGTTCCCGCCAAATCCGCTCCAGTTCGATAAGGCCACCGAACTTATCCCGATACATGTCCACCACCTTCTTGCCGTGCTGACAATAGTCTTCGTTCTCCACTCTGCAGTCTATGGCGGCTGCTCGCTTCAGCAGCTCCTCTGTGATGTGCTCCTCTTCTACATAATAGTCCAGAATGGTTTTCTGCATTTGTGCCACCTTCTCCTGTGGAATTCGATCAGCCTGCAACAAGAGCGCCTTTCCAGCAGACTTGACGCTTCTACAAGTAGAGATTTTGAAGCTTAGATACTAAGATTAACGGGATTAACTTTATCCAACTTTACCTAAGAAGCTGATCGTCGTGGTACTTGACCATTCCGTCCCTGTGCTTGAAGGGAGCGTCGCAGGAGACAGCCAGTTTGTTGCGTATCTTGTTATCCGAAATATTGCTCAGCTGGTGACAGTTGGGGCACAGCAGGAGGATGTCATGCGACGTGTGAGACTTCATGACCACTGGAAAGTGTTTACGGTACTCACGAGGCACTACATTCTTGCGTATGTAGGCATCCCGACGTCCACAGACCACACACTGATTCTCTTTAGGTGTCTGATAATATTTGCCTACATCCCCGACAGCTCGACCCGCTGGCTCGAAATTAAGACGCACTGTGAAAGGATGTTCGCTGATCTTTGTGCCCAGACTTTGGTTAAGGTACCAAGAGGCTTTGCGGCGATCAATGGTGCAGAGTAGCTCTCCGTCGGGCGCCTCCAGCAAGCAGTTGTCGTAAAAAACTTTCGACTGGGTGCCAAGATTACGGCACTGCGGAGTCTTCTTCATCAAAGGCTTTTGTAGCTTCACCTTTGTTGTCATGGGATTCGAGGCAGTAACGGAAGAACGATCTTTGGGTAGCCCGGCAGCGTAACCTTTTGTGAAATCCACATCGAGGAAGGGTTCAATTTTAGGCCGTATCTGGTTAAAATCAATTGGACGCCAGTCCCAAAAGCTTCGAGGTTCCAGATCCTTTGATATCTTCTGGAAAATAGCAACGGCGGCTAGTGCATCATTGGCAGCGTAGTTTATTTGGGCAGGTTCCAGCTGCGTGGCCTCCCAATTGGAGCAGACCAGACGCCAGTTTTTGTCCAGCACATAGTTTAGATGCGTCTTGGCCAGCTTGGCCAATCCTTCAGGTTTGTGTCCAGCCATCACGGCCATGAAACGCAGATCAAAAGTGTTCGAGACGCCAACGCCAAAATCGTGGGATAATTTCTTGGCATCATCCTGTGGCGCAACTCCCACCTTGATCACGTCCTCATCCTCGAGCAGCTCCCGCAGATCTTTGGGTATTTGCTTCATGCAGCATAGTCGGAACAGAGCACAGAGTCCACGATTGGAGCTCAACTGGAGCAGAGCCACTGGCCTGCGACTTCCACCCACTGTGATCCACTCGCAATCGAATCCCAAGACATTGAAAGACCGGCAGTGCCTGTAGAATTCACTAATTGGTTAATAACAGATTTTATGACTGTGTGTCTTCTTTTGCTACCCACGTTTTCAGCTCGTCTAAAACACGTTGCGACTCGTGGATGGAACTTATCACCTCGATCCGCTTGTGGTGCATTGGCTGTGGACTTCCAAATAACAGTTTGCGGCGCAGGAGACTCAGCATGGATTGCCTATGCCGCACCAGAACGTAGAACAGGCCCAGACCTGCTGCGATTAAGGCCCATCTCTTGGTGTTTACTGCAGATCTCTGGTTACTCATGCCTCCAACGCAATTACAAAATTACAAAAGCTACCAAAATCCAAATATTACACCACTGTGCGGCCTACACTGTGATTGTAAGGAATATGTTTGTGTATGTGACAACTTTTAGAACGAGGAAGTGCTTAGTTTGTTCACCCCAAGAAAATATTTTCATTTTCAAAACAAAAGACTAACTTGTTTATTTATTTCATCACTGCGCAATGTTATGAATTCACAAATTAGAGCTGGAAGCAAAATCGATTCCAGAATTGAAGTCTCATCAAAATCACGATATATCGATTAAGTTTGAAGAATCGATTTAAGTACATAATTGTTCAGCATATTATGTACCATAAAAAGTATGTACCATTTTGAAACACTGTACTGAAAAGGTACATGTGTCCATAATAACGCAACCATTATGACATTCTGAAATTATAATTAAATACATTAAAATTATATTAAACACACACGCTACCCACGTTTCGTCACTGTGCACGTTAAGCCACTAGCGAAACAATTTATACCCATCGTCATGGATTTTTGGCGGTCTTTTATTCGAACATTTTCCCGCCAGCCGAATAAGAATACTAACAGCCACTGTTAAACAAACAGTGATGTCTTAAAATATTAGTGCGACGTGGGAAACGTAAAAATACTGTGCCAACTGAGTATAACAGGCTCCCGTTCGGCGCCATTTTTGCAAAGTTGGCAGTTCTGTTTAATAATTTGACTTCTTTAAAACGTACAGCTGTTAAACTTTTCTAATTATTTCGAATGTTTTGTGTGTAGCCATATAATATTTAAGTCTGCCAATACTGTGTAATCGTGTGATGATATTAAACAAAAATGTTGACTTAAACAATGCCGCAGTCCAGCAGCAAATGCTGCACTCTTTTTGCCGCACGTTCAAAACCGCCGCAACAAAAGTTGAAAAATCGATTTTTCCAAACACAATCGTCGAAATAAAACAGGTACAACAAAAACTCAGTTACGATGTAAATGTGAAACTAAATGTAATGTGTAATGTGATTAAATGCTTGCAGGATGTGCCATTAACTAAATAAAACGTAGTCTAGTAAATAGAATCACAATGCCAGAGAATTTGGAGCTGCATCAGTTCGTGGATGGGACACGGACGGGTGATATCTCCAATCAGTGGCTGGAGCGCCTGAAGACGCGGGTGAACTGCCCATATTTGGGTATTATACTGGCCACACTATCGTCGCTCTTCTTCTCCCTTTGTTCGGTGATAGTAAAGGGACTCGTGGACGTCAATCCCATGGAGTTGGCCTCGTTTCGCTTTGTGGGCGTCCTCTTGCCTGCCATTCCCATCCTCATATATACCAAACAACCCGTATTTCCGGAGGGCAAACGGGTGATCCTGTTGCTGCGCTGCTTTATGGGCACCACGGGATTAATGCTCAGCTTTTATGCCTTTCGGCACATGCCGTTGGCCGACGCCAGTGTGATAATCTTCTCCACGCCTGTGTTCGTTGCGATATTTGCACGTGTCTTCCTCAAGGAGCCGTGCACGCTCTTCAACGTGGTCACCATCAATATGACGCTTCTTGGCGTCGTCCTTATCACCCGACCGCCGTTGGTCTTCGGGGATGCTGCACCCGATGCGGATAGCGAAAGGAATTATTCGGATAAAACCTATGATATTTGGGGACCAGTCGCTGCCATATCATCCACACTATTTGGTGCCAATGTTTACATCTTGCTGCGTGCCCTCAAGAATCTACACTTCTCAGTGATTATGACCAATTTTGGAGCAATTGCTTTAGTATATACACTTATCGTCTGTGGATCGATTGGAGCCGTCTGCTGGCCCAGTTGTGGACGCGATCGCTGGCTGGTCGTCATCCTGGGCATCTTTAGTTTCCTAGGACAAATTCTCCTTACACTCTCCCTCCAAGTGGAACAGGCCGGTCCAGTGGCCATCGCTCGTTGTGCCGACATCGTGTTCGCCTTCATCTGGCAAATAATGTTCTTCGGTGAAGCTCCCAATGCCTATTCCCTGTTCGGTGCCCTCATGGTGGTCAGCTCCGTCATACTGACGGCTATGAAGAAGTGGGCCATGACCTTGCCACGGGAATCTTCGCTCCGGAAGAGATTGCGAGTCATTCTAATGGAGTAGGATCAAGATATTGTAGTGATAGTTGTAGTAGTCAAATGGAATGCTTTAGACACGTTTGCGGTTTCTCTCAGCTCTCAACTCAACTATCGTTATCGTTCACAAATCGTACTTTAAAAATCAAGAAACAAAAGAAATCAAATTTTGAGCATTCTGGAAAAAATGCTCAAAACAAATTCAAAAACTTAGACTTTCCATATATATAAATATATTGAAATATTATAAAGCTCAGCTTTTATACAGACAGTGGGTTAAGTAATTACTTGGCCCACTAGTACATATATATAAAGGCGCATTATTTAAATACCTACAAATAATATAAATATAAATATTAATATAGTAACTACTTAAATAGGCATAAAAGTTTTACAGTTCGAGCGTGATACTCATACCATCAATACTAAACTCATACGACACATATGACTATGATATACACATATATACCTTAACTATTCGATTTAGTTTAGCTAAATTCATTGAGTTGTTGTTTTGTATATTGTTATTTATACATGCTTACAACAGAAACAAATAAACTAATAAATAAATTCAAACTCTGTAAAATTCAAATCCAAAGTTCTTTTAATATGTCATAGATGGCGCTATATCTAACAGCTGACTCTACTATCGATACTTGTCAGGACTGCAATGCACTAGGTATCGTCCATTTGGTACTCGTGACGTCACAATACTCTCGTTTTCGTTGTGAAAACTACGCATTTGATTTCGATGCGTAACCTTGTTATGGCAATAAGGCCTTGACAACCACGCGTCTGCGCCACCGTTGCCACAACAAACCATAAACAAAATAATTGAAAAACAACACAGTTTTTGCCGGCGAGCAGTTAAAAGAAATACAAAAAACACAATTCAATTGTCAACGTGAATGTGAGAATACATAGTGTGCGTCCGACTTACATATTTTGTTGATAATATATTTAATTTATATATTTAAATACATTGAAAAAGGAACACTACGCAAACAGAAAACAAACACGTTGTACATTCGATTCTTTGGGTGCAGCTTTTGTTGGTTGCGACCTGATTTGGTGATTGAAACAATATTTTATTTAAAAGCCCAAATCGGCAATAACGGCATCCAGTTCGTTCTGTAGATTTGTTGCCCGGGAGCGCACCTGCACAATTTGATCCTGCAAATTGTCCACATTGGCCTGAAGGAGCACATTACACTTCTTCATTGCGGCAAAGCGACTTTCGTGCTTCTTGACGCGCGGTTCCAGGTTGTCCTTCTTGGCGGAGTTGGCGGAATCCTAAAACACAGGTACGTAGAAACGATTAAAATATATTATTTTAAGGAGTATTTCACATTTACCTCCGCTTCTGATTCACTGGCGGACTCTTCTCCGCTTTCTTCAGATTCCGATTCCTCAGACTCTTCTTCGGACTCATCCTCTTCCTCTTCTTCCGCTTCGGCTTCTTCCTCCTCGTCCTTCTCCTCGCCATCAAGTTCGTCTTCATCCAGCTTCATTGAGGCTGCCATTTTCTGTACTTCCTTCTCCAGTTTCTTGAACTTTTTGTTCTCCTCCCTGTGGAGAAGAGTATTCTTACTCTGAGGAAAACTTTATAGATTTTCTTTACTTACTTGAGTAAAACATGATTTTTTTTCATGGCCTGTTTCAGTACATCCTTCTCCTTCTTGGCAGCCTCCTCTTTGACCTTAAGCTTGGTCAATTTGCTGCGCAACACCTTCACCTCTTTGCCCATTCTTCGTTCACGTCGCTCTGTCTTCTTCTCCTCGGGTTCATCGGGATCACTTTCGCTTAGCTCCAGTTCCAGTTCGGGTGAACTATCGCGTCCGAAGTGTAAATCACTTGCTCGCCTAGAGCCATCGAATGAGCCTCCCTACAGTCCCAAAAAATTAAATAGAGTTAGTTAAACTCCATATCTTACCAACGGGTAAACCCCTGAACGAATGCTGCTTTTGGCATTACCTTATTCAGGCCGTGATTACCATGATTGTTCACCTGGTTATGGTCATAGTAGTAATCATCGATGTCATCGTCGTCGTCGTAAGCAAAGCGAAAACTAATATGCGGTCTGTTAGTGCTTGGCGTCGTATTGCCCTTATAATAATAGCGATTAGCGATTGGTTAAATTGGTTAGTGTTAATGTTTTAGTTAAGCGAGTGTTTTTTAAGCAGTTTGTCTCGGTATCTTTTGTCTGTTTTTTAAAAATCGAATGGAGCAAACAATTTGAAGTGTGTGCACAACATTTTTAAAGGGTTGATTTGAATGCGAATGTTGAAATCAAGGTGAAGAATTTTCTGATAATGAATTAGGAATGAAATATTGATGGCTTTGGGTTTATAAGAATAAAATATATTGATATAACTATCTAAGTATTCTAAAACTCTTCTCTCCAAGTGAAGGAAGTATTATTCTGAAGGGGTCAAGTCCAAAACTAGTCTCTATCTAATCTGTAAACTGTAATCTTAATAACAAAATGTTATTTTATTAAATAGATAATTCCATTAAACTTTAAAACAAGATTTCTATTTAGTGTAGCTCTCTGTGCTAAATTAGTAATTTATTTTAAAACTGCACTAACTACATAAATCACCAGTAAAGGTGTCATTAATCCATCAATTGAAGCAATTTCTAGTTGCTACTAATTGGGTGAACAAAACGGATATCAACATCCAGACACGTTTCCAAATCTCCCCCCACTAAAAATGTGTAGTGTGTTGTAGTGTTGTCAGCTGATGTATGTAATTATTTACTAAGACTATTACTAACATTTGTAGCTACAATTAGTACTACGTCAAATGTCTGGAATCGATGGCAGAAAAAGCGACTAATTGCGATTGCTTTGTTAGCTGTTTTTAGTTTCAGTTTTCAGGCTGAGCAGTTGCAGGAAGGCGGAGCTGACGGCGCTGAAAATGTGCGAGAACATGTGGATATGTGTGGGTTATGACCCCAAAACTTTAAGATTTAGTTTAACTTTAGTTTTAACTTCAACTGACAACACCAAACACATTGTGCGACTTGGACTTCTTTTGGCCCACTTTTTACTCGATTTCTACCTGGATTTCTATTAGCCTTTCTTTTCTTCTTTTTTGTTGCTCTCTGCTTACCTGCAGTGCCATTGCCAATTTGCGCTCAAGCAATTGTATTTGTCGCTTTTGTTCCTCGATTTCCGTTTTCGCATCAACGAGCTGTTCGGTGGTGTCATGATAGTTCTTCTCCACCTCCTTGGACACCTTGCGAGCATCTTCGACTTCCCGTTTCAGCGAATTGACATACGCTTGCTCGGATGTGGGCGTGGGATCCATGGTGGCCACAATAACATTTGAGCCATACTCAAGATTCTTCTCTCGCGACTTCTCGCGCTCCAATTCGGTTTCCAGTGTACGGATTTTGGCCAATAGCTTTTTATGTTCTCACGCTCCTGTGCCTCACGATTGCGCAGTTCCATGGCCAACATTTGCTTTGTGCTTTGCAGATCGTCACGAATCTTATCAATGTCGTCCAACTCATCGGGACTCTCCTCATCAATCGACATGGTCGAGACAATGCTGGGCCTTGAGCTGCCTGCTCCCAATGCACTGTTATTTGCCCCTGGACCCAAGGCATGACTACTGGGCGCCTCACTTAGCATATTGACCTTTGACTGCGATTTGTGCAGCTGCTCCTCAATGGTCATCTGGCGACGGAACTTGCGTAGACCATCCAGCACGGGCTTACTGCGATCATTCGTCTGTGTAGGACGCAGTCGGACACCGCCTTGGATCTGCTTCAGCAGCTTGTTGTGAGAATTGTCCTTTTCTGTTTCATAGATGAACTTGTCATCCACTTTAGTCATCGATTTGCATGTCAAAATGGGCTGAGATCTGCAAAGGAAGTGTGGGAGTGTTTAGTATGGACTTCCCACTGGAAGTTAGATGATTTATAGGTAAAAGCCTTGGTTAATCCTTGGAAATTATGTCTCCTTTGCCAAAGTCCATTTCCATTTCTTCTTCTGTAACTTAACTAATTATAAAATGAGACTTTTGTCTTAGTTTTCCTCTGCTTTCCTCTATACTTTTCCCTCAATCAGTTTGAAACTATCTTTGTAGAGTTTTTACTATCAATAACTTTGTGGAATTGCAGTTCTAGTTACACCTATTAATGTTAGTCATAGCTCAGCGGGTAGTCTCATTCACTCCCGTTGCAATGAGCTGTCATCCATTTGGTAAATACACCTCTAATGAGCTGCACTCACCTGTCGTTGCATGCCACGTGGCGCAGCTTCCTGCCGCTCTCGACTTCCTTCATCATCTCGGACCAGTCTGGACGTCTTCGTGGTCGTGTTCTGCATGGAAATCAAAAATAAATGGATTTTAGAATCTCTCCCTCTCTAAGTATTAGGTTTGGGTGTTCATACTTCAGCCTTTCGATGGTTTTTTTCTGCGAGTCCGAGAGTTCGCGCTTCTCGCCGGCGGCCAGTGGCGGCGGTGGCGGTGGTGGAGCCTTTGGCACCAGAGATGGCAGCGGTGGCGGCGCTGGAACTAGAGATAAAAGAGATAGAGAAGGGAAGATAGAGAGAGGGGGAAGGAGAAAGGTTAGCAGCTGTTTTAGTTAAGATATAAGTATGTTTGAACGTTTTCTCCACTGTTTTAGGTTTTTTTTTGAATTTTTTTTTTTTTTTTTTCGAGTAAATCGTTTAGCGCTGCGTGCTCTCGCGGTTATTAAATATAATTTTAATTTAATGAGTTTGCAATTTGTGTCAGTTGTTTGCGCAAAGTTCTTCTCGCCACAGGCCATACATATCAATTGAGTTTCTCCTGGCTGTAGGTGTAAGTGCGGGTGTGGGTGTGGTTGTGGTACTGGCAGTGGCAATGGCAGTAGAAGTGGGAGTATTTTCTTTCCAATTCGGTTGGTGCACACTCGCCTCTCTTGGCCCAACATTGGTTGAGATTGAAAAGTTACTGCCGTGGTCCAAAACCGACAGACCCGACA
Source organism: Drosophila cardini (assembly GCA_018903735.1). Taxonomy (NCBI): domain Eukaryota; kingdom Metazoa; phylum Arthropoda; class Insecta; order Diptera; family Drosophilidae; genus Drosophila; species Drosophila cardini. The sequence continues at coordinate 255,893 of JAEIGM010000037.1, read as the reverse complement.
CCCAACATTGAGCTTCTTTTATTGCTTTAACACCCTGCAGCAAATATCCTGAGTTCCGTGCCCTCAGAATGGGGAGCAAAACTTTGATTGCATTTTTTTGTTGTTGCTCTTGTTTCTCTTGTTGTTGTTGTTGTTGTTGTTGTTGTAGTTGCTGTACTTTGTGCCGTTGCGCTTGACTCTACTTTGGTCTTAGTTTAGTTTAGTTTGGTTTAGTTAGTTTAAAGTCTTCGATGCGCTTGCTGCAGGCTTTTGTTAACGAGGCCAATTAATTTGAAATGTTTGCACAAGCTGTTACTAATAAATTTCCGCTTAAATTGTTGGCCTAACAAGTTTCGAGACGCCAGAATATTTCTTTCTACTAACAGTTTGCCCTTGTAATTAGCAATTGGAAAACTTTTTGATTTGTTTTTTAACCCGTAACATTGCGCCATCCATGTTCTTCTTGATCCCTTCTCCGAACAACACGTACAAGTTTTTTATTTGTTGTTTGTGTTTTTTCGTGTTTTTTTTTGTTGTTTTTTTGTTTTTCCCTTACACAATACTTTGCATTCTTTTCAGCTAGCTTGTTTGGCGCCGCGTCAACTGGTACAGGTTGACTTGGCATCGTTGTCTTTTCCCTTTGTGTTGTTGTTTGATGCTAAAAAGTGCAAAAGTCAAACAACTGCTTAAGACAATGGCGGCGCCAAGTGATGAAAAGCTGACAAATCTGTTAATTAGCTTTGTTTGAATGAACCCGGGACCAAAAGGCAACACACAACGTAACCACCCTGGACCACCCAAAGCTACCCAAGCACTCACCCAAAAGGCAGCCAACCTTGCAGGCAACAGAAGTACGCCCCAAATCTCAACCTTATCCTTTTGTCTGCCTGGCCTTGTAGCTCCTACCCCTACCACTCCCTCTGCCTCATTCTCTACTCCCTCTCTCAGTTCCTTTGCCCCGTTTTTATACGCTTTACCCAAACTCGCTCTTCATCTCTTTATCCTCTGGTTTTAGCAGTTGCGCCTGGCTGAATCTGCACTTAATCTTTAAGTGGTTGGCTGCCTTTTGCGGTGGCAATGGCGGTAGCGATGGTGATGGCGGTGGCAGTGGTAATGGTGTTGGTGTTGGTGTTGGCGGTGCATTAGATGCTGCTCCAATTCAGTTGCTCATTCTGCACCTGTGCTCGAAACTAATCCCAAACTCGTGTTACTTTACTCAATGAAATCAGCGCCAAACTTGATTATTGTAGTCTGGATGTTGTTATTGTTGTTCTTGTTCTTGTTCTTGTGCTTGTTCTTGTTGTTGTTGCTGCATGTTAATGTAACATCCTGGCCACGTTCTTTTGGCCATCCTCTTCTGTCTGGCTGCCATTTGTAGTCACTGATTAAAATACGTGGTCAACTTTTTGGGCAGCCAATTGAGTGCTCGTTTAGTAAGTTTCGCTTAATTCGTTTTAGTAATTTATGGCAAAGCTCTGGCAAAGCGGCATCCTAAATCAGGACCTTCTCCACCCCAAAAATACACACAAACACACACACGCACACACACCCACACTCATACAAAATGAAAACAGAAACTGAAACTGAGAATAGAAAAACAAAGAAATGAACAAAGTAAAAAAAGGGAAGAGAGAAGAGAGCAGAGACAAGAAGAGAAGTAAGCGCACGAAATATAAAGAACGAAACTTACCCAAGGCACTGTGGGTAACGGGGTGACGGGTGCAGATAAAACTCTTCATTCATTCATTCATTCATTCATGTCGACAAAATTATTTCTTATTTAAATAAAATGCTGAGCTGAACGAGGAGAATCTCCCAGCGTCTCTGGTCTCTGAGATGATGCTACCCACTTAATATACCGCAAAGCCCGCACTTACAACGACGCAAAATGAATAGCGGGGTATGTAAACATAAATTTTGCGAGCTCACTCAGTGTTCTCAGTTCAGTTCCCTTCTCCTTTCTCCTTTCCCTGTACCCTCTATCCCCCTTTTCCAACAGTCTTGTCCCTTGAAATGTCGCTGTACCCATGCTGCTTTCCATGCTTTCCATTGTGTTATCATCAACAGAATATTCTATGCATGCACAAATGTTGCCGTTGTCATTGAATCACGCTGTGCCGAGCACACAGCCAAATCTGTGGAGAGGGGTTTAAAGTGAGAAGGTCGGGGAACTCGGGGAGCACTCAAAGCGAAGGCGGAGTGAACCGGAGCATTAGCATGGACTTCAGTTTGATAACTGACTTTGTTCCATTGTCTGTGCTTTACATGATGAAGCGTTAAGAATCTTTTGCCATATTTTACAGTCTACCCTCGCTATACTTGCTCACTACAAACATCAACAAATTCAATCCCTTTTACTGACAGCTTTAATCCACGCAGTTTACAGGCGTCTGATTAAGATTCCTCATCATCCTGTTAATAACTATTGTCCGCTCATTATTTGCGACCAACTGAAATACTCTACAACACGACGGAAGTTTTTATTTTAGTTTAAAGTTTGGAAAACAGTAGTTTTTGTACAGCAGTAAAGCAGTAAAAACTCACAGTTGAAATGCTCCTTATAGTCAAAGAAATACAATAAAAAGTTACTAAAGCTATTAGAAGCTAAACTGGTTTAAAAAAGAACATTTCTATTTGAGAAAAACCTTTAACTTTAGTAAAAAATGTCAGAAAAGTAGAAGAAGACTTTCATTTATAATTCAACACTTATAAAATTGAATTTAAAAGTGGAATAATTACTTTAGTTATAAAAACTAATACATAATTGATAAAAATTAGCCTAGGTAAATCTAAAAGTTTAGTATTTGCTGTTGTTTCCTGTTTGCAACACCGTCCAAATGCTATTAAAAATATCAGCAGTTTCCGCATCATAAACCAAATTTTGTCCAATCAATGCGAATTCATCAGACTAGAAGTCTTTACAACTGAGTTGACATACACATAATACGAGTGTATATGAATGTGTGTGTGTAGTGACTGTGCTTTTGATGCAATTAGTTATTTAGTGGACCATTTTATTGTCGCTCAGTGTAATTATTGGCATAATGCTCTCGTGTGTTTCAAACGTTTTTCCTTTTACGTCATTCTGACCACGCTATGTTCAATTTGAAATGGCCTAATCATCTTTTATGTCTCTTTCTTTTTCCCTTTTCCTCTCCCCATTTCTTCTGGCAGACCAAAATGGCTGCACCTATTGAAAGTCGACTGAACTGAAACTGAAACGAACCCAATAAAAAACGAAGAAAAACGGAGCATGAAAAAAAAATAGGCCTAAAAGGAAGCAGCACAGCCGTTACATGTCTCATACAACCATATATACTTATGTATATATGCATAGATGTATAGAAAGCTGGCTCATTTAAATAAAAGAATATATATTTTGTCCAGCCAGTTGTCCTTTTGGCTCCTTTGAAGACATTGGCTAGGCTTTGTGGCCGTCGTTGTCATGTTTTTTTTTTTTTTTTTGTTTTTTTTTTATTTGGTTTCTCGTTTTTTAGTGCGGATATTTGAATATAAATGGGACATTTAGTTCGACTATATCAAGCACATTGCCATATATCTTTTGTCCTTAACACAGAACTCTGTTTCACTTCTATTTCTACTAAATTCGAGTTCCCTTTCACATTGATAGTTCCCGTTTTTTAAGTTTGTAGGTTTGTGGGGCTTTAAAAGGCGCTGCCCAAGTGCCTATGACTGCGTGTGTGTGTTTGTGTGTGTGAGTATCCCACTCACTCATCATTCTCATCTGGTTTTAAACATTCCACTTTATGTTGTAGTTTTGACACAATGAGCAATAATCATGAATTTTACTTAGACCATAAAAAGAATAGAAACAACAGTCGGCGGCCCAAAAGACGTCGTCCGAGCACATTAAATAAATGTTTTTCTTTTCTGTCTTCATTGTTGCCTTTTTGTTTTTCTTTCCCTCGATTTTTTTTTATTCCTACTTCGTTTTTTTTTTTTTTTTTTATTATGCGACGGCTTTAAAGGACAAACGTTGGGGACAACGGTTACCATTTTGTTTAGTGACCTCCCAAACCAATTCTTTGGAGAAGTGAAACCCTCAAAGCCTCGTGCCTTTTGTGTGTTTGTGTGTTTGCTTGCCAAGATTAGGACGCATTTGCGGTCACGTTATTGCCCACTGATTAGGACAGGCCGCAACTCGAGTTAACTGCCTCACTGTAACACGTAACCTTTTTTTTGTGCCACACCCCTCTCTTCCACTTCCTTTTTGCCCACCGCCCATTTGCTTTGTCTTTATCTTTACGCCCTTAACGAGCTTTTCACTTCATTCATTGGCCACAGGCAATGCAATTCAATTAGATAACTTATGCAACTCACTGTTATTGTTTTTGAACTACAAACGGACGCTGCTCGAAGCCACAAAGTGCATTAGAATATTGCAATATTTTGGCTTTGTTTTTTGTACTATTCAAAATGTTGTTTTTTTCTATTGTTTTTTATTTTATTTATTTTTTTAATGTAATGTTTTTGATATGTGGGGGCGGGAACAAATTGCGCCCCTTTCGACTCAATGCACAGCACTCACTAAAATTTAATAAATAAAAAATATGTTATTTATATTGCTTTATAGCCTTTATAGTATGTGACTGTGTTCGAGTACGTGAGTGTGTGTGTGTGTGTGTGTGTGTGTAAGTTTGTGTGAGCCTTTATGCGCTTTGTTGTTTTTGTTTGGGTACAACATTTTTGATGAAATGTTTTGTGCACATTTCGTTTATATACTTATACACACTCACACACTCGACATACTGACACTCATACATTCACACACCCATGTGTATGTAAGTATCTTTAGATGCGTTTTAAAATTTTTTTTAAAATGAGCATTCTTTGCTCAGGTGAGTGTGAATGGACTCACACACATCCTACTCAACATGTATGTGTATGCAGTCGTGTGAGTAACTGACAGATATGCATATATTCATACATAGGTAGGACTAGAGATGGACACCAGACTTAAAAATTCTGTCATGCATAATAAAACGCACAGGGAATTGCATTTTCATCATACTCTCTCATACAGTGAAAGAGAAACACTCTGGAATCCTGTATAAACTCTGAAATTTTGGCATCATGTTATTAAAAAAAGTAACTGAGAAATTTTGTAATTAATTGAATAATTTTGTAGTTTCAGACAGACTCTGAGATTTTGTAAACAGCATAAAATTGTAGCCAAAATGTGCAAGTTGAAGAAATTATTAAATTGCTTTTTAAAGTCTAAATTTATATATCGATAAATAAGATTATTATAGGGTATTCAACTCTGTTATGAGCTGGACACTGTATCGCCCATCTCTAATCTTTTGGTCAATATACTCATGTCCAATATCACTCATACGCTACGTTAGTCACTCTGTCTTTTTATACAAATTTTTTTTTCTCACTATGACGTCTGTCGGCCTTGTCTTGTCCCAGTGTTTTGATATATTGAGAGCACGATAGAGAAATATACAAAGAGAGTAAGGGAGAGAGGAAGAGAGAGGGAGAGAGGAAGAGAGAGCTTTGAAATGGGAGAGAAGCTAATTGAAGGTCCAAAGCGAAAAATGCACACGGCCATTCAATTGATACATATAATATGATAGATATTTATACTTAACCAAAACAGAACAGTCCCCATATAAATCAGATATATACGTGTATATATATATATATGTTCATGCCCCATATTTAAATTGCCTGTTAGCTTGTTTTTAGACATTAGAGAAGCGTCAATAATTTACAGCATCCATTAGAGTAGTTAATCGGGTAGTTTAGCTTCCAGTCGAATCTCGAGACGGATCTGAACGGAGCGTGGTGGGATAACTTACCATTTTTAATGCTCGGTTCGCGTTTTATTGAGGGCGCTTTCCTCAGGGTTTTGGTCTTGAACTCGGGCTTGGGTTCTTCTTTGGGTTCTTTAAGTATTTCATCAACCTTGGGTACCTTTTTGAGCACTGGTCGTATCTTGAGCAGATTATCGGTACTCTTGCTCGGAAAAGGTTTCTCCTCGCGCTTCACATGTCTCAGTTTTGGTTTCTCAAGCTTGAAACGCAAACGACGTTCGCGTTCCTCCTCGGTTTCACCCTCGACGGCCTCGTCATCATCCTCGGGTGCTACCTTTTTCATTGACTTATCCCGTTTGACCACAACGCTGCGCAATTTGGGTTTCTCTAATGTGAAACGTTGTGTCAACTCACTTTCCTGTGGCTCCGGTTTCTTGTTGATTTGCGTTGGTCTCAGTTGTGACGCCTTCTTGACATGCTCCGGCACCTTGGCTTCCACAGTGGTATCATCGTCGTCATCGTCATCATCGTCGTCGTCCTCCTCCTCTTCGTCTTCATCGGTTTCTTCCTCTTCGGTTACTTCTTCCTCGGTTTCGGTTTCCTCTTCGCTTTCCTCCTCCTCCTCCTCCTCTTCGGTTTCTTCTTCGGAAGATGATTCTGGCGGTGGTGTTGGTTCCTTCTTTTTAGCCACTGGTTTCTTTGTTACCAGGCTAGTTGCTGCTTTCTTCACTGGCTCTGGAGCGGCTTTCTTAACTGGCTCCACAGCGGGTTTCTTCACTGGAAGCGTTGTCTTCTTTAGTATTGACTCCGGAGCCTTCTTGGCAGCTGTTGTTGTTGTTGCAGCTGCAGCAGCTCCGGGTTTCTTGGTCGGCTCAGCTGATTTTTTTGCCGCTATTGTTGTTGTTGTCGCTGTTGGCTGCTGCGCTGCTGCCTTTGCCTTTGCTGTTGTTGTTGTTGTTACTGCTGGTTTTTCACCATTTTCCTTGGTCGCATTGGCGGTTGTCTTCTTGGCCCATGGCGTTGTCGCTGGCTTTGTGGCGGCACTGGACGCAGTGGCGGCATCCTCTTTAACCCAAGGTGGACGAAACGTAGTCCGTCCACTGCTGTTGGTGCTGCCAGCGCCGCTTCCGCTCGTTGTGCTACGAGGCGTCACGAAGGGCATTTTTTTCTATTTGAAAATTTTTTTATCAGGTCTCAGCAACTGTTTTCCGTTCTGTTAATTCTCCAGGGGCTCTTGTACTTGTTGTTGTTGCTGGCACTCTGGTCGCCCACTTTTCGTCGTCTATTTGCACACACTTTTTAAATAATTTTCTGTGATTTTTATGCTTTTGTTGTTGTTGCTGTTGCTGATGAAAACACAAAACTTTGCACATTAGCACCAACGATGTTGGCTGAAGTGAAAAAAGGGGGTCGGATGCTGGCACACACCTCCACTTGGCTCACTCTCCACTTGTCCAAAAGTTATTTCAAATTGCCGTTTCTTTATATTTTTTTTTTTGTGATTTTTTTCTAAATACTTTTTTATTTTTGTTCGTTTGTTGAATGTTTGTTGTTGCTGTTGTTTGTTGCTATTGTTGCTGTTGCTGTTGTGCTATTTATTTAAAACCTGCTGTCGACGATGAGCAACAGCTGTTTAAAATATTTTCAATTCTCAATTCGTATATATTTGGGTATGTTTCATTTCAAATGTTATTTTTAAATGCATGCGCTCATTAGCTGCTCGATGTTGTTGCTTTTATTTTTGTTGTTCTTGTTGCTGTTGCTGTTGCTGCTCTTGTATTGAGTGTATCTTATTAACAAACAACAAAATGTAGGCCTTTGTGTCATAGTAACAATCAGCGAACCCATCACTGAACTGTGTTAAATTGGCCAAATTCCGACTTGCTAACAAGTTAAATACTTGAATAAATCCTATGCAATTCCAGCTAAAACGCTAATAGATACAGATACAGCAACAGCAACAGCTACAGCTACACATGTATGCACTCCAATAAGCTACAACAATAGCAACAGCAACAACAACATCACAAACAATTTGCTCTGCCACTGACTCGATATGTAAAAGGCGAAAATATTTAATTTTAGTTTCTTTGTGCCCGAGCGCGCTAAAGCGTCGGAGAATCAAAAAAAAAAAACAAAAAAAAAGATTGAAAAAAAGTACAACAATCTCTGGCTCTGGCGCTTTCCTTTCACAAAGAATACAATGAAAAAGCGCGCACACACATACACACACACACACACACTAACACACTCTCATACATAAAAAGAGAGAAAAAAAGAAGAAAATAGAGGCGAGAGAATGAAATCCAAATTTGTTTCATTCCATTTGCAAGTTTCCATGGCTTCTTTATCGTCATTTCCATTTCTCCAATTCGTCCAACGGCCTTTTGCAAATTTTCTCAAAATATACATTGTATATGTATGTGTGTGTGTATGTGTGTATATTAAAACACAAAAAAAAAAAGAGGAAGATTATTTTTCCTCTGGTTTGGAGGAGGCGTTAATTAAACATGACATGCAAATAAAAATTATACTTATAAATATGCCGTCATTAGGCCAACTAATACACAGAAAGGAGACCATATAAAATGATGGCCAGACAGATTTTAAAAGCAACTAATTGCAATTGGTATTGACAAATGTTTAATTTACAGTTGATAATAACAAATTTTTTATTTTTCACTATTCGGACAAGTTTTCTACATCAAACAGTTATCAAATTTATTTAGAGAAATTTTCTTTTCAATGGACATTTTTCCAATCATTTGCAGTGGCTGAGCAATTTTCTATTTTCTTTTTGTGAATGTTGCGCATTTTGCAAGATTTATTTTTATATTTTTAATTATTTAATTTTATTTTTTTCATTTGCATTTGCAATATTTGGGTATTTTTATTAGCTGCGACGCACGTTCCGTCGTTCCGCCGTTTATAGACAATTTTCATACACACCCACACACAAATATGTGCACACATACAAAGCAGTTGCACAGTGGGACAACTAAATATGAAAACACTGACGCGGGAGAGTTTTTTGCTCGGCACGCAGCGCCTATGATGGCGTTTCAAAAACTAAATTCATGTATTTTTAACAGCACGGCAAAAGCTTGAAAATTTCGAAAACATTAAAAAACAAAAAAAATACACAAAAATATTTGTAACTTTTGCTCCCGTTCATTCTCTTTGCGAGCGCACGCTCTCTCCCTCTCCGTCTCTCTCTCTCTCTCTCAATTTTGGTAGGAAAATTCAGAAAAATGAAATTGAAAATTTGTTTTTGGCCGAGAAAAAAATATTTTTAGCATACTCGACAATTTGGCGCTCAGTGAAACCAATTGACCTTATGGCAGGTGCAGCATAGTTCAATGAAACTGGAATTATGAATATACAAACATATATGCATACCTCTAAACATACATATAAATTTATAAATAATATTAAAGTTGAATGTATTAGTTTGTTACATGACGTAGACCGGCATTTCACATCTCACAACTTGATTCTCTTATCAATTGGCCTAAGTAGTTTAGTAGTAAATGGGTCTCAATTACGCAAGTTTCTTTGCGTGGGTTGATTTGGCAATAAGTTGAGGAATTGACAAAGGAACGTAGAGGGGAAAGGAGGGTGAAGGGGAATGGGTTGTGGTCGGGGTTTTGAGGGTAAGACATCTTACCCTGTGATAAAAACCATTCGTCTAGAAAATCCAAACCCATTAGTGCCTCTTAGCTCGCACTTTTTGCTGATAAATTTTATTGATACTTCTTTTTTTTTTTTTTTTTTTTTTTTTAGATTTGTTTTTGCAATATTTACATTGTCGCCAGCTGAGAGCTGCGTCCTCTTTTTATTTCTTTCTTGATTCTGATCAGATACGTTCTGTTCTCTGTACTGGTTTCTCAGTTCCTCTGTGTCTGCGTTTTCGAATTGACATTTGCCGTCGACTGATTGCATTTGCTATCCATTCATCCAATCTATCGGTTGGTGCGTGATCTTATTTATAGTCCCAAATGATTGTATATCGATTAGACAATTGCACTTTTGCAGTAAGCAGACTCCTGAAATGCATGCAACAGTTGGCAACTCTAGTTGATTGATTAAAAAAAGAAAAAATTAAAAGGTGGCCAACACTATTTGATTGATTGAAGAAGAAAAACTGAAAACTGAAAAAAAAGTTGCGTAGGGCTATAATTGAGATAAACTTCAAACAGAAATACAAATGGAGTCAAATCTGAGGACATAATAAAAGAGGACAATAAAAGTGCGAAAGGTGAAAAGTTGAGTAAAAGCTAAAAGCTGATAAGCAAAAAAAGAGTAAAAGATATGCGAAGAAAGCAGCAAGGCGACATCACATTGAAGCATATTGTAATAAAGACGCAAAAGTACCTGGAGCAATGTCGAAATAAAGTACAAATTGCTGGAAAAAAGAGAAGACAGTTATAAAACCCGAGTCGGAATGGAAAAAAAAAGAAGATAGGGCAGACAGTTCATTATTATTTTTACGGCAAAGGCAAAGGAAAGCAGGATGAGAAGGCAGGAGAAAAGTTGCCAAAGCCAGTCGGCACTTAACACAAGTCTGGCACTTCTTTAATTGAAATTAACAAAAGATGCCTCGACAAAAAGAGTCAAATGCTTTTCCCACTGGATAAAATTGTCTGTTGTGAGCATAGCATAAAATTTAATATATATGGAAATATGTTTTTTTTTTTGGGATTATTTTATAATTGAAATTTGACCAACAACGATTGATTAAAAACAAAATAATTGTTTTAAATAATTTATCAGTTTTCGACACGGTCATTCAAATGGAAATGACATTTCACCAACGGTTTGACCAAAATCGACAATGATGTAGTTGAAGCTGAACAGCCAGTTGCATATTAAAGTTATGCATCTCTATAGTTTAAACAAATGCATATTTTATTTACATTTTGTTGCGACTTTTTCATTTGAACAAACAAAAAAAAAACTAAACTCGTGAATATTTAAAAGTTCGCATAGTTTTGGGGTTAAATGCTGCCAACAAATTTGCGCTGCATACTTTTGGGCGGTGCCAGAAAATCATTTGTTTCCGCCAGTGATGATGGAAAAAAATACATAGCTTTATTTATAAAACAAAACTGCTAGAAAAAGTTTAAGCACAATCTTTTGTACCGAATCTTTTTGAATTTGATAATTTATTTTTCGGAATATAGCATTCGAAAAATAGACTGCTTTCCTGACAATATTTCTAGCTTTAAGATAGCTAAAATGACAACGCTGTTTGTACCCTGCTTTAGAAATGTTGCTGTCAAGAGTTTAGTTAACTTAGTTGTACAGAGTATCTCGTTGTCAAGCACTACCAACTGAAGCGTTCATTGCTCTCGTATTTGTTACATTTTGCTGCACAGTCAAATTTAGTTTGCAAATCAAAGTCAAACAGACAGTGGCATCAATAAAATTAAAAGTCACTTTGCCGCTGATTTTTATTATTAAATGTTTTTTTTCTCTTTTTTTCTTTTTTTGATGATAAAGTTGAAAACTTGCCATGGTCGTAAATCAATTTGTAGAGCGTAGACAACTTTGCAGTGGTTGAAATAACAAAAAAAAAAATAAAATACACTAATTAAAAAATTATTTGGCAGACAAATTGAATTGCAATCAAATTTCGAATTTCAAATTACAAATTGTTGTACAAATTCTTTTTAATTAATTGCAAAGTAAATGAAACACAAATGATTATGTTTAATGAGTAATTCTAGTAGTTGTGTTTATTTCTGTTCATTCTCTCGGTTCTCCTCATACGACATCAAATCTTATGAAATACTGTAGGTGGAAGTTTCCGTACTCTCAGCTGATTGTTAACATTTAGCTTCTGTTTATGTAGTTTTAAATGCACTTGTAGTTAATGTTAAACCTTTTTGGCTTCGGGTGTGGCTACCGTTGTGTTAAGTCGTGTAAAGTTGGGCCACGTGGAAATCTCCTGGAAGAGTCGACCACCAGGACACTCAGTATCGCGCACCTGTTTGTGACCCAGCAGCTTGTAGGCAGGATCAATATAACCCTGAGCCACTCCAAATGCTATCAAATCTTTTGCTGCCTGCAGCATGCGAGCTGGCGGTAGTTCAGCTATAAAAACGATACAAATGTGAAAAGTTGAAATAGTTAAAGTGCAAAAGAATTTGCTTTCTTTGTACTCACTTCGCCAGTCGCCAATGAGCACAATGCCCACACTTTTGTCATTATATTTAGGTGCATGAGCACCCACCACATTGAAACCACGTCCAGTATAGATCATACCATCACCACCGATGCCAAAACTATACCCAATGTCATTCCATCCGCGTTCCACTTGGTGAAAGTCCTGCATGTCTCGCATGCTACGCATACAATCCGGCGTGCTGTAGCATGCAGCTGGTATATACGAATGGTGGATGATAACATAGGGAGCGGGACCAGTGAAGTAATCCACTTGCTTGGGAATTCGTGCTCCCCAATCTGCGCGGGACAGCAGCTGGGCACTAGGGACACCGGGTGTCCCGCCCTCTGTAGCTGCGTGCTGCATTTGCTGAGTGTAACCTGTAAAAAATAAATGCGAGAGCAGAAATCGAACATCAGTGGTTTATCAGTTACGGTATGCCATAGCTCTTGTTGTTACTGTAGCTGTAACTGTTACTGTAACTGTATCTGTAACTGTTACTGTTGTTGATGTTGTTGCTACCGTGTTTATTTTTTGCTTGGCCAATAAACAGGCGACCAACGTACCACGTTTATTTACAATTTTCGCACTTTTGTGTGAGTGTTTGTATCTGTATCTGTACCTGCTTGTGTGTGTGTGTGTGTGTGTGTATTACGTCACACTGTGTTTGTGTGGCCAAAGTTTGTTAGCATTAATTGCATCAGTTTGTTTGACTTGAACTTTATCGAATCGCTAGGTATTCGCGTGGGACGCGTATTGCCTTTCCCGTTAGTTGCACAAATTTTGTTCCATTGATAAATTATTGAACGGATTCCCCGACTTTTGCCCACTGGCTCTTTTTTTTTTGTTGTTTTTTTTTTTGCTCACTCGATGGTGGTTTTTGTGGTTGTGTTCCCCCAACGAGGTGAGAAATCGCAATGATATCCAAACACACAAACACCGAATGCCACACGGAACGCTTCATAAAAATTCCCCCTCACGAACACTAAGCAACAACTGAGGAAAGAAAGGGAGAAAGAGAGAGAGAGCGAGAGGGAGAGAGCCGTTGAATGGCCCACCAAACGAGTTGATCGCTTCGTATTAAGTAGTATATTTGCATATATGTATCTATCAGTGTTTTGTCAGTTTCTTTGCCAAATGTGTCAATTAATGAACCGGCCCCAAATCATACAAAATATGCATAAAGTTTACTGAGCGATTCGATTTGTCTGTTTATTATTGCGATTTTAATACGCTAACAAAACGAGGAGAGAGAGTTAACTACTTTGTTCAATTGTAATTTAATCTGTAATGCTAATTTCTTACGTTCGATATTACGTGATAGTTAAATGCTGTGTATAACACATGTTATTAAATGATTTTATATTTGAAGCTTCGTTAAATCAATTTAATTCAATTCAACTGGACAAATAATCTGTTTTGCTTTATAAGCTTTTAACAAATATAACTGTCAATAGAAATTGATGCGGTGACTACTTTGTATAGCTGTTAAAAAAACATAGCAAATACTGAAAAACTACCCCAAAAAAGATAAAAATAGTCGAGTATGCTTGTTTTTGGAATAAATTTTAGAATAAACATGAAAATTCAGAACACTCGCAGTGCCAAAATATATTTTTGGATTCAACTTGGCTTTTTGTATTATTTAGTCACAAACTTTTGTTGTTTTAATTTAATGAAATATTTCTATTTGAAATTCATCACTAGAATAATGGTTAGAGTATATTAAACGCGACGATTCGCTTTGTTAATTGATTTCTCTGGCACTCTCTCTGTCTCTGCTCATTTCGTCTATAAGTGATGATTCAACTCGTAAAGTTTTCAAATAGATTTGAATATTAAATAGCAGAGGGGCAACAGGTGGTGTATCATCAATCTATCAGTTTGGTCGTTTCACAGTTACCCACCTATTGACAGTGTTGTCTGTTGTCCCAAACCGTCGGCCTTCGAAGTTAACTTTTGTGGAATCTCCGCCCCAGTCATAAATGCAAATGCTTTTACCAAAAACTATTTCATTCAAAATTCGTTTAATGTATGGGTGTGTGTGTGTGTTAGCGTGTTTCTGACTGACTGTGTGTATGAGTGTGTTTGTTTGTGTGTATGTCTCACCCACTTCAACTATGTCTGAGCGTTTGTTGAGGGGCAAATGAAGTGAAGGAGGAGTGTGAAACATTAACGGCATCCATTTGGAATGTTTGCCAAAGCTTCGCACCCGCCACGACTGCCGCGCTCTCTGCGCTCCCCCTGCTCCCCATCCTGATCCGACCAAAGCCAGCACTTCCCCACATTTATATGCATATGCAAAGTTGGAACGGAAAACGCGAGTTTGAAAATGGCAGCTGGAAAATGTGGATGTGGAAGTAAAAGCTAAAGCAGGAGCTGGAGCTGGAAGTGGAGAGGGAGGTGGAGATGGGACACTCCACTTGACTAAGTTAATAGCAGCAGTTTCTAATTAAAATTTGGAGAGCACAACATTTCAGTTGGCACCTGCACATTTGCCAACTATATATGAGCATAGTAACCTGGACTCTACGCATTTATATGAACAAATGAGAGAGAGAGAGAGAGAGAGAGAGTAAGCGGATACAGGAAATAAAGTTAAAGCTAGAGCGGGATCTGAAGCTAGAAATGTTAATGGGATCGTCAATTGGCAGCGCGTGCTTGAATAATAAACAGAGCGTGCGGCGGGAACGGGAACGGGAATGGAGGCGGTACTACTAGAAGGCGGGGTGTTTCTAGGGGGCGTGAGAGGTAGCGGGGGAGTGTTTGCTTGCTGCTGTCAAATCATTTGCTGTATAATTTATGCCTTTTGCATTTTAGTGTTACATGTTAATTACGTTTATACTCGTATATTTACCGTTAAGCCGCCCGATATCACCTGACGCACATACAAAACACGAAACTAAAAGTTAACACACCACCTACCCCCGTTTATTGCCCTCTCAACTCCTCTTTCTGGTAATCGTTGTCCCTAATTACGCGGCCTAATAAAGTAAACATTAAACTCGTTGTGCTAATCAATGTTGCAAACTATTGCCACACACACACAAACACACACACACAGACACACGCCTTCATCCACCCACATATCGACAGCAACTATTTAATAGAGTGTACTTTAGTCTAGCGTTTAATATTTGAAGGGATGTGTCGCCTATATTTCATCGCAAAATTGCGAAAAGTAATTTGATGCTCGGCATAAAATTGACTTTGCCCATAGATAAGACAAGACTAAAGGAGGTAATGGAGGTACGAGTGGGGGTGGACAATTGACAACTTGATGGAGTGGTTGTCCCATTAGATGCCATGATAAGATGATAAGGTTTAATCCAAGCGAGTTTCGCTTCGTTTCATTTCGCTTATAATTAAAGTTTTCAATTTATTCAATTTGGCGAGTACCCAACCACGCTAATTGTTTGTTTTTAATCAACCATAGCATATAAAATGTCATATTTATTATTACACACACACACAGAAAAACACACACATACACAGGCTCATTCATATATGTACCCTTTCGTACCTACAAGCATATTATAATAGCGGACTCATTAAGCAAATATTGTTTATACATAGCATGGAATATTCCGAATTAAGTCACGCTCACTTTAAGCCATGAAAAAAATGCATATTGGAATAAAAAACATACTAACAAAAAGAAATAACAGGATAGAAAGTAGAAATCCTATCCACGTTTTTATGCTCTTAAAAAATACTTTTACAAAATTAAAAATTACAATAGAATTTACACTTCACTAATTTGGTTTGTTTATACCAGAAAATTAAATTGTTTAAAATTGTTTATTTTGTATCAATATTTTTATCAAATTATAGCGAATTAAACGTTTTTTTTTTTGCTATTACTATTTTTACTACATTGTTTTCTGCTTTAAAAAGTAATTTTTTTGAGTAATAATCCACTGAAGTGAAATATTAAATGTTTGTTTATTTAAAACTGCTGTTATAATAAGTTAAGTTTTAAAGTTAACACGATTTTTAAATTTGTTTAATTTATTTTAGTAAAAAAGCAACTGTTAAGTTGATAGCTCCATTTGGATTATCAGACGTTTAAACCCATTTTAAAATTTAATTTACTTTACTGTTCGAATTTCTCCTGCTCAAGTTCAAAAAATACCCTCTTTCGTTTAGTGTACAGGGTAGCTTGATAACGCTAAAATATTTTTGTTAAAGTATATAAAATATACAATACATTTTTGGCATGCTATAAAAGTCGATCTCTCTCTTTCTATCCCTCTCTCTCTATCCCTCTCTCTCTACCTGACGATTAATTTGGTTCTCCAAATTACTTTCTTGGTCAAAAGCGGAAAAATTGAATTTGCGCGAAATTCGATGCATAATTTACCAAAGCGCAGTGTTGTTACCATATTTATCATATACTAACTACCTATATACTACATAATACATGTAGCTAGTGTTTGATAAATATGGTATGCATGTTATTGCCACTATCTTAGTAGTTTGCACGAGTGAGCCTAAAAGCGGCCTTAATCAAGGTGACAGGCGCGCAGAGTTTGAAAGATAAGAAACTAGCTAGCAATAGCAAAAGCTTTGCTACTTTTGGTGGTGTGTCCATGGGTGTGTGAGTGTGTCTATAAATGTATACGTGTGTGTATTTCAGGGGCAGGCTGATAAGGGTTCCCTAACAACACTTACCCATCATAGATAACAAAAGTAATCCCAGTGCTGTCATGCTTGTAGCTGTTGCTCAATTAATTTGGTGGATGATTTTTGAAACTTTTTGCACAATTATTTCTATATATTTTCTATACTATAATCTACTTTTTTTCTAGCTTAGGAACTTTGTTTAGTTTTGTTTGTGTGGCAAGAATTGAGCAAAAAAATGTTTTGATTCGAGGTCAATTTTCACATGCTGATCGCGAACTTTCCTTGTTCTGTTTTTGTTTTGTCGTTTAATTTTTGTATTTTGAGCGCTTTTCCAATGTTTTTACTGAAGCAGCTCAAGTGCACGACTGATTGAATAGCATAAGGGCGCAACGATGTTTATAGACCGCACGGATTTGTTTGTTTTGTATTATTCTTAGTTTTTTTGTTTCTTTTGCTATTTCTTTTTTATTTGCTTTAGTTTAATTTCGCACCAGCGCCGTCGACGTCAGCGTCGCTGTCGTTGTCTGCGCGCAATGCCAAACAATTTGTGTATCGCATTGAATTTATTACCAAGTCTCTCAGCAGCGACGCTACCGTCACTGTCGGCGTCGGCGGTGGCGTTGACGTTGGCGTCGGCGTCGGCGTTAGCGCCAACGCTAAACGACGAATCGTTAAATTCGCTCTTTCTCTCTCTCCATAACACGCTCACTTCCGCTCTGCGTATTTCAGTTGCTCATTTGTCGATCGGTGAGCTCTCGATCTGCTGATAATATTGTTATCAACCTGGAGAATTGTCTCTTTCGTTAATTCCTTTAGCTGCTGTTGTTGTTGCTTAATTAAATGTATTTAATAACAGTTTTTAGTGCTGTAAATCGTCGCTGTTGCTTTTTTGTGTGAATTACACGACAATGTGCAAATTTATCGACCTCTTTTGAACCGTTTTTGCTTTCGGCCTGTTCGACGGACTGACGGTACTTTTTATTTGCACTCTGCTACGGGTATTTTTTTTTTAATTTGGCCCTTACTGATCAGCATATGTTGATTGCGGACTGATGATGTCCCCCATTATACAATGAGTTGACACAAAAATGAAATCAACCTTAACCTGAACGTGAACTTTGGAGCGCTTTCCCTTTGCTAATTGCTTATTGCGAATGTAGTTTATCAAATTTCTATCTACATGACTCACAATCAACTCAGATGTCAGGTTTTGTTGTGATACCACACTATAGCTAGATAAAGCCAATTGAAATAATTGCTAATCATTGTGTTCTAGGTCATTAAGTCTAAACTGTCATGATACGAGTATATCGGTCACTTGGCTTTTGATAAGACTTGCCACCAGTCACGGCCGAAATGAATAATTTTAAGCTTTTAAACTTATTTAAAATTTGGCTTTTTTCTTACGCAATGTTTAGCTTTGCTTAGGAAAGTTTTAGATCTTAAGATTGCTTGAACTGATCTCGAGTTTTATATAACATTAATTAGTCATTTATTTTATATACAATCTTTGTTAAATCTGCTAACTCTTAATTAGCCAATTATATTATTAATCTGTGACTATAAAAATTCACAATAAAACTGAATTTCCAACTGAGTTATGTGTTTATTTATTTGTTCTGTTGTGATTTCCCGAAGATCTTATCAAGCGGTGACCTTTTCCACACTATTTCTAAAGAATTTAATGATCTATCAATATATTTCTCTGACCCGTTGCACTTTTCAGTACCTAATCATATCTCATGTTCTCTTTTTCCGTTCTTCTCTTATGTTTACATTTATTTTAATTCTTTTACCATCCGGACTTTTCGAGGGGATGTCCCTGGTTTCTTTCTAGGGGAAGTCCATGGCAAATGTATCTGTTAAATTGCTTTAGTCAATGCGTTGAGGTTTAATAGACAAATTAGCAGTGTTATTATGCATTATATATTCCATGGCTATAGGGGATATCAATATTCCTATGCAACTTGTAACGTTCCATATACAAACTTTCTATTTCGTTATCACAGTATGAGTCACTGGCGCTTCGATTAATTTATAATATTAGATTAACATAACTTTGATTAATATTCATTAATTCTATGACATAAACTTTGTCTGGCATTTATTTTTTGTGTGTGTGAACCGAGATAAAGCTCTTTTGAAACTATCTTTAAACTTGTTTTTTGCCCAATTGGATTGAATATATGTGACAGATACTGTGGTATCAGCAGTGTTAAATTATTTTATGACTGATTGGTTCATAAATTATTATACATATGTTTTTTCATTTATGATTTACAATTTTTTCGTTATCGGAATATAATATAAGGGTATAATTGGGTCGCTTAGAAGTTAGAGTAGCTACTTTCCGTAGTTTATTTAGTTTGTTTCTTGTTTGTCATTTGTTGAATCAATCGTTAAACTTACATACAGACAGACAGACAGACGATGAGACTGGCCGACTGACTGACGGGGGATTACCGCAGTCCCCAGATGGCCGCAATTTCATCAAAAGGAAATTCAAGTCGTTTGCCAGCCAATATTTTGGATGTGTTTATGCGGCAAGGTAAACACGCAAGCGTTAGCATCACTCCCCTCCCCTCCCCTCCCCTCCCCATCACCTGCACCCAAAAGAGTCTTCCCCCGTTTCTATATTTATTTATTTAATTTTGAAAGGGGGAAATATTTTGAAAGACACATGGCATGGCAATAGACACATGGCATAGTTCAAATAGTTGAATTGTTGGCACGCCACTTACCACAAATTATATTTTGTTGTTCTCGTTGATGTTGTTCATATTGTTGTTGGTCATAATGTTGTTGTTGTTGTTGTTGTTGCTGTTGCTGTTGCTGCTGTGTAGCATCCACATTGACAATGTCACTTGATTTTGGCTGTGTTGCTGCTGCCAATAAGGTCGCACATCCAGACCGCTTGTCGCCCATGTCGTGCCAATGCCGTTAACAACTAAACATATAAAAATTCTGCAGAAAAAAAAAATAATCGAAACCGCTAACAAGAATGTGAAGCGTGCCGGTGGCCAACTAACTGAAGTCGTTGCCAATGCCAATGCCGAAGTCGAAGCCGTTTTATTTCCTCTGATTAATTCATGTGCGTTTACCAACCGATCCACTCTGCAATTAGTAAGGGTATGCCAAGATCTTTACTAAGCTGGTACACCTTTAATTAATGGGAATAAACAAAGAAGGTAAAGTGAATGCATGTTTATTTAAATACAAATGTCAGAAGTAACCGACTTTCTTATTAAAGTATAAATACACAAAGATTTATCAGATCACAAAATGATATGATCAATATCAAGGTGTTATAAAACTTAATATTTTTATTTTTTATTGTCAACTGAAACAGGTTAACAATAAAGTCTTAAAATCAAGTATATCTGTATGTCTGTTGTTTAGAGACGGTATGGAGACAAAATTTAAACTCGAATCAATATTAATTGGAGTATTCTAGATACGAGCATAGTATATTGTATTACTTCTTAAAGACTTTTCACACCACTACTAAAGGCGTTGCTGATCGAGACAAAGATATAGATGCAGTCACTTCCTTCTTGTCATAGCCAACTCTGGAGTTGTAGGATCGAAATTTTCTATAACGTTTACCACAATTCCTCTCTATAACTTGCTTATTATATTGATACGCTATCGATAGTGTATCAAATATTCGTAGTACCTTTCAGAACTATTGATTTTTTGTTTCTTTTCTTTTATTTTTTTTTTAATTTAGCATTCAACTGTCCGCTAATCGTACATCTTATCAGGGTATTAAGTGCGATGTTTGCTAACTGCCGCTTGGCACGCTCTTTTTTCGGAGTTCGTCGAGTACAATAATATCAGAATAGGAATCACATTGTTTTTAGGGTATTCACCAAGGTGAAACATTATCTGGTGCTTTGCAGCTGTTAGATAATGACAAGCGTGTATTACAATTAGCAAAAGTAATTGCAAATTATTTGTTCAAGCAGTCACTTTTCTTCTTCTTCTACTTAGTCTTATTCTTCTTCTTGTTCTTCTCCTTCTTCTTCTCCAACAAAACACCTTGCAATATGTTTCGATTATTGTGGTGAAAGTCCAGTTGGTAGTTGCTTAATTAGGCACAGGCTGTTGCTCTTTCCATGTCCATCTAAGTCTACATCTGGAATTGCTTGTACATGTATATCATTTTGGACAGGCTGTAGGAAAAGTTTTGTGCCTCAGCAGCAACAACTCATCAGTTGGCGCTTGATGTCGCTTATATCATTGCCAGAACGGATTAGTTACGGTTGCTGGTTACTGGCTGCTGCCTTTTGGGTTAACAGCATCGGTGTGCCATAGGGAGGGTGGGAGATTTGGTGGATATATCTAGATGTTGGGCGGGTATTTGGCTTCACGACACGCACATGCCATATATTAAGGCATACATAAAATGACAAACGATTTGCGTTGCGCGTAAATTGAAAAGCGCTGAGCCTGTGAGATTGCAGCAGCAGGAGGCATAGCCTCCAAGCAGCAGAAGAAGAGGAGACGGGAGGGGTTGTAAAAGAGCGGGAGCGGAAGAGTAGCCTATAGCAGTTGGTGCTGCCAGAGGGGGAGATGCTGGTGCTGGTGCTGATGCCGCTGGCAGATCTGGCGACAGCAGCGACTTTTGCTTGTTTGTTTGGCTGTTTGTTATTGCTGCCAGAATGTGTCTGCATGTCTAGATGTCTGCCATTCTCCCAACCCTCCTCCTGCTTCCCTTTGCCATGTTTGGTATACAGTAAAGTCGTCACTCCCCGCGCTTAGCATGGCTGAATGCCAAAACTTTGGCAAAGTATTCAAATTAAAATTTCAATTAAGGAAGTGAATTTGTGTGCCGAAAGTGTATTAAGTCTATTAGGGCGGCATCTTGGCATTTGAGCTGCTGTGGATCTGGCAGCTATTTGCTCCTGTTTTCTTCGTTCCTGCCTCATTTCGATTGAAATGTGGGCGCACACGTGTGTAAGTGTATGCGAGGGGTGTATATGTGTGTGTATTTGGTAGTGGCACGCCCAATGTTCGCACCGTTGCTTGATTTATTGCCAAAGTTTTGTCAGTCACATGACATAAGAAGTACTTTGTGGAATATATTTTGCACCCACATTGTGAATTTTGAATGAGCCAACATATTGTGCGGTGTGGTGCGGTGCGGTGCGGTGCTATTTGTTGCCATCCTGCAAGTGGTTAATATAATGCCACTGGAATGGGCATTATTAATAATGTAATCAATTTGTAAACAATTTGGCATATATCAATGCGCTTCGTGTTGCCCATAAATCTCTCCACAAAATTAGCAATGCCAACGTCCACGCAACGCCAGCGCCAATTTGCATCTAGATTCCGGCAGAAGAGCCCCACAAAACTTTGGGGGGTGGGGAAGGGGCAGAGAGTACTTCTACGCATATATAGGGTCTCTGACATATTGCAATGGGGCCACGTTGATGGATGGACGTTTGGAATGGACAGTTCGTTCGTCTGTTAGCCTCCTATCTGAAAACTGAATGGGAAGTTTTGTCGTTGCTGCCACACATTTGCCGAGCAACAGATTTTGCCATGTTTCCAGTAACTTGCGAGTTTGCGTTTGCGTTCGAGTTTAGGTTTGGGTTTGAGTTTGGGTTCCACTTGTGGGTTTGGCTTTGGCTTTAGGTTTGGGTTTGAGAGCTCGTTTGGTTCGTGGTTACGTTAGTTGGTTGCCTCCGGTTCTTTTGCCTGACAGTCTGCTCCTCGCATGGCAGTTAGTGACAGCTGCTGCAGAGCGAAAAAAAATATACCGGAAAGAGTGGAATTTTCTAATATATATACAAGTCTGAATTTTTGGTATCCTCTAGATAGCTCAGCTCATACGGCCCGTAACACAGAGATTGAGGAATTCTCCTGCTGATGCTGCTGGTGCTGCTGCTCCCTGTTCGCTTTAACCACAAATATCTCAATTCCCCTTGTGGTTTTAAGAAGCGGGTTTATGAGCATCTTTAACTCAGGTTAGCAACATTTGTAACTTAATTGAAAGCAGATGGAATAAGTTAAGATACCTGAAGATAAGAGTGTGTTTAGGAAAGTTCAAATAAGATTTATGTGGAAAGTAAATTTGATAAAGGGGTTTTAATTTATAGTTAAATTAGGTTGAGGGGTATTAAATAATACTTATAATTATAACGAGCTTATTGTATAAAGCTACTAAACTCGCTCGTTTATTGATAATAAATTCTTAATAATAGCCACAAAAGGGGATTCTTTTTTTATTTAAAATTCCATTAATTCATATTAACGACTTTTACTTGATAGCTAAAAAACGAACTTGTTGATTCAAGTTCATAATTGAATGCCATAAACAGCATTATATATAAATTTTCCTTTTGAGTGACCTACGTTTATCCTCTCAATATATATAGTATATATATATACAACATTCTTAAATAAATAAATATTAGTGTTCATAACCATTTCTGTCATCACTCGTATGTGCGTGGCTGTGTGTGTGTGTGTGTGTACTGCCTGAAAAAATTCTTATTCAGAGCATTGAGACGGCAAATTGGAGTAGGTAATTTTTTTTCTGTGCTCTGGTTTGCTTTCTTTTGATTCTGCCATGTGTCAAGCACGACTGGACACACTGGAGGACGACAAGAAGTCTTCAGTGGGTTGTCCGCTTTGTTGGCACTCTCAAAGTTTATGAACTTGTCGTTCAGCTGGTCATATTTTCATGCTTCTCCGTTTCCATCTCTTCCCTTTTCTCATCTCTTTTCTCCTATCTTCTTTTATGCAGGCGGATATGTCGGCGCGTTTGAATCATCAGCATGCGGCGTATGCCTGGCGCCGTGAGCAGGAGAATAATCGTGTGCAGGCGACGCATCAAGTAAATCGTTACTATGGTCATTGGGGTCAGGTGACGTCACACTTTGAGAATTGGACCAATAAGGAGTACTACGATAAGGCCGACAAGCGGCTCCAGCAAAGGAAAACTCAACAGCAAAAGGAACAGGAGTTGGCAGAGCGTCGCACAAAGCTTCGCCAGCTATTGGACAGCGACAATGAGGGCTTGGAGGTGGAGCTGGGACGCAAACGTGGCACACGACAGACAGCTGATGATTTGAAGACACTGGAGCGTCTCAGTGAGTCTCTCAAAGAGCAGGCACAGCTTAAACGAAAGCTTGAAATGGAGGCTAAGCTCTATGGACGCTGGCGTCATGGTGTGGATGATGAAAAGTTGCTCTATAAATCAAAGTCAGACAACGAAGTGCTGGCCAAGCTCAATTGGCTGGACAAGCAGATTGAGCAACAGAAGCAGCGGGAACAGCAGGAGGCATTGAAACGCCGAGCGTCAACTGCAGCTGCAGCAGGAGATCAGTCGTACTGAGCAGGCTCAAATGGAGCGTCAACTGATTCGGGAGCAGGAAATCAAAGATATACGTGCACTGCAGGAGACCCATGTGTCTGAACTGAAGCAGCGCCAGGAACAGGCTGACAAACTCAAGGAGGAGGAGCAACACTTTCGCCTATTTCTCACCGAACTGGAGAAGGAGAAACAGTTGCTGGAGGAGAGTACGGCCATGATGCTGCAGCGTCCAGATGTATCCCAGGCCTACAATCTGAAGAAGATCAAGATTTTCATACGCAATCGAAGTGATGCGTTCCGCAAACAAATCTCACTCTGTATCAATCTGCTCGAACGCATGGAAAAGTATGCGGTGAAGACAGAGGAACTACAGCAACAGCTTCAGAAGTGCAAGGAGCAACTGCAGCAGGAGACACTGGCCTACAGTCAGATCGAGGCCATGTACGAGTCAGAGGCCAAGTACAATCTACAGCGCTGCGAGGACAACTGGCGTGAACAGCATCTACAGCGCTTTAGTGACATTAACAAGATCATCGAACAGGAACAGCAGCTGCTTAGTGGAATGCTGCGGGAGAATGTCGCAGAGCAGCAGTCGCTGGTTGAACTGCGTGCCACACATGTGGCTGGTATTGAGCAGACCACCAAGCAACTGGAGCAGCTCAGCAAGGAGCAAGAACTGGCATCGCCACGTCAGACAGAATCCACAAGCTTGACGGGTTCCACAGCATCCACCTCAGAGTTACCTGGTGTGGAACTTAGTGATTCCGTTGATCAGCTAATGCCAAAAGTTTCCAAGTCATTCACCAATCTCAATCTGGATGTCTGGGAGAATATGCCGCCAGTGCGTGGCGGTATCGATTCACCACGACTAAGCAACACTCGCTCCTTGAATGTGGTCAATCCACAGACGGCAGTGCCGCCCAAATTTGCACGCAAACGCGTCGCTTGGACCTAGGAAGTGGACCTAGGAGTGGATCTGGTTCCCAAAAAAACAGAACACATTTAACTTAAATTTATTATGTTTAGATATATTCCATGTTGTAGCTATAATTTGTGTGTGCTTTGTTTATGTGCGAGTGTGGGTGAGTGTGGGCGTGGGTGGGTGTATACACTCTCTCACTCCCTTCCTCTCTCTGTCTCTCTCTTTCTCTATCTCTCTGTGTGCAAACAACAACTAGCTAAAAACTCTCGTGTTAATAAAAGATAAATTATACTTTAGATAAAAAATGATTGAAAGTCGTTTTTTATTACAATTTATATGTGTATAAAGACAGTACATAAAATTCAATAAAAATTAAAAATAAGTTAAATACATGTCTTAAAATAAAGTGTGATTTTTTGTATGACCTAGATAAAAGAAAACTGAAAGTATTAATTGAAACAAATCAATAAACTATAGTCTATAGTCTAATATACATTTTAGAGAATGAAAGTAAATTCAATAAAGGAAAATGATAAAAATTTACAAGTCCAGCATTTAATTAAATTAAATTGACCGTCTACAAAGTGATAGGAATACGTTGTAAATGACCTAATCTGGGTACTGAATATGCAATGTGCTCCAATTATTCATATATTAACATCCCGCACTTGTGTGCTAGACACTCACTTAGGTTATTGAATTTATGGATTACTTGGCCAGGCCAGCAGATCCATGAGTAATAATCAAAATGCACATAAATTTACATTAAGTAGTTTGAAATTACTTCACCTGCAGCAACCGTCAGCTGCAAAGCTTTGGCTACTGCAGGAGAACTTTGAAGAGAGATGAGTTGAAAATTTTGTTATATCGAAACTAGAACACAAACAGGAGTACATGAAGGAGTACAGGGATCAAACCTTCGACTCAATGTTTATAGAGAGGGCAACAATCATTTTCAGAGCATTTTCAAATCTTTGCAGTCGATTTAATAATAATAATATTATACAAAATGGGCAAAACAGTTGAAGGAGAAAAGATGTTCCAAATATGGCCCCAGCTATGCAATGACTTTGATTAAATTTCTTTGAGTGTTTGAGGCACCAAATGCAATTTCATTTGCACTAATGGCTGCTGTTGCCGCCGTTTGTTGCTGTTGCTGCTCTTACTGTTGCTGCTGCTGCTGCTGCTGTTCAACTTCCGGTTCGCTTCGTTGCTAGCAACAATGCAAAACACACAGCGCAGCAGAACGGGCGGAAAAACAGAGCGAAAAGTGCGGAAAAAAAGCAATTGTTAAATTGAATTAAAACCAAAAAAAATTGTAAAAAACTGTAGCAAAAAAATGGTGAATGCAACGCAACTCAACGCAAACATTGCTGCGAAGCATCCAACTGGCGGCCATGCGGAAGGTATGTATATCACGTTAAGGAGGCATACTCCCCCAAGACCCCCACAAACCACACAGCCCATCACCCCGTGCCCCACCCACTTTTCATAAAGAGATTCGGACATGGTGTTAGTGTTGCAATTACAATTACACTTGCCACACTAACGAGGTTTACCCGAGATTTTTTTTTAAATTACACCAAGAGAAAAGTACCAAAACTTTTGTGTGTTACTGTAATTAAAACAATATTTAAATTTTTAAATGTACAAAAGTAGAAAAGCTTTATGGCTTTGGTTAAAAGTTTATTTTAAAATAGTTTTTAAGCGCATAATTCTGACAATAAGCTAAATTTGAAAAAGTCAGTGAGCAGATATAAAACTCTATATAAAATTTTGTAACACTCCGAATGAGCACAACAATATTATAATTCGATCAAAGTCTTGTTCTTTTTTCGAAGGTTATCCGGATATAGAAGATTTTCTGTTGCCAGTCGATGCTTACAGTTTTTCCTTCTGGGTAACAAAAGGTTTAACTATAAATGTGTTTAAATCTTTATTTTTTTAACCGACATTTCTCTCGTATTTATATTTTATGATTTTTCTCTTTGTTTCGAGAAATGTCGGATATTGTATGAATTGCAACTTGTGTGTGTACTTTTTTTTGTTCTTATTGTTTTCGTTGTGGATTTAATAAAGCAAGAAATTTGCTGCATCAGCTGCAGTTACAGCAACAACTTACATGGAGTAGTTTCCTTTATTTCCGAACAAACCGAACAAAAGTGTTGTTAAATTCCTGAATTTAAGCTGTGGCAAATTAATGTTTTATGCAATTAAGTAATAAATAAGTTAAATTAATTAAATGAATGTCTCATAATTATCAGCATACTGTTCAATCGCGCCTCGGTGACCGACATACCCATTGAACGGTTTTTGTAACATCTTTCGTGTGCTTTCTTGCCGGCAATTTACAGCCACATTACGAAATTTCATTCAAACAGGTGCTGTGAATTGGCCACGTACTGAGTTGGCCATAAGCCGACGTCCTACGTCCGACTCTTCCTTAAATAAGATTAACGATGTCTGCGGAAGCGGTGACGGCACAAGAAATGGCAGCAGCAGCAACAAGCAACAGTCACTGTTATAGCCAAAGTAGCGGCGCCCAAATGAGATTGAGACAACGACAACGTCGACATGACGTCGAAGTCGACAACGCAGACTTGTCAACGGATACAGCCACGCCCACATCGTTTGAGCCGTGCCTTTCATTTCGAGTGACATTCACGTCAACAATTCAACAAACAATTGGCAAATGTGGCCATAAAACCATGACAGTTGCGACTGTTTCTGCCATTTTGCCTACCACTCAGTCTTTCCTTCTCTCCCTCGCCTCCACTCTTCCATCTACAGTCTGTCCATCTGTCTGCCCGACTGTCTGTCTGTCTGTCTGTCTCCATGTTTGTTGCCATTTTCTGTTGCTTCCCAATGCACAAAGCGGAAGCGGATGCGGATACGGAAATACATGTATGCGTACTGTTGCTGTTGCTATTGCTGTTGCTGTAACTGCAACTGGCTGTTGCTGTTGCTGTTCTGTTGCCGCTCTTTTGGCCACACACTCGCATGCACACACTTGCACACACATAGAGCTGTCAGGCGACGTCATCGTCAACGCCGCCGGCTCAGCCATAAGCCAACATGTCGCCAGCAGACTAAGCCCAAACTGAGGCCGCACATTTTGCCGGTTTAAGCCTTCAGTCAATTGCATTCAAATAAACGGCTCACCAAGTTTTCCCCATTGAAAAGAGACTTGGCAATGATGGCAGTACACTGATAAAAAATGGTATTAGAAAAGTTTATGATTAAAAAAAAAAGTTTACCTAAGTTATGGGTACTTTTAAAGGGGAAATTTATTAAAAAAAGAGTTTTTTTAAGGTACAAGATACTTGACCTTAGATGTAAGTCTTTTTTCGAGCAGTGCATGCGGCAGGTGGCAGCCAACAACACCAAAAGCTGAGCAGCATATTGGTAAACTACAACTAAGCGAGGGAAAACTGTCGAGACGCAGTGTGGGGAAAAGCACTTGCAAGCAGTTTAAATGCGCTTTGGCCCAATTTACATAGAAAATAGTGGATAGATCTCGCAAAAGCGAAGCTCTTTCGCTAAAGCTGCAACTTCAAGTCGGTGGAATGCTCAATTTCATCCATGGACAGTTTGGCTAAGAGCGTGAAGCAGTCGAAAGGGGCATAAAGTGGGGGAGGGGAGTGGGGAGGGAAGGGAACATCGTTTTATGTAGCACTTTATGGATGGATGGGGAACAAGCTGAGTTTAAACTTTAAATAACAACAACGTTTATATTATCTCGCACTCTCTGTGCACATACGTATCTGAGAGACTGTGAGATTGGCGCCCACTCCATCCTTCAATCCCAGTCGCCAACCATTTTTTTAGTATTTTATTTTTAGCCGGAGCGTATAAAAAAGTTGCGTAAATATGCCAGCCAACAATACAAACAACAACAACAACAACAACAACTAGTGAGTAGCTTCACTGGCGCCGCTTTAAACTCATCTTGTTGTTGTTTGTTGTGTATTAAAACTGAGTATATGTATGTGTGTGTGTGTGTGTGTGTGTGTGTGTGTGAGTGTCATGTATGTAATACAGTTTCAGTTTCATAACTAAAAAACCATAAAACAAAATTGTGTACACAGACCAAACCAGTCAGCTCAATGCCACCGCATACTTTCAACCTAGACCAACCCACAAAACCAACTGCACCCCCCGAAAAAGCCACATCCCTCTCTCTCGGAATAACGGATATGAGAATAATAAGCATACGTATAGTGTGCCATGTACTAACTACGTTTCGAGTCCACATACACATATAAATGTATATGTATATATGTATGTGTACGTGTCAGTGTGCATGACAGTAGAATGAAGTTTAGCTTAATGGAAAGTAGTTAAAGAGCAACACAAAAACGCATAAGAATATGTATAATTTTTTTCTTAGTAAGCTTATCTATGCATTTCCCATTAAAGGGTTGTGAAAATAAAATAAATGTGAGCTTAAAGCATAAAACAAAATGTCTAAGTAGCTTATAAAAAATGTTCTTAAGAAAATAACAAATTTTTAGCTGTTAAATAAGTAACAGAATATTCAACTCACACATTCTTTGTAGTAGAAAATATTCTACTGTAATTAAAATTAGGAAATCCGGCCTGTAAAATAAAAATAACATTCGTTTTAAAAGCTTATTAAGTTGCTTAAAATGTAGTTAAAGTGTATCTAAAACTAAAGTTTTTATTTATTTAACCATTGTATAGTCCATTATACTTTTGCAAATTGTTACTATTGTTTTAGGCACAGTATTAAAATGAAAATGAAATAATATAAATGAATGTTTCACTTAGCTTTTTTTTAATAAATTGTTTTCCTTTTATTTGAGACTGTTTAAATATGGAGAAATCTAAATATTTGCATTGCTGCTTACTTAGTTGTAATTATTTTCAGCTTTATCAGAGCTCTTATACAATTATTAAATAAGTGAAAATTAAGCAATTTTTAAAGAGCGTTTTATATTAAATTTTTTTTAATTTAATTGATTTAATACGCTTAAAAATGTGTAAAAAAGCCGAAAAAACGTGACTGTCAATATTCTCTTTCTCCCTTTCGCCCTTTCATATTTACGTTTAATTACATGATTTAATTTTTTACAAACACACACAGGCTTACCTACACACTCATACACCCTCACACCCTCACACCCTCACACACACACACACACACACACACACGTACACACCTTCATGCCCTACACATAGGTCATGTTACCGTTACAAATTCGTTGCCTGCGGCTCCTTTTGTTGCCGCTGCTGCTGCTCTCGGTGTTGGTGTTGGTGCTGGTGCTGGCGTTGGTATTGCTGGACTGTGGATGAGTTTTACACGGTGCTGAGTTTCGGGTTACTGAGGTGTAACCACAATCCAATTGACGGTGCATAATTGTCGAGGTGTTAGCCTGGTTATTCATCCGTTTGAGTTTCAGCATTGTGGCTGTTAACGGTTTTAAGCTTTGTAAGCCAACTATGTAAAAACCTTAAAGCCAAATGCTTAAATGGCTACTAAGTCGACCTTTATTTCAGTCGCTTTGGCCAGGCTATTCCCGGTATGTATACGGTATGTTGATGTCGCTTTGTCAGAAAGTTTTCAGCACGAGAAATTAGAATTCATTTGCAGTAGCAGCACAAACACTCAATTATACGAGTACGAGTGCGAGTGCGAGTACTCATACGTGCACTTCTACTGCACAGGATAAGTGTATAAAAGTACCCAACTATATAGCCACCGCAACCGCAACAACTACAAGGACCACAACAACAACAGAAACTGGTAACAATTGCAATGGCAAGCACATAAACCTTTCATTCGGTTATTTTGCTTTCATAAAATAGCACTAATTATACATTTATACCGTTATATAGTTGGCTTTTTGGCCTATAACATTTTTGGCCACATTTCCTCTCTGTACTTTTATTTTGTGAAGAGGACTGTGGTGACGGTGGTGGTGCCGCTGCTGCTGTTGATGTTGGTGGTGCTGGTGCTGGTGGTGGCATTTGTTGCACTCACTGTATCTATGAGTTGCTGAAAAATGCCCCGAAACTGTAATTAACGAGCTTGAACGGAACCGGCGACTTGAGCTACGTTTCTGGGCCAACTTTGGCATCAGCTGGCAGCTAGCAGTCCGTCCGTCAGTCTGTCAGTCAGTCGGACTGAGCACTGGCAAATGCAGCTGCAACACCTGCATCACCTGCAGGACGTATACGTAACTTTTGTAATTAAAAGCATCGCAGTGCAGCAGCAACTAACAGCGACTGCGACTGCGACTGAGAGTTCGACTGCGACAACGGCAACGACAACAAAAGGAGCCATGCAAAATGCTGCAGCTGCTGCTAAGCCCTTGTTATACCCAGTACAAAGAGTATGCTAAGATAGTGTAGCAATGATTAATCCTTAAACTATGCTGTGCAACACAGGGCAAACTTAAGTCTAGTAAACTCAGTCGTACGTTGATTTCTTGTTGCTTTTGCCAGTGCCACAGCCAAGGGGCGTTGGTCTTTGGGGCGTGGTATTAGAACAAAGCTGTGAACTGCGCACAATAGTTTTTTTTCTCCATATATTTTTGCTCCCATTGAAAATGGTAGGTGGGTCAATGTTTGTCAAGTGGGCGGCACTGGGGTTAAATGTGGGGCTACCTGTGGTTTGGTTGCAGTTGCGGTTGTGGTTACTAACTCAACTGATGCCGCGAACTTAGCTGCGTCTTAACGCCATTTGTCTGCAACACCTGCAGCATGCAGCACAGAGCATACAGCATACAGCATGCCGCATGTGGCACACGCTGGAGTCCTTGTGCAACCTGCCACAATTTAGTAAAGTGCTGGCAAAGGAGCTTAAGATATGCTCGACGCACTTCTTGGCCAGCCAAGTGCGTTAACAGCAGCCCAAATGGGGCATGGCTTACAGAAGTTGGCCAAGACTCGATGGCGGTGGCAGTGGCAGTGGCAGTGGTGTTGGTAACAACTGTCGTTGCTTGTTATTACCGCTCTTGAGTCGCCTTGAGACGATTTGCAGTTAACTTCGAACGACTTTGCACAATCAGATTATGAGTAATTAGACTGCAAACTTTGATGGAAATTGATTTTGTTACTTCGACTGCAATTCAGCTTTGGAGTTGTCCAATTGAAATTATACATGCAGGATGCATTAATCTGCACTTGACACAGCCAACTGTGCCAATTATAGTGCTTAAAATACTTAACAAACTCAACGATAAAACCAACTTTAAGCTTATGATTAAAGTCTTGTTACTTTTAGCTTGAATTTATGCTTTGAACTTGGAAAGATCTAAAAGGTTTACAATTCACACTGATTCATATCCGTAAAGACTCAAACCTCAACTTTAGTGCCTAGCAGTCGACAGGTTTATCATTTTATATCCAAATTTAATTACACTAATTTGTAGGGCTTTATTAATTATTTCTGGGTTTTACAGCCACATCAGTTGGCAGTCGACAGTTTAATAAAAAATTTGTGCGCCATAAATGTATTAATTATTCAAAAGGAGCCTTGACAAATGACATTAATTATAGTCAACACGTAGCAACAAATGCTCAATTTAGTTGAAGGTAAAGAAATTTACAATTTTATTATCCATTTGCCTACATTATTTTTTTACTTTCTTTTTGTTTTTTTTTCAATTTTTTATTGTTACGGCTGAGCATAAATTGTTAAATTGTCATCAGAGTCGAGAAGAGGGTGAATGCAAAGGACTCGTACACGGACTCGGACTGTGGACTGAGTACTGAGGACTCAGAGCCGGATTCAGTGGTTGGGTTTGTTCGCCGTCATTGTTTTTGCATTGTCTACAAGTGGCCGGCTGGCCAGGTCAGGGCCAGATCCCGTGCGAGTCGATGTCACCAGCTTGCTGGCATAGTTAAAACATCCTGCGGGCTGCGTGGGCTCGACTCGCATATAAAAAATGGCCAAGTTTAATTGATAAAGTTTCTGATGATGCCATGACGCCGCATTAAGCCCGCAACCAGGCTCGGACCAAAGGGACCAACTCACACCCTCTCTCTCCCTCTCCCTCTCTTTCTCCCTCCCCCCTGTTACTACCTTGCTCTGTCTCTCTCTCTGGCATTCCCTATTCTCCACGCTGCTGACGGGAAAAAATAACTGTTTGTTCAGCTTTAACTTTAAGCGTTTATATCCTGGCACATCCTAGAACATCCAGGCACATGCTGTGCTCCGCACTGATTCCCACAGCGCTCGTTAAATCAATCGCATTCAAACGGCAACTACAATCCGCAGCAGGACCCTCATCCTTACACAAATCGGAGCCCAATCCCAAAACCGGACGACACAATCAATGCAAAACAAAAACGAGCAAAAACAAAACAAAAAAAAAATAGGAGAGCAAAAAACAAACGAATGTTATTCCGTCACTTCATTGAGGACATCAAAATGTATGAGCCTCTGTCTGTATGTCCTGTAATGCCCATCAGGCACACACGTGGTGCCATCGTCATCAGGTCGATCCACTGATGTGGCTCCTTCTGCTGCTGTTGCTGCTGGTCACGTTGTGCTCTGCTTTGCTTTTATTAAAAACGCTATGCAGAGCACATTACAAGTTAATAATTCCCGTGCTCTGCTGCCAGTTTGGTCACACACACACACAGACACATACACACACGCACGTACTTGGATATAGTTACATGTGGATAACTGACAGAAACAGAAGCGGGTAACAGGAGTACACTGACAAAAAGTCAACCTCTAAAATCAGAAATCAGTTCTTAGTAATTTATTTTTAGCCAGGCTATAAAGAGTTGCAGAATTAATTCTATAATGTTTAGTTTTATGCCCTTTAAAATATTTGAACTAAATGAAAATTAAGTCCTTTTCAAAAAAGTGCTAAAATCACAATGAATTCTTTACCTGTTGCCCAGAATTCTTTTCTGTGAAAGTAAATTCCTAATCTTTTAGCTCTTTTTGTTGCCAGTGTAGTGGAAGGGGCACGGAGCAGGAGCACGGTCATGGCCACGATGGTGCCATATGCTACACATTCGTCGCGGTGAAATATTTTGGCCCTTGTCCCAAGCGAAACATGAAACGAATAATTTTTATTATGCTTCCCATTGCACGAACGAATGAATGGCGTTTGTGTTCGAAAATACATTTATTTGAGGGCGTTGTTGGATATTTACTGGGCTGACTGTTAAAGATGGGAGTGGATGAGGGCGTGGGATTGGCTGAGGCTGAGGCTGAGGATTGGTAGTCAGTAGTTCAGTTCTATGGCTAGTCTGTTGCCCTTTGCTCTGCGGCGGAGGCAGTTGACACAAATTGTCAGTTCATCAACGCCTACCGGGCGTATGGGTGATCTGGCCTGGCTATTGGATATGCCCGCAAGCAAGCAGCTTCGTTAGGACATTCACACACACATGTAGACATATACTTTCTATCCCACATAGATGAAGCTCATATAAATCCTGCACGTTGGCCATAACCATATTGAGAGACTTTTGGGTTCATCGTTCTTGTTGTCGGCCAAAATGTCATTGTTATTAACTTTTTATGGCTTATTACATAAGCATCGCAAATCCTTATCAATGCCTCGACGTGACAAACGAAATTGTCACACTAATTAAATCTAATTCCATGTCTCAGCCTATTGAGCCCAATAATGTATTAAATTTCCTTTTCTTGGAAAGGTTTTTCCTATTTCTGAAGAAGAAGATAAACTTTTTGGCTTAAATTTAAATTATACGCTTTAAGTTTAAACCGAATTTCGATTTGTGGCCACAATTACAGTTAAGCCCACAATTCAAGCAGAATATAATCAATTGACAAAAAAGTTATTAAAAGTTTAAGCGAGTCCCATAAAAGTTTCTGTTGTGTGTGCCAGAAATCACAGCAAAACTCGCACATGATTCGAATCCCTCCACTCCCCTCTCCATCCCTAGTACCAACAACAGACAGACTTAAATGGCAAACCAATGCAAATCAATAAGGGGGCGTGACAGGAGGGGCAAAGAGAATTGAGTTTGAGACAAGTTTATATCGTAAATTGTGCGCAACGAAAATGAGATACGTAGAACGCATACCAAAGGATTTCACATTCACAGATTTACAGAGTAAACCATTTTCTGATTAGCCCAGCCACGTTGTCTGCCTTATAAGCTGGCCAAGTGTTGGTGGCCAAACCAGTGGTCGAAGGGGAATACAAAGGGACACAAATGGGGGATAAGAAAATAAGGGGCACATTGGGCACATTGGGCACATTGGGCACTACTGTGGACAGAGTCTATTTGATGTTTTGTGCTGACCTCGCTGCGGTTCGAGAAGTGTGGAAGCATAATAAAATCAAGATAGAGAGAAACCCAAGGCAATGACAGCATTGGACATGAAGACATCTCTGCTTCTTAGCCAGGCTATAACAGTACTCTCTTCTATGTACTCTCTACTCTCTACTCTGTACTCTGTGGGCTAAAGACATGGACTGTCTCTAATTGAACTTGTGTGCAAACGTATTTAAGCTTATGTGTGAATATTGCGCCTCTCAGTCAGTCAGTAGGTCTTCATGTCTGTCTGGTAGTCTGTCCAGCTGTCTATCTATCTGTTTGTTTGTTTGTTTGCTTGTTTGCTCGCCTGATTCAGACTTGAGTTCAGCTTCGAGCTCTGCCTGAATGAATAAAAATATTGTCTTAACTTTGGATACCAAAACTCGTTAAAGCCAGAGTAAGAGCCAAAATCATACCACATATATATATATCTATATCTATTTGTATCTCTCACTTTCTCTCTCTCTCTCTCTCTCTCTCTCTCTCTCATTTCCCTCTCTAAGTGTATTTGTTTCATTGCTCTGAATGCTAATGATGGGAAAATTTGCGAATTTGCTCCGCGTCGCAGAGGAGTGGAGTGGGTAGGGAAAGCTGGGAAAATTCAGCTGAAATGCTAATGATGTAAAAAGCTTCAACGCTGAAGCTGAAGCTGAAACAAACGACAACATTTCTTTT
Source organism: Drosophila cardini (assembly GCA_018903735.1). Taxonomy (NCBI): domain Eukaryota; kingdom Metazoa; phylum Arthropoda; class Insecta; order Diptera; family Drosophilidae; genus Drosophila; species Drosophila cardini. The sequence goes on along the minus strand of JAEIGM010000037.1, from coordinate 220,140 downwards.
TTCGGGGGGAGGGGCAACGTTGTCCTCGAAATGAGGAAACTGACTTAACTTAATTGAAGTTGCCTTTGCCTTTGCCATTGCCATTGCCTCTGCTTTTGCCCTTGGCTTTGGCTTTGGCTTTGCTACCAACTTGCCAATTGGCTGATGGACTCACTGCCTGACTCAATCGCACATTCGCTTCCCCCATTCCACTGCCATCAATCCCCTCCCCTCACCTCTTGTCTGTCGTTGTCTACCCTTATGTGCTTGCCATCTTCTGCATTTAAAAGCTATCACCTCTCGCCCCAAACTTGCCACCCCCAAAGCCCACCCTTCATTCACTCCTCACTTTGTATATGTTGTGATCGGATGCTTGCTCCAAGTGATTTCGTAATTAATGAATCCGTGGAGTGAGCGTAAATGGAGCTTAGCGGTTTTACTTGATGTGCCCTCAACGAGATGGCCAAAAACGTTTACTTTGCCGTAACCTGTCATGAAAACACTCTCGTCCTGCTTAATGGGTGCATCAGTGGAATGGCAACAGTTCGATATTTTACATATACTTGATCACGGCGCCTCACTCACTTATTATTTGGTATTATTGAACACTTACTCATAATCACAGCCAAAATGGTTGAATTTTAACACAAATGAAAGTACAGCTTAATGTGCTGCATAAATGGCTTAATTATTTTAAAGGTATAGTATTGTATAGTGGTCTCTATAAGCTATTTGAAAACTAAATTAATATTTTAAATGTTTCCTTAAATATTTAATGAATGAGAGAGTTAAAAACCTCAATTTAAGTGAAAAAACAGAATTCTTTAACGCTTTTTATGCATTTTTTAAATGACAACTTACACAAAGTACTCTGTAAACAAAATAAACGGTACTATAAATTATTTCAATATATATGACTATGTCTAGACTACTAATAAGAAGCTTGACTGCGTCCCACATGGATTTTAGGCATATTAGTCAAATTACTTAAATTTATGTAAATTTATCTGTAACTTAAAAAGATATAACTAAATTTAGTTATATATATTTTATATAAAGCTGCGCTTAACTTAACGTTTTGGGTCGCTATATACTTTTAAATCTTCATGCTTATTAATATTAACTAAGAGTTAAATTTAGTATCTGCACACATGTTTTCCACATGAATGCAAAACTTACTCTTAAAAGGGATTTACGAAGTAGCTTACACTATCATTTAATTATTTAAATTATCTTGAAACAATTATTAGAGTTGTTATTCTTTTGAAAGAGCTGCAATTACTCACGTTTCTGTGAAAATAATGAAATTACTCAGCTGCTGCTTTATATGCTCTTTTATACTCTTTTTTATTCACTTATACTTTTTACAAATGCAACATGATTGCCATAATCGACTTTGCCGGATGTAAGGTTGGCACTTTACTGCCCACAACTGCCGATCGTTATGAGCAACTTCCCCAGAAAACTGATGATGATAAGCACGAAAGCAAATTGTTTATCAAAGACCGAGAAAAAAGTCCCCCATTCATAAAGCAGTTATTTTTATTTATATAAGTATATATATATATAAATTTATATTTTTATTAATATTATTATTGTTATTACTAAGAGTATATTATGGGCAGCAGCACAGTGTAACTACAATACAATGGACTCACGACTTTGCTGTTCTGACTGTTAAGAATTTTTGTAATATAATGTTTTTAGTACTTCCTTTATATTGTCTAACAGTTGTGATGCTCGGGGCATTATAATTCTCTTGCTCCAGCTGGCCATTGTATTTAGATGCTTTAATCACCAGACTTTAATAGCTTTTAACAGTCGAGTGCAGGAGTAAAGGACAGGACAGGGCAGGAGATTCAGGAGTCTGGCCAAAAATGTGCAGTACTTCCGGCTCGTTAACTTTGATGTAGGTGCAAGGACAGAATGCGGGTTTGAAATTCTCACTTACCATGGCCAAGTAGCCAACTAGCCAAGTAGCCAAATAGCCAACTAACCAAGTAACCAAACAGCTATGTAGTCATGTAGCCAAGTTGCCAAGTGGCCAGGAATTTTGAGGCACCCTCTGACACAATCCTCCATTAGCATGCAACATATTTTAATTAGCCAAATAAATTGTAAATGTCTGTGGCTGAAACATTTTCGGTGTTAAAGCCATTGCATTTGCTGCAAAATACTCTAGAGAAATCTCACTCTCTTTCTACCCCTTAGTCTACTGCTCCCCTCTCTGCCCCTCCCTTCCTCTGCCCCTGTCTCGCCCTGCAAGCTAGTTAAAGCTTAAGCACTTGTATTCCCAAGATTTATTATACATAAGCCAACTCAGCATAGGGATGGAAATGTAGCAGTAAAAGCAGAAAAAAGACGGAAAAGCGAAATAAAATAAAAATGTTTAATATGTATATATATCTATGTATGGGAGGACAGTCCCAGGCGTCTGTTTAATTTCACTTAACGTTTAACCTGATGCCATTAATTGAGTGCAATTAACGCGCCTTTAATGGCTGCCCCCTGGTCACATACCCTGTAAATATGTATGCACTAAGTACACAGTCATGTGTACAATTTTGCTTACATATGTTGCTAACATACATTTAATTAACGGGGCCACGGCAAAGTCAAGCGAAAAGCCCAAACAGTATAACAGTATAACGAGTATAGTATATGCAAGAGTGCTTCAAAAGGGGGCGTGGCGATGGGGTCGAGCCGCCAGCGAGTCGCTTGATAAATAGCCAATAATTCTTACAGTGCTTTAGAGGCGCCTCAATGGCTGACTACAGGGTAGTTGCTAGATGTAAGATGCTCTATAACACCCTAGCGGAGCGGGAGCTTGTGGAGAGTAGAAGGGGCTGGAGAGGGACTCTTTCAGTGTTGTTGAAAATGAAATAAAATAAATGGTCTGGCATATAACCTTGAGCGTGTGTTGTGGCTATTATCATTTGTAATTTGCAGCAATTAGTTGGGGCTCAAAAATTCTAAAGCAAACTTTGTCGACAACAGCAGCAACAACAACAACAACAACAAGAACGTCAGCAGGAGTAGAAGAAGTCGTAGAACAACAACAAGGACTAGAGTCCTGCCAGCGGCCACGTGGCAAGCAAACAGAAAGCAAAACAAATAAGAATATAATAATCGGGAGTACTCAACTAGCAAATATCCTTTAGTTTTATGTATTTCCGCAGGATAAATAAACTTTCCTTTTAGCTGTGCTATAAAAAGCACTAAGAAAAAGTACTTAAAATACCAAAATTTCATTAAGACATAAACACTTTGTTCATGCCTTCCCTTTTAATTTGTTCTTTGCCTTTCTACAGGGTATGTGAAAAGAATTTATTGAGCTTGGGCCAGCTTACATATTTATAAGGCACATTAAATTAATTTACGCATGTTTTGCCCTGTATACAATATACTTTGGCAGCACTTTGGTATTACCTAAGCATGAACCTGAACCTGATTCTGGTCCTAGGTCTAAGGTCATTCGATGCCTGTTTACACTGAGTAAAATTTGCAGCCCGGGAATAGTCGCACTCGCACTTAAATGTAAACACATAAAGGCCCCAGAAAATACATATATTGGAATTTGGAAACAACAGAACTAATTAGTGCTATTGATTGTCCAATTGTCGATTAACATGTGACAATGTTGCCTGAAATTAATGTGATTTAAGCTTCGGGGTGCATAATTATTATCTGTGGGGGGTCTATGGCTGCTCTATGTCAAGAAGTTTTGGAAGTCTCAGTTTAAATATTCCACTCGTTTCGCTGACGTCGTTTAATGAGTCCCTTGAGTGTCTTCAAAGTTTTTTTTATTTTTATTTTTATTTTTTGTTTTTTGAGTTCAGTGAGAAAACCTTGAAATTTCGCAGAGTCACCAAGTTTCTTAACGCTTGAATATGATTATTACATTTCTTTCTTGTGTTTCTCATATTAAAAAGTTATTTATTTACTTTTGCATCTTCCTGACACATCTTTTTGACATATTTCCAAGTTTATTTTATATATTTTTTTTTATGCGTTTGAGCAATGTCCATACCTTAAAATGTCATAATGATTCACAATAAACTTTCTCTGACTTGTGGGTGTTGAAAATGCTTTCAGTTTTCATGAAATATCTTAAGCCTACTTTAAAGTCATTAATTGCGGCTTTCATCGAGGCCAACCTCAAGGCTTTGATAATGCGATAAAATTACTAAGACTCTTTACAATCGGTCATAAATCAATGATGCTTCACGTGCTCTTTAATTTTTGCACTTATGCTCTTGAGATTTCAGCTTAGGCAAATTGCTGAAAAATGGATTAGATAATTTGCATAGTAATTTCATTGAAAGGATGAGAAAACCTAAGCTGAACTCTTGCCCTTTCCAATGGTTTGAAAGTTGTGAAACAGCTTTTCGCTTAGTAAAGAACAAAGCTGGCAATCAACGCAGCTTTCTTTTTAGCTTTTAGCCAACTGCTAAGCTTCAGCTGTAAGCCCTTTCCGGCAATTTGGAACCTTTAACCCTTGGGGGATAATAATAAGTAGTGTAATCCAACAATTTACACACAAATGTCTGTTCAGTTTGGTATTGACAACACCCACATATGGTGTGGTCCCTTGGGAAATCGTGTTGAATACACATTTATATACATTATATGCACAACACACTGATATAACTGACACAACAACAATAACAATTAGTTCTATTTAGATATATGTATGTGTGTATATAGATATATTTATTGCGTGGAATAGCTATAAAACATATGCCGTGGCTATGAATAATAAATCCAACAGTTGTACGCATTCTATGCAAAGTATTTCTATTTGCCAGAGTTGCCATAAGTCCGCAAAGGAGTGATGCAGTGGAGGTGGAGGTGAAGGTGGAGGGGAGTAGTATTTGCTGCTGTTTCAACTCGCAACTCGCAATTCAAACCGAAGAAAATGGTGTGCAAAGTTATGGTTATCCTACTGCGACGGCTGCGTCCTCTTGCGCCAGATAAATTGCAGTTTAAACCTACTTAGATGCATGTGTTGGATGCTTGAATCGGAATCCTTACCCGAATTCAAATCCGAAAGCAAGTCTTACAGCAATTTGGGTTCCATTCAGCAAGAGATGCAAGAAATCTATGCCAAATGTTCCAAGTGAATGCGGTTCACTCCCGCTCTCCTCTTAACTCTCTTTGTCTCCCTTTTCGTGCTGCTCTCTTTTTTTTTGACTGCCTGCCAAGTGGGAAGAAGGCAACTAAAATTGGAATAGACTTGTATTTTAAGCAGCTCAATATATTCTTAATATACTTCAGTTGGCTACATTTGGCTACATAGTCGGCTTAGCGGTAAAAGTTAATACGATTTAACTGGCGCACAATTTGCAGACGACAAGGCAAAAACAACAAGCAAAATGGCTACAATCGTCTCACGACTTAAAGATACCCGTTTTTAAAGTTTTTTAATAAATTGTTGCATACTTTTAGGTGCTTCTAAAAAAGTTTTAAACGTCTTTCGACCTAAAATGGTCTAAAAAATAAAACTAAATCTTTTCGCTTGCCAGTAAAAACAAGCTACAATCTAAATAATTGCTCTAACGCATATACAATTAGTCCCTTACAGCAGAATGTTTATATAAACGGTCTTCGGGCTGTATCAAGCCATCTGTTGTTGCTGATCAAGAATATGCATATATATTCTATTGTGTTGGGATGCCTTCTGCTCCCCGTTGCCCAGTACTGAAACGATTACTGTGTACCGGGTACAACATGACGGGTATAACAAACACAAGAACAATGAATTGAAAAGACGCCCCCGCAAAATATGCAAAACATGCCAAAAGTGAAAGAGAATCCTGTAAAGAGTTGGGGCTAAAGCCACTTTGGCTTGCCAAAAATATGTATTAGGCCACTTGACTGCGCCTTTGCCTAAGAACTCTCTCTCTCTCTCTTACTCTCCCTCTCTCAATTGAGGGAGGTGGAAAGGGGGCGTACTTTTGGGGGCTGGCAGATTTGTTGAGCTCATTCGCTTCATGAATAATTTGCGCCACGATTTCGTTTGCTTGCTGTTTTGTGACTCAAAACAATAAACAAATGGCCAAAAACATATGCAAAATAAAAAGAAATACTACAAGTTGAATGTCTCTCTTTAGCCAGATCTCTAAGAGCACTGGTTTCTTATGTGTGCTATATGTGTGGCAAAGCCCTTACACAGAGCAAAATATGGGAAGAGTAATCTACACAACATTTTGAAATTTCTGGCTGAGAAAAATGGAGGGCTAAAGTCAAGGTTACTATGGAAATTCTAAGGAGATTTTCAAAATGTCTATATTAAATTTAAAAACCTTTTATATATGAATTTGTTGTCTGCTTTTAGAGTCCAAAATCCTATTCAAATATAAATATAAATTGAATAAAACATAGCACGAATTTCAGGAATATACTTGTTTGTTATTTATTCAAAAGACAAGCACGTTTCTCTCAGTGTACTCATACAATACACATATTCAAATCGAGTTGACAGGCGAACGACAAGTGCCGCGTGCGTGTCATCAATGGCGTCATCCTGAGAAGGCATTTGGGATATATGGAATGCCTTAGAGAAAGAGAGAGACTGCTATTCTCCCGACAACTCGGCAAGTCATCAAGTCATCTAGTCATCAGCAGCATCATCAGAAACAGCAGCAACAGCAACGATAGAAGCAGCAGCAAGAGCAAAACAAATGGCTAGAGCTGCTTTTCATTCTTTCGTTTTTGGCAGATAAAAACGTGTGAAATGGCATTTGGCAGGCAGGATAAGGATAAACAAGCAGGACAGCATAGGGCCGGTGCGGGTAGATAGGTCAGGTCACCTGGTCTTAACTCGTAGCAAGAATCTCACATCACCTTTTGGCAAATGATAGTTTTTATCTCAGACGGCAAGTGTTTGGACCCCGATGAGTTATGGTCGCTGCATCAAAAAGGCTTTTGCAGCAGCAGCTCCAACAGCAGCAACTTCAGAGTCGATTGGACTGCGGGCTTAAATCTGCCAAAGGTGTTGGTGTATGTGAGTGTGTGTAAGGGTGTGAGTGTGTGTATGTGCTTGTGTGTGCTGGCCCACACCCATAACCATCAGTCTTTGCCTATGTTGCCACTCTCCGATGGATGCGGAAAACGTGAGAACAATTCATCACATGCTGTCATTGCCGTCTTGGTTGCCAAGCTTCAACTGCTTTAACTGGTTCAACTGCGGGTTGTGGCTGGGAAGATGGCCTGCAACACACTGGGTTCAAGATAATGTTTATTGAGCTGCTAGTTGGTTAATTTTAATACCACACACACTCAGAGAGAGAGCTTGATTTATTGCACCTGCCGTGGGACAATTGAAGCATCCGTCAATACAATAAACTGCACTTGCTGTCAGTCAATGTATACGTTGTTTTGCGCATTTTGTTTGCAGCACTTGCTTTTTATGTGAAAAACGTCTCATTAAGTAACCAACGAATGAGCAGTCACGCCCACCGACCACAGCCCAACGCCCAGTTCTCTCCTGCTCGCTTCTGCTTGAAACCCCACCTCAGCTGGCAACATAAAAAACTCGTTTACCTGCATTAAGCGAAACACTCAACAGACGGTTGAAGCATAAAGGAAATGTGACAGCGACTTGCTAACCAACAATAAAGGAAAGTAGCAACAGTAGGGGTAAACCGACTTGTAAATACCCTGTATTAGTAAAGGACTCTACAGGAATTTAATTGATTAACAACATTATTTTATTTTATTTACAAAATATATATTTATTAATTAGTTTGTTAAATTGTTGTATATTTCATTTACTTATATAATAGGTAATTTACTTTAGTACACAGCAAGACTTTCCACAAACATATTATGCCCTTGTCACGGGGCACTCAAAAGGGGGAAGACGAATGAGCAACTACAAGAGGGTGGAAGGGCCACGGGGGGTACCTTGCTTGGCATAGAAGGTGACTCTCAGCCGGATGCCACAAGTGCCCCGTCGCATAAGCTGAAAGGCAAAAGCTGCTACCTGTAAACAGTAAACTGTATGCTGTATGCCGTAGAGCTGACTGAGAGCCAAGTCAAGCTATAGTAGATCCTGTTGTAGCTGCTGTCGTAGCTGCCTCCTGCAGTGCGCGGCACCCCAAAATGCAAATCAGCTGTAAAGCGCGAGGATGTCACAAGCTGGTCGACATCCTGCCTCAACTCTCGCCACCTTTGCGTGGGGTGTGGTACAAAGCTGACTCACCTGAAGGCACCTGGAGTCGAGTGGTGTCGCCGAGGTTACGTAGTATTCAGTATTCTTGTAATTGTGAACACTTGGCGGTTAATGGGGGCGACACAGGCAATCTCAAAGAAATGTATGAAATTCGGCTGCTAAAAGTGCAATGCACACAAAGAGACAAAGACAGAAAGAGAGAGAGAGAGGGGAGAAGAAGAAAAAGAAAGAGACAGAGACAAGGACCAACATTTTAAGTTATTGCACGGACACGACTTAAAAAGTTCTCAAAGTCCCAAGGAAAAACCAACTGAACCTTATTGAAAACAAATTGTAGTCCTAAGTAGCTCAAAGTGTTTTCAGTTAAAACTCTGAATTCAATGGAAATATTTTGTCAGTTGTCATCAAAAGTTGTTTTCACTTTACGCATTATGATCCAGTTCCATTTGGTAAATCTGATTTGGTTCATTTCCCTTGGCAACAAAATATCCTTTATTGCTTGTATGTAACTACTCTTAAGTATTGCATAAATAATGAACCTTTTCAAGCGCTTTACAACTGACTATTTGCTAAACATTATAATTTATGCATGTGTGTATTTTAGGTAAAAAAAATATTGAACAAAATATGTTAAATTCCCCTTGAATAAAAAATAAATAAAATAGTTTATTCTTATTTTTATGGTATCCAGCTATAAAATAAATAATAAACAAATATCGAATTCAATTTATTATATGAAAATGATTTTCTTTGAACTACAGTTTCCAATCAGTTTCACAAAAACTAATTTCGAGTAGGAACAACAGCCAAAAAACAAATTACTTGACAAGTTAAACTCGAACTGCAGTGAAAATCAGGGGAAAATTCAAAAGAACACAAAGGGAGTACAAAAATTGCGAACAAAATAGTTGAAACTAGCAAATTGGAGACACAGCTTGACAACTGTTTTGTCATCAATATTTGAAGTTTTTGTTTTAAATTGGATGAATTTAGAAATTCATTTGATGGAGATATGAACTCAGTAATAGGCTGCGTATTGCTTTTAATTTATTTTTGCATGAGGATTCTTCAAAATGAATGTGCTGCACACTTAACTCAGCTGGAAACTGTCAAAGTTCCGCAATGCTCTCTAATCCTGACACACAGCAGGAAGCTCTGACATTTTAGCTATTTTATATCTAGATTTAAAAAAACTTTGAGAAAACGGGAAAAATCCATTAGCTAAATATCTCTATTTGTATAAAAAGATATGGCTTTGTTTGTAGTTCAAAAAAAAGCTATCTAAGAACAACTAAAAAATTTAAAAAAATTTATAGGACAAAGAAAACTAAAAATTTAATATCTACTTAATTTAATTTAATAAAGAATTTGTTTTTAATTATAAATAAAATATATATTTTTTTTTGTTTTTTAGGTATTTACTAAATAATTCAGAATAATATAGGAAAAACTTAATAAACTTTAAGTAAAAAGTTTTTTTAAATAATAAATTAAATATTTAATATTTGCTCAACATTTTCTAGCTCTTTTGTAGCTGATATGCAGACAACTCTAGCTCGTGGCAGTGGCCTGTAACTGTGCTTGTGCCTCTAATTCAGACTCTGATTCAGGCTCTGCTTGGTCTGAGCCATTGTCCTGTTTTAGCATTTGCAGTTTGGGATGTGCGTAGTTCTAATGTGCTTAGGATTATGCAGTAAATGGTCTAGTTAAACTCTATGAGGTACGAGTACACTTCAATTTCAGCTGACATGTGAGTACACTGTGGCAACTTATCAACCTTGTTGCAACCTTTTGCAAACTTTTGCCAGCAGGCCCACAATAGTTATTGTTATTGTGCGCGTGCAACGCTGCGTATACCTGATTTACATGCGTTTTGTTTACATTTGGCTGTTGTTACTGTTGCTGTTACTATTCGAGTCCTGGCCCTGTTAGTTTGCTTTTTTTTTTTATTGTTTTCGCTTGGGAAAAGTCAAAGTATGTGAACTGTAACGAAAATTAGCAAAGAGATAAACAAAGCACGGACTGGGGGGATTGAGGAAGGAGGTCGAGAGACAAAAACCTAGACTTAGTCATAGACTGAGCTTGATCCAGTGACCTGGCCAATTAGGAGATGTCGCTTATGGCCTTACAGTTGTTAGTCAAGGCAACGCTTTTATGCTGTCCTTTTTGTTAACACTCATACACATTAACACCACACCACACACACCCACACACTGAGACAATTTGTAAGCAATTGACATAACGCCAGGCTAATTAACTAGCTTTAATTTCAATGCCTTCAAAGTTACATTGAGCTGCAACAGTGTCGCACAACCCATATGCCATTTTGGCTGACCCACTGACTCGGTGACAGAGTTCCATATTAACCCATAAGCAGCGGCACATAACTTGGCTAACATTGTGCCTTAAGAGGGTGTGAAAGAGAGCACGCACGAGAGCGAGAACGAACACGAAAGAGAGCCGTCACTCAAAATCGCTCTCAGTTAAAAAAAATCCTTTGAGAGCGAATACGTGAGTTTCAAAGAGAACTTGCAACATTTTTATTTTGGCAACATAAAATGTTGCTGGACTCTGTTTTAAGCCTTGTCAACATTGTTGCTGACTCTTTCAATTATCTCTGCGATGGAACATTAAAATAATGAACATAAATACATAGATTTTAATGCATACAAATACAAATACAGATATATTTATATATATGTTTCTATATGTTTATTTCATGAGTATCCGCTGTATGTATTTGAAAATGCAAATGAATGGAATTGAATGTAGTTCGAGTACATGAGTGCGAGTACATGAGTACATGTAGAAATGGAAAATTTATAGGGCCACATTTTGTTAGGCCATGGTCACAACCACATTTGCAGCTACTTCGATTCTATCACATCTTTTTTTATATTTTTTTTTTCATACTAGAGTTTCTTTTCTTTCATTTTTTACTTTTTTTTTTTTTGTTTATTTTTGAAGTTTTTTTTTTTTCTCACGGCTCATCGAGCAAAACATTTTCCATTTTGATGGTCTGCCGTCTGTCACATACACACACCCAAAATAAACATAATCTGAGCAGAGAGTGTGCATGAAAATTGTCGTTGTCGAGGCCTCAAATGCTAAAAGCGTCTGCCAACAACAACAAAAACAAAAACAAAAAAAAAGATGGCAACAACAACATGTCGCATTATTTAATCAAGCGTAGAAATTGAATAGGCCCTTAAAAACTTTGCCTAAGGCACTTAACCCGCAGTGAAAATAGAAATTGACGACATTGGCCAAAAGGACGATAGAGAGAGAGATAGAGAGGGTGAGACAAGATATAGCTTGGATGAACCTGACTGAACCTGACTAAACGCGACTAAGCCCGAACTCAACTTGAACTCCAACGCAAGCCCAAACGCAAACGCAAACGCGTCAGCTTCTGTCTAAAGAAAAATGAGCTGATAACAGAATTTCATGCAAAATTGGTAAGCCAACAACCTGATTACTTAATTGCCGTCGCAGTGGGAGTAGGCGTGTCTCTGTAGTCACAACATTTATGTGTGTCTGAGTATGGGTGTGTGTGTGTTTTCTCATATATTACAAGCTCGTTTTGTGGGCGCAAAAGATTCACAGCTGTGAGCTGTAAATGGCCCTGAAAGTGTTGTAATGGAAAGCTAAAAGAGTTTCCCAATTATCTCCAATGATTTTCGAATCTTTTGGATAACTTCTGTTTATATATTCATTTTGATAAACAGACTCTACTTTGAGTCCGTCGAGTGAAAATAAAGTTAGAACTGTTTGACAACGTTATTGTTTGGCATCAAGCAGAAGTTTTAACAGAGCTGATAACAGTTTTAAAAAGTTAACAGCCCATTAAAAGCTGAACAACTAGTTAAAAAGGGTTCGAAACTTAATCAACAACTAAAAATATGTTTAATTTATTGCGTTAAAACTTGCTGCGGGTGTTTAAAATATTTTTGAACTTTTATTTATAGCAAAATTTGTAAAACACACAAAATTTCAACTTAGTTAAACCAAGACTAAATTACTGTATTTATTATGTGTATTTAACCTGCATAATTTAACTCAGACTCTTTAAAAAGTTGGATATTTAAATAAATAATAGGTTTGTTATTTTATACTGCATAATTTACCTCGGACTGCCTTAAAAGTAGTCCGAGTAATAAAGGTAGATATTTAAGTAAATATATAGTGTTTGTTATTCTATTACCTACAGTAATTATAGTCTAGTTTAGCGTAGAGATTGCACAGTTAAATTCTACATTTTATATTCTAATATCAATTCCACACTCTCTTCTCTTTATGCCCCAAAGGCACTGAGAGAGTATTTGCCTTTCGCATTTCCAACTCAATTATTTGTCTAATTGTTGTAATTAAATTAACAGTTGTATTTTAATTGCGCTGTCCTAACAAAGAGCTCAATTTAAATGTCACCATTAATGGTTGAACTTTAAATAAACACAAGGAAAAATAACTAAACCAAATCGTTCCGTGTTAAAGCTGCGTATAAAATAAAATATATGCAGAATCTATGGTCTATAGTCTATGGTCTAACTGGTGACATTCGACACTTTTCTAGGAATTTCAATTTTCATTTGATAAAAAACGAGCATTCGAGGAATTTGAAAAGACGAACAAAATCCTAATAATCTCTACAGCTATGTAAGCGAAGAAAAAAAAAAAACAAGGGAGAAAATAGCAAAATTCAATTTTGTTATACGTAATGCTTTAAAATTATTTATAACAAGTTGACTTAGTTGCTTTTTTTAGCCCAAGATATACTATATACTTAAAATCTCTGGAGTACTCGTGTCGTATGACTTGCCACATCAAGCATATAATATTAACGATACGCACTGTTGTACAATGAACCAAGCTCTTCATCTTCGTCTGATAAAACGAATTGACTTGATTGAAGTATTTGAATAAGATATTTTTTTGCCGCAAGGAGAAACTCTGTTTTGGGTCAAAATGCTGTAAACTTATTTTTAATTCTCACGCTTTTTACGGCTGCCATTTACTTGGTGCCCCATGTCAAATGGCAGAAGCCATGTCAGTCGCCTTTGCTTTCCTTTCCAAACCATTCCTTACCGTTCCATACCATTCCTTTTCTTTTGCAAGGGAAAATCACACTCAGCAAGTTACTCCGGCGGCGACGCTGACCATTTCCATGGCATCCGTTTTTTTGCCTGTGCTCCGAACCCGAACCGGAAGCGGGGTACGAGTGAGCATATAAAACTACCGAGTACTATTTGATTTCAACATTGATTTATGAGCGCATCCGCTACACGTAGTGGATTCAGCCATTTCGATTGCCTATACCTCGACATGAAGAAGAGAGACGACGGCTGGAGGGGAAATGCTCGTTTTGCTGTGACTGCCTTACTGGCTGCCTGCCTTTGGCAGATTTGCTTTGCACTTAACTGGGTAGTTGGGCAGTTGGGCTGTTGGGCAGTTGAGCTGTTGGGCATTGGGTAGTTGGACAACTAGACAGTTGTTGGCCAGGCCAGAACCAAACCAAACCAAACTGAACTGAACTGGACTGGCTGACTGCTTTCTGGCAGCTGATTGCCCAAAAGTCAGTAAATTAAAGTTCATAGAGAGCGTTTTGTGCGTGTGTGTGTTTGTGTGTTTGTGTGCTTCAGACGGAGTGTGTGTATCTGGTCATGAATTTGTAATTTATACGTTGGCAAAAACCGCAAAAGCAAAATAGATATTTATTAACATATAAATTATGCATGTGATTTGGCCAGGAGCAGACAGGAACAGGCATCAGGACACAACAAACAAGATGATTAATTGACAGTCCCAAGCAACGTGCTCTTTAAAATCAAACTCAACTCAGCTAATTTGTAATATTTTAAATCGACATCATTTTCCAGCACCATCCCCAGCACCACCAACCCCACCGAAATGAAATGTGGAGATAAACGTTAAAGCGTTGCGAAGCCAAAGAACCAAAGAATAGTTTCGCCTGTCACATAAATCGGATCAATAAATGATGATATTATGCTACCACAGGGACACATTCAGCTGCCACACACTCTCAGATACCGAGCTGTATGTACTTTCAGTGTTTTTGGCGAGGGGCGCGGCTATCGTCGACAATGCCAAATCGTAGGTGGTAACACATTAAGATAAAGTGACAACGCCTCCGACGACGACAGAGTCGACAACGATGAGGCACCCCAGTGCAAAAAGGGGTAGCCAGGATGAAGGACAAACTGAAATCAGGCAGATGGCATCAAGAGTTGGGTTTTTTCTGCTTTTTTTCAAGGGGGTTGGGGGAGTTGACGGCCGGGCACATAAATGAATTGTTTGCCATGCTTTGAGTGGTGGGAGTGCTGCAAAGTAGGGGGTGGGGGTGGTGTTGGGAAGGCTTTTATATTCGCTTGGCATTTTATGCGCATCACGCATACGCACTGTTACACACACGCATAGATGCTCACAGATAGTAGATGTGTACACAAGCGACATGCATAAAAGCAAACACGCTCTCGCTTTTGCATCAAAGAGCTCTTGCAGAAAGTCTTAGCCAGGGAGGGACGTGGTAAGAAGGCGGAGGCGAGGAGCCAGTTGTGCGACGGCGGGGTTAGCTATAATGACATTTAGCTTTGAAACAATGTAAACAGCGGCCAAGAAACAGCGACTACGTCGAAGTTCAAAGTTGGCAGGCTCTAGGCCGACAAAAGTTGCTCCTGAGTATGTGTGCACACACTCACACGCACACTCGCGTAAGCACACAAAGAGCTGCGCCAAGTTGTATGCTAAGGAATATTCTATGAACTGTAAATGGTTCGCTTATATCGCAGTTACATAGACTCTACGACCACAAATAGTGGAGCTCGCTCTATCTCGCTCACTCTACGCCCTCGCCCAGTCCCTCTCTATCTCTCTTTCTTGCATGTTGTGCTAGTTACCTTTTGCCGCAGCGTGTCTACGCAGGTTAATGGCAACAGCAGCTTCGAAGCCATAAATTCATAAAGTTAAGGTACGAAAGTCGGTTAAAGGACCAGTTAAGTTTGTCCTGAGAGTGAAACTGACAGGAAGCCGACATTAGGCAGAACTGATATAGAGACTGTTAGCATACACCACACACACACCCACATACACACATGGGTAAATTTATAGGCCTGAAGTCAACCTCAATTGCACTAGCCAACATTGTAGTGTAATGATTTCATAATCAATGGAGTTTGCTTCTCATAAACTCAACAAGAAAGCTATTAATTCCCATTATTTTTGAATATCGACTCATAAACTGCCGAAAAATATGTCAAAAACAAAATATTTGTTGAAAAAATGGAATAGAAAATGGAAATTCAAGAAAACTTGCTCAACACAGATTTAATAAAGCAACATACTTTATCGCTTTTTAAATATTTAAAATATACAGATCTCTTTAATTTAAAATTTACTTAAATCTGAAGTTGAAGTTAAAATACTTGATTTTTAAAGCAATGCGATTACTTTGCTCCCTGGAGTGAATCTTTGTTTCGGCCAAGAATGTGGAAAATTCGTGCACGGTTTGTGCTCAATAATAAATGTTTTCTCAGTTTGTGGCAATTAAAAATTGGCATTTATTCAACAGCACAGACATTTAATGTAACACTTCAGTATAATATGATAACGATCCAAAGTTATTGTTAAGCAGGATATGGCAGGATATTTCATTCTTTGTTCGTGGCTCTGTGTATTCAAATGACAGAGCAGTCTCATATAATACTGTGAAAACATTTACGCAAGCTTGTAAATATTTCAATTTATTTTATGTTCTGTTTATATGTCTTTTATGTGCAGCTTGCTCCTGCTCTCTCTATCCCTCTCTCTCTCTCTTTCTTTCTACCTCTTGGTATTCCTCTTTTGGCTGCACTCAGAGGCAAGTGTGGGGCATAAAAAATGGGCTCCCATAATCATATCCCAATAAAAAGTCGGTTAGCATGTCGCACGCTTATTTGGAGTAGCTATAGCAGCTGTGGAATAGCGAATAAGAGGTGGGTGAGTGAACAGAGAGAGAGAGAGAAAGAGAGAGAGGTTGTTTTGGGATCGCATTCGGGCCACGTTATCATTATGCGCTACATCACATTCGCATGTGGTTCCCTGCCGAAATGGTCAGCCAGCTGCTTGCCATGTCCGTCTGGCCATCTCCGTGTTCCCATTGTCCATGTGGATGTCGATGTCGACGTCGTGTTGGTGTGTGTGTGTGTGTGAGTGTGTGTGGATGAGACCACCTATGGTGTGGATGCTATATAATACATTCAATTCATGGCTAGAACAAATGATGTGGAAATGTAAAATAGATGTCGGGCTTACGAGCGAACCAACCGTTCGGACAACTGGACAGACTGACAGGGAGACAGATAGACAGGCAGACCGACAGAGAAATAGACAGAGGGAGCAGTTCATATGGTATGTTTGCAATGTGCGCCTCATTTTGGGCTCCTACACGGGCTCAACGTGTGGATGAATATCAACTGGAATAAAGCTGCCAAGTGTTGACAAAGTGGAATCGTCATAATGTGGAAATAATGGCCAACATATGCACACTTCAAATTAAAGTGAGCAAAACATTCACGTAACTGTCATTGCTGTGGCTTCGTTTCGGCTTTGTTTTAGCCAAAAAGTCTGTCACGTCGTTGCCGTTTATTGTGGGCTCAGGACGCAGGACACTGTACACAGTACACAGTACAAAGGACACAGGACTAAGGATCAGACTCAGACAAAGTCAAAGAAATGACGAGACAGAAAAGCATTGGAACAACTTCATTAGCTGCAACGGACAGCGTTTAATTTTTATGTTCATCTGCCTAAATGTGCAGTACCCCAGGCAATTGGCTCACCCACTTTTATGGCTTCGAAACCATAACGAGCTTTAATTGAACGGCACAATACCCAATACAGATACACAGCTTAGATATAGTTACAGTTACAACAACTGCAAGAACAGCAAGACAACAAAAAAAATTAAACCTAAAACGCAGTCAGAGGAACGAAGCCAATTCCGAAAACGAAAACGAAATCGAAACGGTAACAGAAACAGGCAAAAAACCAGGAAAAGCAATGGCAAATGGCAATATCATTTTCTAATTGGCTAACAGTTATTGTTAAATGGATAATGGCCATCAGAGTATTGGTAGACGCAGGCAATTTGGTAAAAGCATAAAACAGAACAATGACAAAGGCATTTCTCTGTCTCTCTCTGTCTCTCTCTCTCTCTCTCCATTCGCCTTTATTCGCCTTTATTTTCTTCATTTTAACATTTATTGAACCTGACTTGACACTCATTTCTAATGACAAAAGTCATTTTTAATGAATAGAAAAAACCAAAAAAACAAAATTTTTTTTGTCCTTTAGTTGTCTGTCTGTCGGTCGAGAATGAATGAAACAATTTTTTTTGCTCGACTTTTCTTTCCTTTCATTTTTCTGCCTCTATTTTATTTTTAATAAATCTTAAATGACTTGCAAAAATTGCCTGAAAATTGCAACGATAATTTTTGTAACACAATGCTGTCCGTAACTGTAGAAATGTTCGATTATTTTATAGTATATTGATTTCGTTTTCGCTTCGTTAAAAATCCTATTAAATTTGCTGAGTATACGGGCATAGACATATAAATTTTGCAAAACTCAATCAATAGGATGTCAATTAACAGCGATTACAACAAAAGGCAGACAGGCGGAGGAAAATGAATTTATAAAATTGAACTCAAGCTGTGTCTGGACATTCAAATCGATGAGCAATTTAAATCTTTTCACAGAGAATTGTGATTTATTTCAAAGATAAATTTGCCAATAAATGCTGAACAATTTTTAATTGAATTTCAAATATATTTATATATATATATATTTTTTACTAGCTGTAACTACAAATTTTTGTATCTCAACTGATGGAATTCGATGCGTGGATGATTCCATATTTTAGGCCATACCGATACACATACTCATGAATTATAAATTGAAATTTCAATTAATATATTGACTTGTAATTTGCATATTTATGCTGTTGTAATTTAAAATATGTCTATGTCATAACCGGAGCAATTATAGTCATGGCAACGCTGGTTCAGGTGGACAAGCAATTATGACAGTTAATTGACTAACTACTTATTTATGCTGCCAAACTCGAGTGTTTACTTAGCGTATACGCAATGGTTTCATTGTTCTCCCATTTGTTTGCACTCGTATGGAGTTAAATAGTGAAAATTATTGCAATTACTGTCCCGTCGATAAATAAATATATACTTATTTACACGTATACGAATGAGAGTGCCAGATGTTGTGTATTGTACTTTAACAGCCTGTCAAAGTCAGTCATTGGCTATATTACACATACGCAGCGTGTGACAAGCAACGAATCATTCCCTGCTTTAAGGCAAAAGGAGAAAGTCTGTCATTAACTACCAAAACTCGTTCTCTCTCTGTCTCTGTTCCTGTTGTTTCCTTCTCCTTTTCCACTAATGAGTGATAAGTAATGGCCACATTCACGTGCCTCATAATCTTATTATGTATGTATCAATATTACCAAATGTGCTACCCTTGGCATTGTTATGGTTCGCAGCGTTTTTGGGGGCTATTAATTGTGCTTAGTTTAGTTGCTGTACTTAGTTGCTGGCATTTTTGTTAATCGCTTGATGTACAAGACACAGGACACAGGGCACAGGGCACAGGACTACTCCCCAGATGAGGCCTGCGTTGTCTGATAAGGATACGTTGTCTTACACACACAAACACATATACATACGAGTACGTACGAGTGTGTGTTCATATTTTAACATTAAATGCGTAGGCATTTTATATAAGAAACTGTATTTGAGGTTACGCTCAGGTTGTTTTCTTGGCTCGCCACATTCAACTGACCTTTAAACTTGTTTTCAATTAAAACTGCAGACCCTTCTGAACTATTGTGTGCCAGTGTATGTGTGCGTGTGTGTGTGTATTTACATCTAGTTGAACCCTTTCTAGCATTTACTTAGCATTTAGTTTAACATGTTTAAAACTATAACATGAAAGCAAGTTTCATAAATCACAGCTCAAAGCCAAGCAAAAGTGAAAAATCGTAGCCCCATTTTAATTAAAAGCGTGCAAAACACGATACTCTGCAAACAGACACACTAACACCCGCACATACACACACACCACACATATACACACACTTACAACTACATCGACACAGTCTGGCCATGCCGTATACAATGTTTTTTGGGCAAAGCCTTGGAAAAGCCTTGCCTGAATAATGATTGAAAAACAAGCACTGAACGAGGCTCGGTCTTTACGCCTAGGTTGGGGTTTGGTTCTGGGTTTGGGCCAGGGTCTGGGTCTGGGCCTGGGTCTAGAACCGGGTCTGTGCCTGCTTCTGAGTCTGTGCCCTGTTTCTAAGACCCCGTTCACGGTCTCCGTTACAGTCTCGGTCCAAGTTTTAGTCTCCATCTTTTACTCACACTCAATTGCTGTCGTGATATTCGTGCCAAGCCAGCAACGAGTTGTACAAACTCAAGAATGAAGTTTGCTTAAAATAATTTGCAGGCTGTCCAGGCTTATGCCTTCAGTCGACCCCACCGACCTCATCTTGCCATCTCTACCATCATCTGGTCCCTTTCTCGGCCACTTTCATACTGTACAATATGGAGGCTTTGTTTGCTTATTTGCAAAGCCCATTTGTTTCTGGGTACGTGCGTCCTCTATGCGTAGGCGACAAAAGTCTTTAATTTTGCCTAATAACAACAACGGCTGACAAAGTTTTCAAAGCCGCCAAAACGAGGGCGTTAACAAGCGACAGAGACACACACACACACACACACACACACACACATACACAACTTGCTATTTATTTCACAACTATAACAATGAGATATACAAGTAAATATCGTATATATATGTGTGTGTTTGTATGCCTATGTATAGGTTTACACTCTAATACCCTGTAATCATTAGTTGCGGCAGGTATTCACTCAAGCGCTTAATTGCCAAGGGTTCTAAGCTCATACTTCACAGCTCTTTTTGTGTATTGCAAAAGCAATCAAAGTGGAATAAATTTTATTTAAACTTAAATAAACATTTAATTTAAAGGTATGTATTACAGATATTTAAAAATTATTTATTTTATTACTTAAATATTATATTACTTGGAATTATAATTTTAAATTAATTGGATCATTTTTTCAGATAGTCAAGTAACAAATATTCTTTTGTTCTTAAGCCTACTGTTAACATGACAGTCAAGAAAAACTAGTTGAATGCTCGAACCTATTGAAGGATCTACACTGTAATAGAAAGCACGAACTGCACTCGTTGGCAAATAATGAAACTAAGCTCAGAAAAAGGGATAATTCTTTGCAGAGTATTTGGGGAGTCGATAATGCTTGGTAATGACTTGGCTGCTTCTCAAGTATATAAGCATAAGTAGGTAAAGAATTAGAGCAGTATAGAGGTACAGACGTCATAGTCATGCCATAATAGCGTTTTGATACCCGCACATAAACAACAATGACAACGACAACAACAACAATAAGAACAACAACAAGAACTAGAAGACAAACACGAGCAACACGAACAACATGAACAACAATGAGCGGCAACGTTTCGACAATAAAATGCAAAGAGGCAACCATGGAGTAAAGACAACCAG
Source organism: Drosophila cardini (assembly GCA_018903735.1). Classification (NCBI taxonomy): domain Eukaryota; kingdom Metazoa; phylum Arthropoda; class Insecta; order Diptera; family Drosophilidae; genus Drosophila; species Drosophila cardini. The sequence continues at coordinate 199,366 of JAEIGM010000037.1, read as the reverse complement.
TACACGCCCCCTTCCCACCAAAATTCGCTGCTGTACCCACACTACCCTCCGCCATTCCCACAGCTCTTTTACACCTCCTCTTCCTCCCCTTCGCCCACAGATTCCCTCGCTATTGCTTGTTAAAGGTAAGCTCAACTTGATGCTGTCTGCTTTGTAGTGTCGATGCTGTTGCTCCAGATGTGTCTGTGTGTAAATTTAAGTGTGAGTGTGAGTGTGGGTGTGTGCGTGTGTGTGCCTGTCTGTGTGTGTTTGGCATTATCTAGGCGGGCGGGTTAATCGCAAATGGGGAAAGTCGAGGAGCCAACGGATTACGTAAACGTGGCAGCTAACGTACTTATTATGCTGGCAAGCACAAGGATCTGCGATTTATTGTTTGACGTTTACCGTGGCTGCCACTTGCTGTTGTTGTTGCTACTGCTTTGAGGTCATGGCTGGGGCCTACAGACACCGTTAACACAAACATTGATCTAATCCAGCGCCAGGCACACCATACAACCATACAACCATCCAGCCATCCATCCAACCAACCAACCAGTCATGGCCAGAATGGATGACATGACACAGCCAAAATAGCAAAATTGCAAAGCAAACTCAACGGCTTGCGACTTGATGAATGTGTGTTTGGATTCGAAGGATTGCACGAAGCCAATGAGCTGCATGACATTGCATTCAGTTAGAGAGTTAGCCATTCAGTCAGTTAGTCATTTAGTCAGTTGGTCAATTGATCCATATTCGAGTGTCTAAAGTGTTAAATTGCCTCTATTGAATGGCCAACACTTGATACGCAAGTTTCCGTCTCTGTTTATTATACGCTCTCAGAAGCCTTGGATGAATGGAAAATTTAATCGATTGACATGTGATTAATACATATGTATGAAAGCGCATCTATGTTTCGGCAAATAAAATACATATTTGACTTAACTTTTAGGGATTTACAGTCTAAAATAAACGTTGCGATAATGGCCCTTTATTTTGGCATTGCAATCAATTTATAGGCACAAAAAACTGAGCAGCTGAGCAACGAACTCAGACCACTTAATGTCACAATAAAAATGTAACTAACCATGAAAATGACATGTTTCTCAGTAATTTGCCATTTTGATATGGCCCTGACGTCCCTGCATAACAATCTAACCAAAGGGGGAGCCCATCAACCAATATTACCCATCCGACCCATAAGCCGCCCGCTTGTCGTCGAAGTTGTCCTTGTCCAGAGCGCTCTTACTCTCTGAGAGCAGTCAGTGACTACATTGGTACTTACTTATATGGCATATATATATAAAATATATATATAATATGTATGTTCATATGAGTAAACCAATATTTATCAACAATGTTCGTGTTGGACGCATTGCAAAACTTCTTAAAATGCTTTAGAATTATAGAAAAAAAGAATCGAATAAAAATACAAATGTTTGAAAAGAAACGTTGCAAAATAGCCAAAGAAATTTTCAATAAAATCGACTTTTGTTGGCAGCCGAATGAAAATACATAGAGCGTGTATATGTACATATGTATATGTCTGGGTGTGAGTGTGTACAAATGTATATGTATATATGTATTACAACACATTCGCATTTAGAACGTAACATTCCTGGGCATTGGTCTCTGGTCGCTGGTCTCTGTTTTGTTCTGCTCTGTTCTGTTCTGGTGTTGGTTCTGCTTCTGGTCTCCGGTTTTTCACTGCTTTTCATTCAACTTTTTTCCGTTACGTTTTTCACTTCAGCTTTGCATCGCAATTCGAGTGGAAAATTGACATATGTTTACTTTGTTGTTAGTGTTCGCCTTGCTGTTCCCGTATTTGTTGTTGCTGATGTTTTGCTGTTGTTGTTGTTTTTGTTTTTTCTTTTCCTACTTTTTACTTTGAGTAGCTGAAAGTCGGTCGTCATTAGATTGCCGCACTACCAAATTGAATGGCATACAACGATTGGACATTCTCCCTGTAAAGCAACGAGAAAAATATCAAATTAAATTAAAAGTACTTAACATATTAACATGAAGCGAGGAATATGAAATAGCAGCTGCAAAAAGAATAAAAAGCAACATACTTTGTAAAATTGCAATCCGTATCAAATGAGTTCCATTAACTGTCCTGCAGAGGATTTTATCGCTGCTCACAAAAGTATGCTTTAATATTTATTTGCGTTCTGATACTGCATTTAACAATCGTCCTGAAAGTATGCTTCACATTTTAAAACACAACTCAATTTAAATTTTCCATTTCAATTAAGATATATAAGTTTTATTACATTTGTCAGTAAATATAAATAATCGTAGTGTATTTAAAATTCTCCATTGTTGACTGGTTATCCCTTCGATTTTTTTTAATTTTCCACTCTCCATCAGAAATTAAATTAAATTATTGAAGCATTTTATTACCTATCGGCTGGTATTTTGGTTCGTGTTGGGTGTTTGTGTGCTTGTGTGGCTGTCAACGACATGTTTGTGCTTTTTATCGTTGAAATATATTTATTAAGCCAAAAGGATATTGAGAAAAGTTATCAAGATAGTTGCCAAGCGACAACAGGCACAATCAATAGGGCGGCGGCGATTCTATGGTCTATGGGTCTATAGGTTTATAGACTATAGACTATATATACAGTGCAATGTCTATGGGCAAGCGTCAAGGACCAGGGACAACTGTATCTCAGTTGAGTTAAATTGCCCATTGAAAATGCCGCCTGGGGCAAACAATTGTTGCCGTAGCTGCTGCTACAGTGGCAAGGCCACAGACAAAAGTAACAGCAACAGCAACAATAACACTAACAACTGCAATGTTAGCTACCGATTGCCATTATGTTGACAGCACGAACGACAATAGTTGGGGAGAGAGAGGAGGAGAGGGATAGGTAAAGCAAGGTCCTGGTGCACGTCCTGGGCCATTGGTTGGCCTATAAAACTGCATTGTGTTGCAGAAAGTTGGAAACTTGCTGATAGACTGAATAAGTGAAAAACTGTAAAACTGTTAAAACTGTATAAATGACGCCCATAAATGATTAACGAGCCAAGTTCGGCTACCACTTTCTAATGGCCCAAACACTTTTCTATAATTTTATGCCCTCGAAATTAGTCAGCCATTTTTTGCAAAGACATCGCAGTCGCAGTCGCACATTAACCGAATGCACATTAATGGAAATTTATAACAATTTTTGGCAAATGCTGAGAATTCTTTCAATTCCCCTCGCTCTCTTTGTCTTGATCTGTCAACTACGAGTTTGCCAGTGCAAATGAAGTGTAAAGCAGATACGAGTGCTCGCTAAATGTCACAAATAGAGAAAGCCGAGGGAGGGCTTAAAAGGGGAAAACGAATAGTAATAGTCGTGGTAGTGGTAGTGGTCGTGGTAGTAGTAATAGTAGTGAAGAGGATTCGTAAATGCAAACGCAATGAAAATGTTTTTAAAGTTGCACAACCAACAACATGAGCCAATTTACATAACCCAGAACAACAAATAGTTACAAATTGAAAACTTTTGTCTGCCAAGATTGTAAGCGATTGTCTCAGTGGCGTACTCCCTTCTCCTACTACCGCCCTTCAAGCCATTTCCCTAGCCATTCTTCAGTCTACTTGTCTTATACTATTTCAGTTTCAGTTTCAGTTTCCATCTCTCCATTGTTATAATCAAAGTAGCACAAATAACAAGAAAAACCAGCAACTGAAATTGACAGCGAGGCAATATGAAAAACCCGAGCACAGATATCACCAATACAAGCATACAGTTCAGATACAGATACGGATATGGGATACGTATAAAAGCGTACTCCTAGATACGTAGAAAAAAAAAAGATGTAGAAGAAAAAAAGTATCGACAAGTTTGACGCTTTATGGCATTGTTTAGTGCCGCACATTTCGCCAAAAACGTTTTTCAACTTTCACACAATTGCGCCATTTGCCGCGTCTTATGACATTTGGGAAACGGAAGGGGGAGTCGAGGATTGGAAACTGAGGATTTGTGAGGGAATGGGGAACATGGATTTTCGGTGGGGGCGTGGTCCACACAAATTTGCTGACGGAAGCTTTGGATACGTTGGCCATAGCATTTTTTATACGGAAAACGTGCGGAAAGTTTGAGTGCCAGCTTAGAGCAAGAAAAAAGTTATAAAACAGTAGATAATAAAATAATAAAATATATGTATTTGAATTGCTAGCGACGCGGCACACACACACACAGGCACACACTCAACTACACACACACACACACAGACACTTTGGCATAAAGTTTTTGTTTGATGCGATAAAATTACATGTCAAATTGAATGTAACCTGCTATTTGTGCGCATTATGTTGGCCATAATTAAACGCCCAGTTTGCCAGTTACCAGTCACCAGTCACCAGTAACCAGTTACCAGTAACCCGGTTTCCATTTCCCTCTGGCAATTTCCCAGCTGAATTAACGTTTGCCGGACAGAGTTGCTGCCACATTATGTGATGGTTGGTCAATCATTGGTTTGCTTTATTTTATGGCCAACAGACGTTTAAACTTTATTCGCATTTATGGCCGAAGTGCGAATCTTTGCTCAAATGAGTTCAGTCTCTCTCACTCCCTCTCTCTTCCGCTTTGTCTCTCTCATTAAACTGGCGCCTCGATGATGACCTCAACTCAATTGTGTTCGTTTGACATTTCGATTTCCAAAAACCACTTCAACAGTCACAAAATCAGTTCTCTGTTTGCTACATTTAAAACAACAACAACAATATTGTCTTTCCCTATTTGACTGCAATGGCAGACAAATATTTAATTATTGACATTAATAATTCTGACTTTTCGGTCGAGACTTAATACAACAAGCGATTGTTGGATTTAAGTGTGATTTAATGGCTAAATTTAAAGCCAAAATAGTTTAATTGCGTTTATATTAATCGGCAAATATAATTCAATTTTTAATTCACTTAAAATCGGCATCCAATTGAAGCTTTAGATTATGTATCTATTAAATATAAATTATTATTTTATTTGCTAACCAAACAAGTCTCTTTTCATCACGGCAAATCATGTCAAAATATTTATGACAATTAAAATTGGCTCAAAATTTGTTATAGTTTTTATTGTCAATAGCAATTTTATGCAAATTAAGAAAAAAAGGGTTGAAAACATAAAATACTCAAAAATTGTTAATAGGAAATTGTGATGAAATTTAAATAAAAATTTAATATAAATTTTATTTTCAACATTAAACAACATTTCTATCTACCCGAATAACCAAACAATTATGTAGGGTATTAAAAGCTTTTTGAACATTATTAAATTTAAAGAATAACTAATCAAAATATTTGAATTCGCCGCAGGTAGTTACCATAAAAGAGTGTGAAAGAATTTATAGGCTAAATTAACAAAAGCAATTAAATAAAAATACAATAACAAAAACTAAAATATGAATTGCATTTAAAATATTGAATATTGTTAAATAATATATCAGCAGACAGTAAACAATTAAAAAGCATTAAATTCTACGTAAATTATACTGGAAATTATTTGTAACGATTATTTCGGTTTAACATTTCACACACACACACACACACATAAAGGAAAAAAAAGGATAAGTGGAGTTAAAAGAAAGTCCTTTGAGCCACAAGGGATTATAATTTGCGTTTAAGTTATTTCGAGAGCGTTAACTGTGGAATTTGATGACCTTTTCCCACCGATGGCATAAAGAGTGAAAAGGCGTAGACTGGAAAAGGGATGGGAAAGTCTCTTCTTCTTCTTCATCTTCTCCATGAATGCTCAAGTGCTCAAGGGGAGGGAAAATCAATGCGTTTTCTATGTTAATACAATCAATCGGTCTAATCGAATCAAACGTTTTGACAACTGAGCGAATCAAATGGATCGTTTGGGGAATTTTTTTTCATTTTGTTGTTGCTGTTTTTGCCATTTCGTGTTTTTGTCTTTCTTCTACACTTAGAAAACTAACGCACAAATCAGCAACAAGAACAATAACAACAAGTGTACAATATGCATAAAACTTTATATGGCATTTAAATTGTGTGGGGGCGTGGTGTTGGGCGTTGACTATTTAGGGAAAGGAAGTAGAGACAACAAAAAAAAAATGGGAAGGAAAGTAGAGAACTGTATCGTTTTGGCTGCTTACTGCGATTGTTAACTCAAGCGTCACAAATACCGGAAATCGAATACTCGTACAATTTGTAATTCTGATGAACAGTTGAGCAAAGCTTAACCGTACTCCTGTCTATGTCCACGAACAGGTTCTGGATTTCCTTTCTATTCCCGTCACTACTCAATGTCTCTTTGTCATCAGCTTCCAGTCGTTGTCGCTTGTAGTTTGTTTTTCACTGCTTTTCCCTGTTTTACCCCCTAGTGCGCTTTGCTTTCGGTTGCTTTTCGATTCATTTCGTTATCGAGTCGATGTCAACAACAATGGGCCAAAATGTAATGCCAAATTGGGCGACATCGTTTTATGTGCTATGTGCTTTGTTCTTGTTGTTCTTGTTGTTCTTATTATTGTTGTTATTGTAGCTGTTACTTCGGTTGCTGTTTGAGTTGTTCTTGTTTGTTAGAGTCTTTGTTTAAAGGTAGATTGTCCACTCATCATCAGTTGCTCTGTTAAATTTCGCACACGTAGCAGCATAAAAATTGACACCGATAATTCTCATGCATGTGAGTGTATATGTGTGTATATGTGTGTGCGTGTGTGCGCTTCGATATCTGCACGTGTGTGCGTATGCAGCCAACGGTTCGTATACGCGATAAACACGCACACGTAACGCACACATACATCATGTCAAGTGAAATTTGTTGGTCTTCCTCTCGTATACGAATACCAAGGGTATCAGAGGCGAAGGGAGTGACAAGAATAGGGGTAGGAGCAAGGGCAGGAGAAGGGGCAGGGGGAGACAAGGGTGGCAAATGTCG